>CM061060.1:9777829-10325329 GCA_030762865.1 Paraleonurus japonicus | reverse complement strand
GTTAATTGTTTTGGAGTTTTAGCCAAAATCATGGACTTTAGATGATGATGTAAAGGTATGATAAGTAATATGTATTTGGTTTTTATGTTATTGGTTTTTTACCCTTTTTTTTTTACCGTTGGAACGTATCAACACACGTTTCTTGAAAAACATGCGGATTTGCGCGGCAATGTTACCGTTGTAAATCAAAGCGCATTTCTTGAAAAATTGTGTGTATTTGTGATCTGTATATATTGGACAGATCATTTTATTTTGTGCTCTCGCTCCGCCTCCTCTCTCAATGGGTGATGGTGAACTCGACAGAAATATTAGGGATTGATTTTGATTGGTCTCAGGAAAAGAAATTCTAATTTGATTATGTATTGCAAACCAAGGTAACATATAATTCACATGAATATGCAGTTTTTAGTTCAAGCCTTTTCTACTTACATATATATATATATGACTATGCAGATGATGATGTCTTTACTAAAACCCTGTCCTGGATACTAGATGGTTACAAATGTGTGTATATTGCTTAATCTCATAACTTATTCTCATTGGTTGTTCTTGTCCTTCAGCCTGAAAAGATGACAGAAGTAATCGTTCAAGCTCTTGAAATTACAGGGCAGCGAGGTAGTGGCCTGGGAAACTGTACGTTCTCTTTGTGTCCTGATTTTCAATCCAACAAGCAAAATGTTATTTCTATTTTCGTATAATAGTCGTTCTTCAGTGGCAGAGCCAAAGGACTTCATCTACTTATTGGATAATTGCCCCCACGATTGGTTGTTTTCTCGATGTGCAGCTGTGGTAAGCCACTTGTTGTCTACTCAGTACTCTCTTTTTGCAAAGCGGATGTTAGATACGATTTCAAGATCTGATTTGCCTTTTTATTATATATTTTCAAGGTTCATCATGGAGGTGCTGGAACAACAACTGCTGGTCTTAAAGCAGCAGTAATTATCACTTCACATTGCTACTCAAATGTTTAGTGATTTTCCCTTTAATATATATCTCTCCTTATAGTGTTTCTTTGGAGACCAACCGTTTTGGGGAGAGCAAGTGCATGCTAGGGGAGTAGGTCCCGTTCCCATTCCAGTCGATAAATTTTCACTTGAGAAATTGGTTGCTGCCATTAGATTCATGCTAGATCCCCAGGTATGAAGCATATTTCTTATATTTTTGGCTGCAACTGTAATTTTACTGCCTTATATGACTTGGTTGTCTTGAAAAGACATCTAGGAAACCATTTCGAATCTTCCATCATGAGTAATGTTCGTGCAGGTAAAAGAGCGTGCTGTACAACTTGCACAAGTAATGGAACAAGAGGACGGTGTTACAGGAGCAGTGCAAGCTTTTACAAACATTTTCCAGGCAATTGGAGCCTGAAAATGCACGTCCTTCGTCCACCTCATTTTCTTTTAGACACTGCTTTGGTTGTTCCAGATCATCCTGATTCAACATCCTTCGGTTTTTGCTTTATCATCGGGAAATACTCTGCTGTTTAACAAATCGTCGGCCCCTGGCTTTGAGGCTTGAGAATTTGGTTGGTGTGTTTGTTTTCGACATGCATGGAATGGACCGTAGAGAAACTTTCTTGTGTGCTCTTTTTTGCAAGGAGCTGAATTCTGCCAATGCAGGTACTCCTGAGACTTATCCTGCATCTCTAATTCTAGAGTCAGAACTTTCATGCTGATACTAGCATATTTTATGGAACCAAGACCTTGACACTTGGTTATTAAAGATTATCATATTATTATGCATATTTGTCCTTTGTTTGTTAGTCTGTCAACTTTGGAGTTTTTGGAAATTGTTCCATGTTATGTAGTAGTACAGAAACTACATACATCTTGGTTGATGGTTGATATTTTCGACTTGTCTGCACAAGACAAGATTATCATTATTCGTGTGATGTGAGTGTGTTTTAAGAATTTTCTTTGTTCTTTTGTTGCTGCAGATACCAGGAAGACTTGGTTAAGATAACTTTGATAACTGAAGGAAGAGAATGGGTTGATTGTATGGGTGGAAGAATTTAACAATGCAACAATTAGGAATGCATCGAGCAACAGTCGAAAGACTTCAGAATTGAATAATAAGATGATGAGGGTCAGTCAGATTATATTTACTCTTTTCTTACCACAAGTTTAAGCATTTTTGTGTCCTATTTAATGCACATGTTCTCTCGTCACACATTATCATACAGTTTAAGGAACAAGGCCTTAAAACTAGGTTGTGTGCAACGTGATGATATGAGGGAGTACAAAGATTACAGTTTCCTCTGGTGCTAGAAGATGTTTTGTTAATTTTGATTCACATTAATTTTTTATGTGCTTTACTATTTCTATTATCGTATTTTTAGGACTATAAATTGTCTCTACAACTTCTTAACATATTTGTAATTCTGGCAAACAGCTGTAAAGGCATCCCCTATTGGTTCAATGGACTCAAAAGACAAAGGTTAAAAGGTTTATGCTTAGCGACAATGTGCAGGTTTTCTTTTCACTCATTCCCTTCATAGGGAGTGAGACACTGAGCCAACTTTTTATTATCCACCTTCAATTCTATTGCTATAGGTAAATGGTGTGGTTCAATATGGTGATCAACTTTTTTTTATTTGGTGCTACAGATACATGGTTGAAAAATTCATTTTCTTTGGGGTAGGAAATTTTACTGATTGAAGGGTAAGAGTGGCATTGGAATTAGTTATGAGGAAACAAGATTACCAGACATGATATTTAAGGGGCCATAACCAAAGCAGTTGAGCGCTAGATTCTTTCAGGAAGACTTGGTGAAGCGAAAAGCCACACCAACCTCAGTAATCTAGGGGAAAATGCAGTTGTGTCTACCACTACAACTAAAGAGAAGCTTGCTGAAACATAAACTAAGATAAGTAATAACGTGTCTATTCCCTGCGTCCAAATTATGGTAAATTTTGTTCCTAATTATTTGTCACTTTGCTGATATAACAAAAATTTACCTTGGTGCAGCTTGTTGTGGGTGAGTGTGGTGGGAGAGAATACAATAAATGGACCAACGACAAGATGCCATTTGTGGTTGACAAGATGCCATTTATGGTTGGTTGATTGAAAAATTCATTTTCTTTGGGGTAGGAAATTTTACTGAATGAAGGGGAAGAGTGGCATTGGAATTAGTTATGGGGAAACAAGATTACCAGAAATGATATTCAAGGGGCCATCACCAAAGCAGTTGAGCGTTGGATTCTTTTAGGAAGACTTGGTGAAGGGAAGCAGCTACATCAACCTCAATAACCTGGGGAAATGCAGTTGTGTTTACCACTACAACTAAAGAGAAGCTGGCTGAAACATAAACTAAGATAAGTAATAACGTATCTATTCCCTCCGTCCTAATTACTGTCTAATTCTTTCCAAAATTTTGTTCCTAATTATTTTTCACTTTGCTAATATAACAAAAATTTACCTTGGTGCAGCTTGTTGTGGATGAGTGTGGTGGAAGAGAATGCAATATTGACAAAGGACAAAACACCATTTGTGGTTGGTTGGTTGACCTGGTAGGAAGTGTCGGAATGGAGATGAAGGTGATCGTGTGAAGGAGTCTCAGTTCATAAACAAATCCTTAGCTGCTCTTAGGGATGTTATCTCTGCTCTTGCCGCCAAATCATCTCACATTTCTCACAGGCATGCTTTCCCTCCTTACAAGCTTCTTGTATATATTCTCAAGTTGAATTTTCCCTAGTTGAATGTTCCCTAATCAATTAATTTTCTTGAACAACCAGGAACTCCAAAATCACTCTCCTACTGCAAACTTTTCTAGTATGTATATTACTTGAATGGTGCCTTTTATACAACACATATATAGCAGGAATGCTCTCTCTTGAAATGGGTTCCTATAGCATTGGATAACTGAGATGAAATTCAATATTATAATGTAGCAGGAGATTGTAAGACGTTGATGTTCGCTCAAATCAGCAAAAACATGTCCAAACTTGGAGAAAAGGATGAGTTTAAGAAACCGTAATTAGAAAAGCTTGCTGAAACATAAACTAAGATAAGTAATAATGTATCTATTCCCTCCGTCCTAATTATTGTCTAATTCTTTCCAAAATTTTGTTCCTAATTATTTGTCACTTTGTATAACAAAAATTTACCTTTTCAGCATGTTCATCTCTAATTTCAGCATTTTTTGGGTCATTTTTAATGCACATGTTCTCTCGTCACAGATTATCATACAGTTTAAAAACAAGGCCTTAAAACTAGGTTGTGTGCAACATAATGATATGAGGGAGTATAGAGAATACATTTTCCTCTGGTGCTAGAAGTCTTTTGTTAATTCTGATTCACATTAATTTTTTTATGTGCTTTACTATTTCTTTTGTTGTATTTTCTACGACTATAAATTGTCTCTACAACTTCTTAACATATTTGTAATTTTGGCAAACAGCGGTAAAGGCATCCCCTATTGGTTCAATGGACTCAAAAGACAATGGTTAAATGGTTTAAGCTTAGCGACAATGTGCAGGTTTTCTTTTCACTCAGTTCCTTCATAGGGAGAGAGGCATTGTGCCATTGCATTGAGAACTTTTATTATCCACCTTCAATTCTGTTGCTATAGGTAAATTGTGTGGTTCATTATGGTGATCAAGTAATAATCCTTTTTGGCTTGCAGGAACATATATGATGTCTCATTTCTATTTTGGTTTTCTTGAAGGAGAGATTTTAGCATGCATTCTTGTGACCTCGAGAATAAAATTCCATAATAAAATTCCCCTTACTTTCAGATCATTGTAACCTCGAGAATTTTCTTGGTGCTTTTATATTAATATATTGTTTTCTATGCACTGCAGATCAAATTCTTTTCCCGCTTATAATGACAACCGTGAAGTTAGGTTATGAATTTTTCACTTGCGTATGAAGGTAGGGCCTTCATAATTCTTTTTCTTAATGACAACACACCTGATCCTTTTTGAGATTCTTACCACAGAGAGTTGACAAGAAAAAATGGCAAGAGGTCTTGAAAAGGAAAAGGTAAGAGTAGTGATGCTATTATTCACACATCTATGTGAATTTGTTTTAAGTTTAACCTCTGCCTTCTGATGAATATTCTTAAGGTTCCTCTTATATTTAACAGGAAAATCCAGAATTTGAATATATAAACTCTATGGGTTGCCAACTGGCAATTTAAGGTTGCTTGTAGAGCAAAGAACTGAATTCTGCAAATGCAGGTTTTCCTTACTCATCTTGCATATCTAATTCTGGCCCAAACCGTTTAGTACTTGAGTGATGTCACCAGAATTTTTTTTTCACTGTATGCATGGGGCACAAATATGGAGATATCAAAGCTTAACTCCTTGATCAGTTTGGAGAATTTTCCTCACTCCATATCGGAGTTCTTGCAATGTGAAGAAATGTGAGAAAGTGAGTTTCTCTATTACTAGAAGCTCGAGTTTCATAAACCACATTTTGGTTATATGCTATTGTAGGAAGGGCCTCCATAAATCGCTTTCTTACGTTTATTTTGTGATGCTTTGCACAGTGAGACAGAGAATTTTGGAAAAAAAAATGGTTGAACTCAAGTGGTGTTCTTCAAATACTGGGAGAAAGGAGTTGTTACAATGAACAAGGTAGAGATGCTTCTATTTAAATGTCCTTTAAATTTAGTAGATTTTTGTTCTTTTGTTGCTACAGATACACGGTTGAAAAATTCATTTTCTTTGGGGTAGGAAATTTTACTGAATGAAGGGGAAGCCACAATGAAGGGGGAGTGGCAAGATTACCAGAAATAGGGGCCATCACCAAAGCAGTTGAGTGTTGGATTCTTTTAGGAAGACTTGGTGAAGGGAAACAGCCACACCAACCTCAGTAACCTGGGGAAAATGCATTTGTGCCTACCACTACAACTAAAGAGAAGCTGGCTGAAACATAAACTAAGATAAGTAATGACGTATCTATTCCCTCCGTCCTAATTACTGTCTAATACTTTCCAAAATTTTGTTCCTAATTAGTTTTCACTTTGCTAATATAAAAAAATTTACCTTGGTGCAGCTTGTTGTGGATGAGTGTGGTAGGAGAGAATGCAATAAATGGACAGAGGACCATTTGTGGTTGGTTGGTTGACCTGGTAGGAAGTGAGCGCGTTAGTCGGAATGTAGTTGAAGGTGATCGTTTGAAGGAATCTTAATTCATAAACAAATCCTTAGCTGCTCTTGCCTCCAAATCATCTCACATTTCTTACAGGCATGCTTTCCCTCCTTAAAAACTTCTTGTATACATTCCCAAGTTGAATTATCCCTAGTTGAATGTTCCCTAATCAATTAATTTTCTTGAATAACCAGGAACTCCAAAATCACTCTCCTTCTGTAAACTTTTCTAGTATGTATGTTACATGAATGGTACCTTTTATTCAACTCATATGTAGCAGGCATGCTCTCTGAAATGGGTTCTTATATCATTGGATATCTGAGTTGAAGTTTAATATTACAATTTAGCAGGAGATTGTAAGACTTTGATGTTCATTCAAATCAGCCAAAATATGTACAATCTTGGAGAAACACTCTGCTCTTTTAATTTTGCAACTCGTGTCCGAGGAGTTGAACATGGCCCTGCCGGAGACAGACTGGTATGGAGAAGAAGCAACAAACAATCTAGCCTCACTTCTATAAATATAGTTTACAACTAATCTTGTGCTTTTCTTAATGAATAAAGAGGCAGAAAAAGAAAAACAAGATGAGAAAGAAAAGAAAAGGTTGCAGGACTATGTACAGGTTTTGCAGTTAACGCTTGCTGCTAGAGAAGATGTCAGCTGAAGTCTTCAACAGGAGTTAGAAATATAAGTCTAAGACTACAATTTTTGTTTTAATAATCACAGAGAAGCTGGTTTAGGAACTGAAATTTAGAGCATCCGTACCATAAATCTTGGTGTTTATCTGAGTTTGCTTGAAATAATCCAACAGGTACAAGGTATGGAGAACCAGTATACAAGGTTAAAACTGGAAAACAGAGCTTTGGCCTCGATGTCTCGTACTAATTCATCATCAAACCAAACATTCCAAGATAAGAGATTGCAGTTTTCTGATTCTTCTTTTTTTCTTCAATTTTTCGGTTTCTTCTTCGTGTCCATATCTACGTTATTCCCATTCCAAATCTTTCTGTTGCTTCACACAGCATCTTCCATCCATCCATCCATGCATGCATACATACATTCATTCATACATACATACATACATACATTCATTCATACATACATTCATATTTAGTATCACTAATGATAAGCTTGGTGTAGATGACAGGCCTCAACCTGTATTTTTGAAGTATCAAGATGCTTATTATTTATGAATACTATGTATCTTCATTATGTGGTTGTGATGTGGTTCTCTTTATCATTTTGATCAATAATCTTGCAATACCAATTTATAAAATCAATTGTAGGTCCTTATTGATGAATCAACTCAAGCAAATGAATCTTAAGTGTCTTATGCCATTGGTTATCGGAGTAAAACAGGTAATTTCACGAATTTTACTTTATCTATATATTTTTATATCTCTTTAACTTTAACAAGATTGTTGCTGGTTGTTCTTGTGTGAGTTCACTACCAGCTTTGTCAGGTCATGAGAGAGATTTTGTATCTTAGAAGTTATGGTAATTTTGCAGAGTTTTTCTTTTTTCTTGACAAATGTGAAATTGGTTATTTTTAAGCTGAATTTTCTCGTCTCTTTGTTTAGATCGAAGGAAACATGATTTTTAAAGAGCCCAATCATATATATATATAAGGGTTTGGGTCATCTTTAAGGTGAATCATAAATTTTATTTTTGGGTGCCGGCGTCACACACCCGTTAATACCTCTTTAATTTTAACAAGATGGATGCTAGTTGTTCTTGTGTGAGTTCACTGCCAGCTTCGTCAGGTAATAATATATGCAAGGTGATACAAAATCTCTCTTTTTAGTATGGGAGATTTGGTATCTAAGAAGTTATGGTAATTTTGCATAGTTTTTTCTTTTTTTTCTTGATAAATGTGGCGTTGGTTATTTTTAAGCTGAATTTGTTGTACAATATATTTTTTCTACCGCTTTCAATTTGAACTTAGAAGTCGTGGTATCAAAATGATATAACCTGTACAGGTTAAATACCATGAGAAAATGATTTTTTAATTTGTTCTTGCATCATACCTCTCTTGTGATTCAGATATGTGAAGACGAATGTGAAAGATATAAATCTTTTGCAGTAAAGCCTGCTAAAGATGGTACTGCTCATTTGAGTAGGGACGCACACATTAATTTTTGTTGTAATAGTACTTCCTCTTATATGTAGAGAACCTATATATGTGCTACACGACTCCAGAATTGAACGTCCCAATCCAGCCAATAAATATTTGCGCAACCCTAAGGATACTTCAAAGGAACGTGAACTACAAGTTGATCATTTTCTTCATGTAATTTATTCTTTTCTTTTAGCTTCGATAGTTGTTGCTGCAAGTATTCTAATCATGTTTACTGCAGCTTTCTTGCAGCTCTTTTATCTGAGTGGAATCGTTACAGTCTTCTTCTTTTGTGGAATTGTTATGTTGCTCTATACCTGGGATAACGTAACATCAAGTTCCAGAGTTACCACTAAGTGAGTAGTTCTTTCACAAACACCTCTACAGGTTAAATACTATGAGATAGGTGTGTGCCCGTTAAATGATTTTTTTAATGTATTCTTGCATCATTTACTTATTTCATTCACAAGAAATGGGAAGGCGAAGGCGAAGGTGAAAGGTAGAATTTTTGCACAAAAGCCTGCTGAAGGCGATTCCGCTCATTTGAGTTGTGAAGCACGGGTTTAAGCAGAAGTAACTGCAGAAAATACAAAGATATGCTAGGTAACTATACTTTTCTTGTGACACAAAATCTATATTAGGTTTTCAGTCTTGAGTTTTGCATATGGAAAATTCAACTTACTAATCTTTCATTCTTTTTATGCAAGCACATATCAATCTTTATAGTAATAGTACTTCCTCTTGTATGTAGAGTACCTGTATGCTCTCTCTACGTAAAGTCAGATAAACCGATCAAACATCTAAACAGATGCAGCAATTTTGTTGCTACCCCAACACTCCAGAGTTGTACGTCCCAATCCAGCCGGTAAATTTACATAGCAACCTTAACCATACTTCTAAGGCACGTCTAGTATTCTCGTTTTCTTTTAGCTTCAATAATTGTTGCTGCCATTAATCTCATCCACTGGATAAAAGATAAACTGGTCAATCAACAACAGCAGCAGCAATTTCACTGCTACCCCACAACTCCAGAGTTGAACGTCCCAATCCAGCCGATAAATTCTCATGGCAACCTTAACTGTACGTCTCTTGCACGTCTAATATTCGCGTTTTCTTTTAGCTTTGATAGTTGTTGCTGCCATTAATCTCATCAGCTGGATAAAAGAATAGTTTTGTGCCCGGTGAGAGGTAGATATTTTTCGAAGAAAAACACAGGTTCAACAGATGGAACTGCAGGAAATGCAAAAAGGAAAACTAGGTAATTATATTTTTCTTGGTACAAATTCCATATTAGGATTTTTACATATGAATCTTTATTTCTACTTTTTGGAATCACACATCAATTTTTATTGTAATAATACTTCCTCTTGTATGTAAAGCACCCATACGCTCTATCAACCTTAAGTCAGATAATCGATCAAATTCACTGCTACACAAAAACTCTAGTATTCAACGTCCTAATTTAAACGGTAAATTTACTTGACAACCCTAATGATACTTCAAAGGGTATGTGTACTACTAGTTGATCGTTGTTTCATGTAATATTCTTATTTTCATTTATCTTCGGTCACTATTCTCATCCACGAGATAAAGGCCTGTTGTGGCATGCTGGGATTCTTCCATTGATCATGAATTTATGGTTTAGTTGAGGCATCGTCAGGTATGAATCGTCCCCATTCTTTTGTTGGTGCTTCAGTATTTCATATGGAGATGCATCATTTTGCTGCTTAAATGCATTTGAATACCTTGTTTTTTGTTCCAGTCGTATTAGAGCATTCAATATTGGTACTGATAAATTTACGTGCAACCCTTAATGGTGTTTCGAAGGGCGCATGTGCGGTAGTTGATCATTGTTTCAGGTATTCTCATTTCAGTTAGCTTCAATAGTTGTTGCTGTCACTATTCTCATCCACGGGATAGAGGCATTGTTTTGTGCCTGTTGTAGCTAGCTAGGATTCTTCCATTGAACATGAATTTTTGGTTTGAGTTGAGGCATCATCAGGTATGAATCGTCCCCATTCTTTTGTTGGTGCTTCAGCATTTCATATAGAGGTGCATCATTTGCTGTTTAAATGCATTTGAATGTCTAGTCCTTTTAGCTCCAGTCATATTTGAGCTTTCGATATGTTACTTGTAGTCATAGTCCTAATCTTAATAGTAGTAGCTGTGTTAGTAGTTCGTTATAGTAGTATTGAGACGTTGTAGTATTACTAATTAGTAGTGATTTGTACTAGGTGGTTAGTAGTAGTAGTACTGACCTGTAGTAATTAGTAGTAGCAGCAGTAGTTAGTGGTAGTACTTTTTTTCGATATGTTACTTGTAGTCATAGTCCTAATCTTAATAGTTCGTTATAGTAGTATTGAGACGTTGTAGTATTACTAATTAGTAGTGATTTGTACTAAGGTGGTTAGTAGTAGTAGTAATAGTGACCTGTAGTAATTAGTAGTAGCTTCAGTAGTTAGTAGTAGTACTAATTAGTAATAATAACAGTGGTTAGTAGTAATAGTATTGATTAGTAGTTGTTTTTGTAGACATAGTAGATGTTGTGTCGTAGTCCTTTTTGTGATTATGGTAGGCTAGTATACTTTACTTGTTTATATTGTTTTCTATTTAGTGACTTGTTGTTTTTCATGACATGTGGCTGGAGCATGGGGATGTGATAAGGGTTGAGTATTCTCGAATGCATGCATGGTGACATCCAATTGTGTATACACGTCGGGATAGTTGTATACTACTTTGCTTGCCTATAGCTTTTTCTATCTGGTCATATTGGTTTTCCGTTCAGCTTTAGTCTATGCTGTTGATTATAGTATACCCAAATGAATTCCCTAACTTATTAATTGTTAAACATTGGAGATAAGGAGGATATAATCAAACCTCTGTTTCAATAAAATATTATTTGTTATAAATGCGATAGGATGATAGCAAGCCTCTGTTTCCCTAACATATTAATTTGTTATTGTAGGTGACGAAGAAAATAACACATCCTCCACCCATAACTAAGAAATGATAGGTTTTATGAGTTATAAAAAGACCAATTGGCTTCATTTACTGTGGAATATTTTATTTATGTCCTTTCTTGGCATCTTGATTTATTTGTTCTTTTAATTTTGTTGGTTCGTGGTTAGCCTGAGCAAGAAAAACATATGCAGAAGAGCAGGATGATTACTCTCAGAACTTTATTGATACTGGGCAGAATTTTATTAGGGAGCTAGAGAGCTCAATGGTGTTTTGGAGGACTGTCCGAAACTTATACAGAAAAAAAAATTGTTGCCAAATCATGGACTAAGAATGAATAACTAGTTCTAGGCTCCCACACATATTATATTTCTTTTCGTCTCTCTCACTTCCTTCTCTTTTGTGAAGATATATGCTTGGTGAAGACAAATAAAACCAAGGCAACCAACTGGCAATGATTCTCAGGGCTCGAAAGTAACAAATAATGCATGATATTGATGTCTCGTGTTGTATTATATCTTTCTGATTTGAAGGAGCAAAGCATGATGGGCATAACCACAGTACTGAGGGGGTCTTAAAAATTAGGTTTGTGTTTTATCGTTTTTCTCTCTTTTTCTTTACAAAGGGTTTTTATAAATTGTTTAATTTGGTATCTTGTAGGTAAATCTGGACCAGTGTTAAGTAATTATTTTGGGGTGTTGCATGTTTTCTAGATTTGAACACAATTAAAGTTTTCTTGTGTCTCAGTATCTTTCAAGAATTCCTTAGTGGAAGAACGTTTTTCAATCTGATGACAAAACTCTTTTAAAGTTTTCCTCAGGACAATGTGAAGGAAATAGTGGTTTAGTGGACAATATCAGTGTTGCTTCTTGCCTCCTTGAGAACTTTTGAATTTTATAATTTAAGCTTTTGCATGCCATTATTAGGCCCTGTGCATGAACTTGTAAAAATACCAGAAGAAGGATGCCCTACTTAAAAACAATCTTGAGGAATGCTCAGAAGAAGACGACCTTACCATGAAGTGATTGAACTGAAAGGAAATATTAGGGTCTACTGCAGGTGCAGGCCAATGACTGAAAAGGGTTTGAAATTTGTTGTTGATTTTGATTTGTCTCAGGAAAATGAGCTACAGATCATTTGTTCTGACTCTTCCAAAAACCTGGGATAACCAAGGTAACATATAACTTCACATGGATATGCAGTATTTAGTTCAAGCTCTTTCTTCTTACATTTGGAATGGAGTTGAAGGTGATCATTTGAAGGAGACGCGGTTCATAAACAAATCCTTAGCTGCTTTTGGGAATGTTATCTCTGCTCTTGCCGCCAAATCATTTCTTACAGGCATGCTTTCCCTTCTTACAAGCTTCTTGTATATATTCCCAAGTTGAATGTTCCCCTAATCAATTAATTTTATTGAACAACCAGGAACTCCAAAATCACTCTTCGGCTGCAAACTTAGCAGACATGCTCTCTCTTGAAATGGGTTCTTATAGTATTCGAGTTGAAATTTAATATTACAATTTAGCAAGAGATTGTAAGACTTGATATTTCAAATCAGCCAAAATATGTCCAATCTTGGAGAAACTCTCTACTATTTGAATTATGCAACTCGTGTCCGAGGAGTTGAACATGGCCCTGCCCGAGACAGACTGATCATTTGGAGCTTCTTGGAGAAGAAGCAACAAACAATCTAGCCTCACTTCTATAAATATAGTTTACAACTAATCTTGTGCTTTTCTTAATGAATAAAGAGGCAGAAAAAGAAAAGAAAAAGTTGCAGGACTATGTACAGGTTTTGCAGTTAAAGCTTGCTGCTAGAGAAGATGTCAGCTGAAGTCTTCAACAAAAGGTAGAAATATAAGTCTAAGACTACAATTTTTGTTTTAATATTCACAGAGAAGCTGGTTTAGGAACTGAAATTTAGAGTATCTGTACCATAAATCTTGGTGTTTATCTCTGAGTTTGCTTGAAATTATCCAACAGGTACAAGGTCTGGAGAACCAGTATACAAGGTTAAAACTGGAAAACAGAGCTTTGGCCTCGATGTCTTGTACTAATTCATCCTCAAACCAAACATTCCAAGAGTTGCAGTTTTCTGATTCTTCTTTTTCCTTCAATTTTTTTGTTTCTTCTTCGTGTCCATATCTACGTTATTTCCATTCCAATTCTTTCTATTGCTTCACACAACATCTTCCATCAATCCATCCATCCATACATACATTCATTCATACATACATGCATACATGCATTCATTCATATACATACATGCATTCATTCATACATACATACAAGTCATACATACATACATACATACATACATTCATTCATACCAGAAATGATATTCAAGGGGCCATCACCAAAGCAGTTGAGCGTTGGATTCTTTTAGGAAGACTTGGTGAAGGGAAACAACCACACCAACCTCAGTAACCTGGAGGGAAAATGCAGTTGTGTCTACCAATACAACTAAAGAGAAGCCTGCTGAAACATAAACTAAGATAAGTAATAACGTATCTACTCCCTCCGTCCTAAATACTGTCTAATTCTTTCCAAAATTTTGTTCCTAATTATTTTCCACTTTGCCAATATAACAAAAATTTACCTGTGTGCAGCTTGTTGTGGATGAGTGTGGTGGGAGAGAATGCAATATTGACAAAGGACAAAACACCATTTGTGGTTGGTTGGTTGATCTGGCAGGAAGTGTCGGAATGGAGATGAAGGTGATCGTGTGAAGGAGTCTCAGTTCATAAACAAATCCTTAGCTGCTCTTAGGGATGTTATCTCTGCTCTTGCCGCCAAATCATCTCACATTTCTCACAGGCATGCTTTCCCTCCTTACAAGCTTCTTGTATATATTATTCCCAAGTTGAATTCTCCTAGTTGAATGTTCCCTAATCAATTAATTTTATTGAACAACCAGGAACTCCAAAATCACTCTTCGGCTGCAAACTTTTCTAGTATGTATGTATGTTACTTGAATGGAACCTTTTATTTAACTCATATATAGCAGGCATGCTCTCTCTTGAAATGGGTTCTTATAGTATTCGAGTTGAAATTTAATATTACAATTTAGCAGGAGATTGTAAGACTTTGATGTTCTTTCAAATCAGCCAAAATATGTCCAATCTTGGAGAAACTCTCTGCTATTTGAATTATGCAACTCGTGTCCGAGGAGTTGAACATGGCCCTGCCCGGAGACAAGACTGATCATTTGGAGCTTCTTTTCATATACAAACATCTGGTATGGAGAAGAAGAAACAAACAATCTAGCCTCACTTCTATAAATATAGTTTACAACTAATCTTGTGCTTTTCTTAATGAATAAAGAAGCAGTTAAAAGAAAAGAAAAAGTTGCAGGACTATGTACAGGTTTTGCAGTTAAAGCTTGCTGCTAGAGAAGATGTCAGCTGAAGTCTTCAACAAAAGGTAGAAATATAAGTCTAAAGACTACAATTTTTTGTTTTAATATTCACAGAGAAGCTTGTTTAGGAACTGAAATTTAGAGTATTTGTACCATAAATCTTGGTGTTTATCTGAGTTTGTTTGAAATAATCCAACAGGTACAAGGTCTGGAGAAAACTGGAAAACAAGGTTAAAACTGGAAAACAGAGCTTTGGCCTCGATGTCTTGTACTAATTCATCCTCAAACCAAACATTCCAAGAGATTGCAGTTTTCTGATTCTTCTTTTTTCTTCAATTTTTTTATTTCTTCTTCATGTCCATATCTACGTTATTTCCATTCCAATTCTTTCTGTTGCTTCACACAGCATCTTCCATCCATACATACATCCATCCATACAAACATACATTCATTCATACATACATGCATACATGCATTCATTCATACATACATGCATTCAATCATACATACATACATTCATACATACATACATTCATTCATACCAGAAATGATATTCAAGGGGCCATCACGAAAGCTGTTGAGCGTTGGATTCTTTTAGGAAGACTTGGTGAAGGAAAACAGCCACACCAACCTCAGTAACCTGGGGGAAAATGCAGTTGTGTCTACTACTAGAACAACTAAAAGAGAAGCTGGCTGAAACATAAATTAAGATAAGTAATAACGTATCTATTCTTTGCGTCCTAATTATTGTCTTATTCTTTCCAAAATTTTGTTCCTAAATTGTCACTTTCCTAATATAACAAAAATTTACCTTGGTGCAGCTTGTTGTGGGTGAGTGTGGTGGGAGAGAATACAATAAATGGACAAACGATAAGATTCCATTTGTGGTTGGTTGGTTTAGAAATTCATTTTCTTTGGGGTAGGAAAATTTACTGAATGAAGGGGAAGAGTGGCATTGGAATTAGTTATGGGAAACAAGATTACCATTCACCACCAAAGCAGTTGAGCGTTGGATTCTTTTAGGAAGACTTGGTGAAGGAAAACAGCCACACCAACCTCGGTAACCTGGGGGAAAATGCAGTTGTGTCTACTACTACAACAACTAAAGAGAAGCTGGCTGAAACATAAACTAAGATAAGTAATAACGTATCTATTCTTTGCGTCCTAATTATTGTATTATTCTTTCCAAAATTTTGTTCCTAAATTGTCACTTTCCTAATATAACAAAAATTTACCTTGGTGCAGCTTGTTGTGGGTGAGTGTGGTGGGAGAGAATACAATAAATGGACAAACGATAAGATTCCATTTGTGGTTGGTTGGTTTAGAAATTCATTTTCTTTGGGGTAGGAAAATTTACTGAATGAAGGGGAAGAGTGGCATTGGAATTAGTTATGGGGAAACAAGATTACCATTCATCACCAAAGCAGTTGAGCGTTGGATTCTTTTAGGAAGACTTGGTGAAGGAAAACAGCCACACCAACCTCGGTAACCTGGGGAAAATGCAGTTGTGTCTACTACTACAACAACTAAAGAGAAGCTGGCTGAAACATAAACTAAGATAAGTAATAACGTATCTATTCTTTGCGTCCTAATTATTGTATTATTCTTTCCAAAATTTTGTTCCTAAATTGTCACTTTCCTAATATAACAAAAATTTACCTTGGTGCAGCTTGTTGTGGGTGAGTGTGGTGGGAGAGAATACAATAAATGGACAAACGATAAGATTCCATTTGTGGTTGGTTGGTTTAGAAATTCATTTTCTTTGGGGTAGGAAAATTTACTGAATGAAGGGGAAGAGTGGCATTGGAATTAGTTATGGGGAAACAAGATTACCAGAAATGATATTCAAGGGGCCATCACCAAAGCTGTTGAGCATTGGATTCTTTTAGGAAAACTTGGTGAAGGGAAACAGTCACACCAACCTCAGCAACTAAAGAGAAGCCGGCTGAAACATAAACTAAGATAAGTAATAACGTATCTACTCCCTCCGTCCTAATTACTGTCTAATTCTTACCAAAATTTTGTTCCTAATTATTTTTCACTTTGCCAATATAACAAAAATTTACCTTGGTGCAGCTCTTTGTGGATGAGTGTGGTGGGATAGAATGCAATATTGACAAAGGACAAAACACCATTTGTGGTTGGTTGGTTGACCTGGCAGGAAGTGTCGGAATGGAGATGAAGGTGATCGTGTGAAGGAGTCTCAGTTCATAAACAAATCCTTAGCTGCTCTTAGGGATGTTATCTCTGCTCTTGCCGCCAAATCATCTCACATTTCTCACAGGCATGCTTTCCCTCCTTACAAGCTTCTTGTATATATTATTCCCAAGTTGAATTCTCCCTAGTTGAATGTTCCCTAATCAATTAATTTTATTGAACAACCAGGAACTCCAAAATCACTCTTCGACTGCAAACTTTTCTAGTATGTATGTTACTTGAATGGAACCTTTTATTTAACTCATATATAGCAGGCATGCTCTCTCTTGAAATGGGTTCTTATAGTATTCGAGTTGAAATTTAATATTACTATTTAGCAGGAGATTGTAAGACTTTGATGTTCTTTCAAATCAGCCAAAATATGTCAAATCTTGGAGAAACTCTCTGCTATTTGAATTATGCAACTCGTGTCCGAGGAGTTGAACATGGCCCTGCCCGGAGACAAGACTGATCATTTGGAGCTTCTTTTCATATAAAAACATCTGGTATGGAGAAGAAGAAACAAACAATCTAGCCTCACTTCTATAAATATAGTTTACAACTAATCTTGTGCTTTTCTTAATGAATAAAGAGGCAGTTAAATGAAAAGAAAAAGTTGCAGGACTATGTACAGGTTTTGCAGTTAAAGCTTGCTGCTAGAGAAGATGTCAGCTGAAGTCTTCAACAAAAGGTAGAAATATAAGTCTAAGACCACAATTTTTTGTTTTAATATTCACAGAGAAACTGGTTTAGGAACTGAAATTTAGAGTATCTGTACCATAAATCTTGGTGTTTATCTGAGTTTGCTTGAAATAATCCAACAGGTACAAGGTCTGGAGAACCAGTGTATACAAGGTTAAAACTGGAAAACAGAGCTTTGGCCTCGATGTCTTGTACTAATTCAACCTCAAACCAAACATCTACGTTATTTCCATTCCAATTCTTTCTGTTGCTTCACACAGCATCTTCCATCCATACATCCATCCATACATACATACATACATTCATTCATACATACATGCATATTCATACATACATGTATTCATTCATACATACATTCATACATAAATACATTCATTCATACCAGAAATGATATTCAAGGGGCCATCACGAAAGCTGTTGATCGTTGGATTCTTTTAGGAATACTTGGTGAAGGAAAACAGCCACACCAACCTCAGTAACCTGGGGGAAAATGCAGTTGTGTCTACTACTAAAACAACTAAAGAGAAGCTGGCTGAAACATAAACTAAGATAAGTAATAACGTATCTATTCTTTGCGTCCTAATTATTGTCTTATTCTTTCCAAAATTTTGTTCCTAAATTGTCACTTTCCTAATATAACAAAAATTTACCTTGGTGCAACTTGTTGTGGGTGATTGTGGTGGGAGAGAATACAATAAATGGACAAACGACAAGATTCCATTTGTGGTTGGTTGGTTTAGAAATTCATTTTCTTTGGGGTAGGAAAATTTACTGAATGAAGGGGAAGAGTGGCATTGGAATTAGTTATGGGGAAACAAGATTACCAGAAATCAAGGGGCCATCACCAAAGTTGTTGAGCGTTGGATTCTTTTAGGAAGACATGGTGAAGGGAAACAGTCACACCAACCTCAGCAACTAAAGAGAAGCCGGCTGAAACATAAACTAAGATAAGTAATAACGTATCTACTCCCTCCGTCCTAATTACTATCTAATTCCTTCCAAAATTTTGTTCCTAATTATTTTTCACTTTGCCAATATAACAAAAATTTACCTTGGTGCAGCTTGTTGTGGATGAGTGTGGTGGGAGAGAATGCAATATTGACAAAGGACAAAACACCATTTGTAGTTGGTTGGTTGACCTGGCAGGAAGTGTCGGAATGGAGATGAAGGTGATCGTGTGAAGGAGTCTCAGTTCATAAACAAATTCTTAGCTGCTCTTAGGGATGTTATCTCTGCTCTTGCCGCCAAATCATCTCACATTTCTCACAGGCATGCTTTCCCTCTTTACAAGCTTCTTGTATATATATTATTCCCAAGTTGAATTCTCCCTAGTTGAATGTTCCCTAATCAATTAATTTTATTGAACAATCAGGAACTCCAAAATCACTCTTCGGCTGCAAACTTTTCTAGTATGTATGTTACTTGAATGGAACCTTTTATTTAACTCATATATAGCAGGCATGCTCTCTCTTGAAATGGGTTCTTATAGTATTTGAGTTGAAATTTAATATTACAATTTAGCAGGAGATTGTAAGACTTTGATGTTCTTTCAAATCAGCCAAAATATGTCCAATCTTGGAGAAACTCTCTGCTATTTGAATTATGCAACTCGTGTCCAAGGATTTGAACATGGCCCTGCTCGGAGACAGACTGATCATTTGGAGCTTCTTTTCATATACAAACATCTGGTATGGAGAAGAAGCAACAAACAATCTAGCCTCACTTCTATAAATATAGTTTACAACTAATCTTGTGCTTTTCTATAAATATAGTTTACAACTAATCTTGTGCTTTTCTTAAAAGAAAAAGTTGCAGGACTATGTACAGGTTTTGCAGTTAAAGCTTGCTGCTAGAGAAGATGTCAGCTGAAGTCTTCAACAAAAGGTAGAAATATAAGTCTAAGACTACAATTTTTGTTTTAATATTCACAGAGAAGCTGGTTTAGGACCTGAAATTTAGAGTATCTGTACCATAAATCTTGGTGTTTATCTGAGTTTGTTTGAAATAATCCAACAGGTACAAGGTCTGGAGAACCAGTGTATACAAGGTTAAAACTGGAAAACAGAGCTTTGGCCTCGATGTCTTGTACTAATTCATCCTCAAACCAAACATTACAAGAGATTGCAGTTTTCTGATTCTTCTTTTTTTCTTCAATTTTTTTATTTATTCTTCGTGTTCCATTCCAATTCTTTATGTTGCTTCACACAGCATCTTCCATCCATACATCCATCCATACATACATTCATTCATACATACATGCATACATGCATTCATTCATACATACATGCGCATTCATTCATACGTTACATTCTCATTCATACCAGAAATGATATTCAAGGGGCCATCACCAAAGAGTTGAGCGTTGGATTCTTTTAGGAAGACTTGGTGAAGGAAAACAACCACACCAACCTCAGTAACCTGGGGAAAATGCAGTTGTGTCTACTACTACAACAACTAAAGAGAAGCTGGCTGAAACATAAACTAAGATAAGTAATAACGTATCTATTCTTTGCGTCCTAATTATTGTCTTATTCTTTCCAAAATTTTGTTCCTAAATTGTCACTTTCCTAATATAACAAAAATTTACCTTGGTGCAGCTTGTTGTGGGTGAGTGTGGTGGGAGAGAATACAATAAATGGACAAACGATAAGATTCCATTTGTGGTTGGTTGGTTTGGAAATTCATTTTCTTTGGGGTAGGAAAATTTACTGAATGAAGGGGAAGAGTGGCATTGGAATTAGTTATGGGGAAACAAGATTACCAGAAATGATATTCAAGGGGCCATCACCAAAGCTGTTGAGCGTTGGATTCTTTTAGGAAAACTTGGTGAAGGGAAACAGTCACACCAACCTCAGCAACTAAAGACAAGCTGGCTGAAACATAAACTAAGATAAGTATTACGTATCTATTCCCTCCGTCCTAATTACTGTCTAATTCTTTCCAAAATTTTGTTACTAATTATTTTTCACTTTGCTAATATAACAAAAATTTACCTTGGTACAGCTTGTTTTGTGGATTAGTGTGGTGGGAGAGAATGCAATCAATATTGACAAGGGACAAGACACCATTTGTGGTTGGTTGGTTGACCTGGCAGGAAGTGTCGGAATGGAGATGAAGGTGATCGTGTGAAGGAGTCTCAGTTCATAAACAAATCCTTAGCTGCTCTTAGGGATGTTATCTCTGCTCTTGCCGCCAAATCATCTCCCTCCTTACAAGCTTCTTGTATATATTCTTAAGTTGAATTTTCCCTAGTTGAATGTTTCCTAACCAATTAATTTTCTTGAACAACCAGGAACTCCAAAACCACTCTCCTGCTGCAAACTTTTCTAGTATGTATATTACTTGAATGGTACCTTTTATACAACACATATATATATAGCAGGAATGCTCTCTTTTGAAATGGGTTCTTATAGCATTGGATAACTGAGATGAAGTTCAATATTATAATGTAGCAGGAGATTGTAAGACGTTGGTGTTCACTCAAATCAGCAAAAACATGTCCAATCTTGGAGAAAAGGATGAGTTTAAGAAACCGTAATTAGAGAAGCTTGTTGAAACATAAACTAAGATAAGTAATAATGTATATATTCCCTCCGTCCTAATTATTGTCTAATTCTTTCCAAAATTTTGTTCCTAATTATTTGTCAGTTTGCTAATATAACTTTTTCAGCATGTTCATCTCTAATTTCAGCATTTTTGGGTCTTTTTAATGCACATGTTCTCTCGTCACAGATTAAAAACAAGGCCTTAAAACTAGATTGTGTGCAACATAATGACGACATGAGGGAGTATAAAGAATACAGTTTCCTCTGGTGCTAAAAGGTCTTTTGTTAATTCTGATTCACATTAATTTTTTTATGTGCTTTACTATTTCTTTTATCGTATTTTCTAGGACTATAAATTGTCTCTACAACTTCTTAACATATTTGTAATCTTGGCAAACAGCGATAAAGGCATCCCCTATTGGTTCAATGGACTCAAAAGATGGTTAAAATGTTTATGCTTAGCGACAATGTGCAGGTTTTCTTTTCACTCAGTTCCTTCATAGGGAGAGAGGCACTGAGCCAGTGCATTGAGAACTTGTTATTATTATCCACCTTCAATTCTGTTGCTATAGGTAAATGGTGTGGTAAATTATGGTGATCAAGTAATAATAATCCTTTTTAGCTTCCAGGAACATATATGATGTCTCATTTCTATTTTGGTTTTCTTGAAGAGGAGATTTTAGCATGCATTCTTGTGATATTTTACGGGGATCGGTTGTCACGCAGTATAATGCCATTACAAAATTCCCCTTCCTTTCAGATCATTGTAACCTCGAGAATTTTCTTGGTGCTTTATATTAATATATTATTTTCTATGCACTGCAGATCAAATTATTTTCCCGCTTATAATGACAACCGTGAAGTTAGGTTATGAATTTTTTCACTTGCGTTTGAAGGAAGGGCCTTCATAATTCTTTTTCTTAATGACAACACACCTGATCCTTTCTGCCATTCTTACCACAGAGAGTTGACAGGAAAAAATGGTTGAGCCTGATGAACTCAAATGGTCTTGAAAAGGAAAAGGGATGCTATTATTCACACATCTATGTGAATTTGTTTTAAGTTTAATCTCTGCCTTCTGATGAATATTCTTAAGGTTGCTCTTATAAATTAACAGGAAAATCCAGAATTTGTAATAACAATATAAGTGTTGTTATAATGAAGCGCGTGTAGTTATAATCACTTATGATTATAAATCAATCGTTCTCTTGATTTCACGTGTTTTTATACTCTTTGGATGATAAAGTTATGTGTCAATATGAATAAGAGAGCTTGAAATCACCATAAATTGTTGTTATAAAGAGACACTTGTGACATTATATCGAAACACATGTCGTTATGGACACTTATGACTATTAATCATCATGCTTGTAATTTCACACATTTTTTACTATTTTGTACATAATTAAGATATGTGACAATACAAATAAGGGTTTGAATCAACAAAAACAAATATAACAACTTAAATATTGTTAACACACGTCTTTAAGGCACTTACTAATGAATTCATCATTCTCTTAATTTCACTTTTTTATTATTATGAATATAATAAAAATATGTGACATCATAAGGGTTTTGAATAATTAGAAATTATAATAACGAAGTAAGTGTTGTTACGGACACACTTATGTAACATTAAATTCATCATTCTCTAAACTCCACATGTTTTTTTGTTAAAAATACAACACTCTTTTTTTTAAACTTTATCCACTTTTAGTTTTGTTAGAGTATTTATACTGTTCGCCTTTCTTTATGTCAGATTATAAGGCTTATTTTAAACGAGTAAGCTAGTGTATCATTAATATCAGAATTCTGGTATTATTTCTTATGCTCTCATTGGATTGTGAAAGAAGAGAACTCTTCAATATAGAAATAATATACTCAATTAATATGGACAAAGAATTGACCAGGATACATCTTAAACAACTTGAAGTACAACAAAATTCTTGCTTTTGAACCTCTCTCTCTCAAATTCCACCTCTAGAACCTCTCTTATAAGTTTTGGAATGAACTTTTAGCACAGATGAGCACTCTGATGCATCGAATTTCTCAGAGAAAGCGAGCAGTAAAAACTCTTGATCAGAGTCTCAGATTCATAAATCTCTTGTTTCTTCTCATCAACTATATATCTCCATTATGTGATTTATGGAATCAAAAACTTTTTAGTAACCAGAGCTACTACAGAAGTCAAATCATCACCGAGAATAAGTTGTGTTTGCAGGGTAGTGCAACGAGATCCAAAGCAGAATTGACAAGATTAAAGATTGCTATTTTTCCAGAGTGACTTTCGAGAGCTCTGCTTCTTCTTCAACTTTTGCAGAAGGGTCTTCTTCTTCACTTGACCACTCAAGAGGGCCTCACCCAAACTCGAAGCAAATTTAACAATATGCAAACAGAAATAATAGAGACATAATCTGAATGAATTCACAAGAGTCACAAAGCATTAAATATGCATGTGAAAATAATACGATGTTATGTAAAAATTTAATTAGTGACCCAATATGCACGAAGACTTATAATCCAAAAATAAATGTCAAGCGATCTCTCTGAGTAATTATTATGTTATAATATGTTAGCAGGCGGCACTACATGAAAATCATTGGCGTTCACAACCAATACCTTGCATTGATGTTAAAAAGCAACTGCAGTAAGCTCAATTATAAGATCGAAGTATTTGGATGTAATTAGAGAGTGGCATCTCATATTGCTTCAGAGGTTTATATTATGAATTCTGGACACATAAATTGAGTCAAAACAATTAATTTAAATTAGGCAACTAGATCAAAAAGAGTAGTGCAATTTCATCCCTTAAACAATAACAAAAATATTTCCCCATATAACGCATCATGAAAAGCCAAAAGATGAACTTGCCACAAGACAATCATTAAATTCAGAGAGAATAGATGCAAGATCTCCGCTTCACACTGATTTAGCTACAAAAAAGCAAAGTGCATTAATACAAATTGAAAACTAACAACATGCAATTTAACAATTAAGCTAATCATTCCCGCATTAGGTAGAACTTATAGTGACTTGCAGACAAAAATACTTACAAGAGATTTATCTCTATAGTGGAAGGCCTAAGTTTTCACCCACTATGGCTGATTCCATAATTTGATATATAATTCTAGATAAGACACACTGTAAAACTAAATAGAACACTCAAAATCTAAATTGTGATTTTCAGGTTAAGAACTAGTAGAATACGATAAACATCAATTTCGAAGAAAACACAATTTTCGTTGCATAGATGAAGCTTTGAAGTACTGTGTCAAGAATATAACGAAAATACATATTTCAACAAGTGAGCGTGTGGGATCTTTCGGCCATAATTATGTTGAATTTCTAGAACAAAATCAAATTGTCCCCGATGGGTCAAAGGCAAATAATGAATAAAAATGTTAAAGACTCATCAAACCTTGAACAAAACCAGCAAGAATTACAGGCAAGGCAAGAAATCTGGTGACAAAATTGGGAAAGAGAAGCACATGAAATCTGGTAGCAGAAGCCGAATTGAAGTTGAACAGCGAACCAAGCGACGGCGGATGTAGTAGGTGTAGGTGGCGGCGAATGGTAACTGATTGAAAGACGGGGAAACGAAATATTCTGCAAATCTGAGGTTGAAATAGGGCAATTGAAGAGAAAATCCTTTTCAGATGGTGAAATTGGATAATACAAAATTGATAATGGAGAAACTGGTTTTGAAAGATTTAACAGCTGGGAGAAAACTCATAATTTGGGGATAATATTACACCTTTCAAAGATTTAATGGGTTGAATTTTTTTATTTTTCATTAATTTTTTTTTAAAAACCATTTTCATTAAAATTTAAATAAGGATAATCTTGTAAATTTATATTTATATTTTTAAATTATTAAATATAATTTTAAAACACGATAGGGCGACATAAACAATGATTAGTGCAATGAAAACAATGACACTAAATGCAACAAATATCAGGTCATGAATTTTAGGCTATTGAATTTTAAATATAAAAGCTAATATAAATCGACTATTGTGAGTAAGGGTGACACTCTAACTAACTTAAAAAGGTCCGTACTAACAATATTAACTAAATTAAACAGTTTCATATATTAAAAAAGTTATATCATAATCTATCAAAAAAACTAGTCATATCTATAACTTGTAAATAATTATTTTATTATTACAAAATTAAAACAAAACACAACGAAGGGTGAAATAGGTTTAGAATTAATGCTCAACGGGACAAGCCTCATTAAAACTTATTCGATGGGAAAAAGAATACGCATCCCAAAAGAGCGACCTTCGTTTATACACAAAAAAAAAAAAACACACACACACACACACATAAACTTGGACATTTATTTAGAAAACAAATGATAAATCAATTCAAGGGGTAGTTTATTCCTTTTAGAACTCTAACCCCGATCCAAAAACTTATTTACAGTGATTTGAGTTTTTCAAGCATCTCACTAGATAAATGATTCTTGTAATCTCCCACACTGTCCTTGCGAAAGAATAAATTATTCTTATGCACACCAAATTCTCTTTTCCCATTTTTGTTCACCTCCAAGTTGCTGAGATTTTCAAAGCTACAAAGTTTCAAGATTTTCTCAACCATCCCTTCTTCCTCTTCCTCTACAGAGAAAGGGCGGTTTAGGAATTCGGTTAAACGTCGCAAAAGAAAAGTGCCAAAGGGACACAAAAGTGTCCTTAGGATTTCTGCAACGTACACCACCTTGCACATAGGATAGACCCGAGTAAAAGAATAAGGCAAGTGAGTGCTAAAAAGCCTCGAGGGAAAATACGCCATATCTAGAACCTTATTACCGTAGTCGAGTGGACGCTCCAAGAAATGCACTATATCATGCAGATTGAGGGTGATTTTTATCGGAAACGAGGATGTTGTTTCGATTCAATTAAGGTAAACATGATTGACTTCAACCAAGTGGTGCCCGATTTGGGATGGCTAGCAACAAAAATATCAGAATATTGAGCAACAAAGTTTTTGTGAACCGAAATTAAAGCTTCAAGATGCTTAGCAGCATACCAAAACCTTGATACTCTGCAAACCATCCTTTTTCTCTGGGTAAGCTCGAGATTAGCTCATTGAATTCTTGTTTCAATGATTCCTCACGTCCCAAAATATTTGAACCGAACATTTTTTCGATTAATTAATTTGTACGTGTATTTTTGGTAGAATTTTTTGAATGCTTAACATATCTTAAATAGTTTCATTACATGTATAAGGATATCTGAAAATTAAATTTGTTTCCTAAAATAAAATCTATCACGTAATCAAATCGGGTAATAAATAAAAAATTTTGGATAGATGTATATGGATAGGTGCATAATAAATTTTTATTTCCTAAAATAAAAAGACATTATCTTATCAAATTAAGCTCGAGATTAGCTCATTGAATTCTTGTCTCAATGATTCCTCATGTCCCAAAATATTTGAACTGTGACTTTTTTTTTCGATTAATTGATAAATATTTAGAATACAAAGTAATTCAAACAATAGATTTTGCAATTAATAAAAATAAAATTTTAATTTGTACATATTAAATTTTATTTCAATTTAAATTAATTGTATATTGTAAATATATAACAATTAGAGTTTTTTTTTTTGCATAATATAATTTTATTTTAACTTAAATTTATATATATAATAATAAAATATATAAATTTTTAAAATATAATATTATTTCAAACCCGCAAAACCCGCGGACCATACTCTAGTTAAATAATAATTCACAATAAACTTATCATAAACTATATTTGTATAATACCTACTCAAGTTTATTTTGCACATATCATTATAAATCTATTTGAAAAGAAAAATCTTTGTTACATGTCATGATTAGATAACGTTTCTAACTTTTCATCTTTATTGAAATGGTCCTCTAATAATTTATTTTATCAATTTAGTTCACTATATATGTTGTTTACATTTAATATGAATGAAGTTGTTTTTGCGGGAATCAAATAATTTCATCTCATCTAAAAGTTCGAATTTATGAAAAGTTGTAAAATTAATTCATTTATATTAATTTCTAATCTCCATAATAAATATTTTAATATCCTATGATGACTTTCTTTGCATTTTGTGTTTTATTATTAATTTGACATGAAATTTCATCTATTTTTACTCCAACATTTTAAACTATAATATGATTTACTATTCATTAGATTTATCTCATCCACTTTATTTCTCCGTGTGCATTTGTCATATCTCACTTAAGTCGAAAAAAATACACCCTAAATGATTTATTAAATCGATTACTCCCTCCGCACCTTTTATAAAAAGATAGATAACTTTCATTTTTTTGCATAAAATATTATTTATTGTAATTAAAATTATGTATAAATTTTCAGATATACTTTTATTTATATATTAAAATAAAAACAATAATATTTAATTAACAAATATAGATTAAATAAGTATATTTTTAATAGGAAAAGAGACTATAATTTGGAAAAAATCGAAAAAAAAATTTGTGGACTATCTCTGAGTGGAAGGAGCCTAGTAATACGTTGCAGTAAATACTAAAAAGTTCTTAACTCGACCAAACCAATTAATTCAGTATGTATCACTGCAAGCGTTCAAAATATTCAATTCTTTCCATACAAATCATATATTATTATTAAAGTAGGTTTTGTGTAGGAATAGTCTCGTAACAAAAGGAAAATAATTTGAAAATAATACTTTAACAATATCACTAAATATGATAATTCAGGGGATCAATTTCTATTTAAAATAGAGAATTTCGAACGAATCAAACAATATAGAAGTGAAATGGATTTAGATTACAAAAACCAACTGAAATATAAACCATAACCTGTCACACTCATTACATGTTAAATAAACTATTATATACTAGGAGTGAAAAAAACAAGGATACTCACTAAAAACGCATCCATGCTATACTCTATAAATAGAAACAAACTCAAATTTCTTCTTATATAGTAACTTTAAAAAAACTCGATTTACTTATTATTTTTTTAGTTTTCTTAATTTTCAATATTCTTTTTATATAATACAGTATACTACTACAATAGTTAAAGATTGAGCTATACCAACTGTTCAGTATGTTCGTTTCCCTGTGCAAGAGAAGGCAACTCGTCGACAATTAGATGCTTTCGATAAATCTCCTGCAAGAAAAAGGCGATAGGACGACAGCTTAGAAGATAGTATTAAACAGATAACTAAAGTATAAGATGAGAAAAATGTGATGGGGATTACTTTTGGTCCATTATGTTGGCAGTGAAGCATATTCTTCCTACCTAACAAGAAACATCTCCATTATGATAATCATCTATCTATGGTACAAAATCAATCCAACCAGTTGGAATTTGGACTGTTTCAAGGCTTCACATGATAGAGATACAGTATAAATATAGGTAGGACTAAAAATCAAACTTTAATGTGACCCCTCTTACAACTAGGATGTGAATTTCTCTTTCTGTCAATGAATTAATTGAGCTAGTTGCCTTCTTAGTATAAATGAAATACAGTTTGCATTTTTTCAATCTTAACTACATGTTTGACCATTATGGTCCATACAAAGCCTATTTTTGCTTCCAAAGCATGCAAACATTTGAGCACCCATGGAAATAGAACATGAGTATTAATGTGAGCTTTAACCTAACCACTTTGGACTTTATAAGCCCCAACTTGGTAACACTCAACAATGGTAATTGGACGGTTATAAAACTACGACGAAGATAACCACCATATCGGGTATCATATAGCAACGGTAAACAATTGTTATGAGAGGGAGAGTTAGGTGGAGCTAATTATGACAATTTGATATTCCTCCGCTCTTAATTTTCTTCTTTAAGTGCGATTTCATCCTTTTACGCAATCAATTCTTGCTAGATCAGTTTTAGCAAACATCTCATTTGAAGAATCTTCTCATTTAAAAGTATGTTTTCAAAAATAATTTCCTCAACCAACCTAATAAAACAGTGCTTCCACTTGGCAACTTACACCTAAGAATTAATTAATAGCTTTAATCCAACAACTACTGTTTTTCAAGGCATGTTACTATCAAAGGATGTTTATGTGTAATAAGCGGAATAGCAAACAAATCAATAACTATTAAGAGCAATTACCCTTTTGTTCACCGGAGATGGTTAATTACTCGGCTGATTAGTCCCTCCACGCCCTTGCGAAGATACTTGCTAGCCTATTTCCGGAGAGTCTTTGCAAAGCCTTCTTTGCACCGGCCACATCCATATCCACTAACTTCTGCAAATGGCCATAAACACCAGCCGCAATGAGCTTCTTCCGACAACCCTGGCTCCCTCCAGCCATGATAGCCGCCACTACAGCCACCGGAAACTTCTTTGAAACTACCTCATTTTTAGGATCCAACATCTGAGATAGCCTCATCAAACTCTTCTCATCTTTCACCAACTCTTTCCTATTGGATTTAACAGATAACAACAACACTAAGGCCTTTGCACCAACCTCTTGTATCCCATCTGGCTTAACAGATTCCATTAGCTTCACCAAAGAACCCATACACCCAGCAATCATTGTCTTATTACTATCACTAATCGATAATTTAGCAAGCAAAGAAGCGGATATATGCTGTAGCCTTATATTCCCATGCTTAATAACATCAGCAATTTGTAGTATAAACATGGTTGATCCAGATAAAAAGTCTGTTGCTGGTTTCGGAGGAAGATAAAGAATAAATTGCACGTAACACATGTTCTAAAGTATCAGCAACTGGGCATTCTTGAAACAAATGTAATAATCTCTGCAACCCCTTTTCCCGTAACAACAAATTGCGAAAATACTCACCCGTGGAAGCAAGAATTGATATGCAATTGGCGGCTTTTCCCTGCGCCAGGGCACTCCCAGAAACAAGCAACTCCATCAGAACGGGGATGACGCCTTCTTCCGCTAATGAAACTCGTATATCTTCAACAGTGGAAACATTTCTTATTGCCCCAACGGCGTGTGATTGAGCTATGAGAGAGCCAGATTTACACAATTCTATTAGAATAGGGACACCTCCGTACGCAGAAATCGCCCACGCATTATCTGTATCAGCAGTGATGAACTCCACAGCCATGGCGGCCTTTTCCTTCATCGGCGTCGAGCTGCACTCGATAATTCTCAACAAAGGGCCCAGAGCCCCCTCCTCGAAAACACACTTCCGGGGCAAGTCTCCGGCGGAGGCGAGCAACGAAACCGCGTGAATCGCCTGCTCTCTTATGGAATCGTGAGCATTCAGATCGAGCAGAGAAATCAAGCAACTCAAATTCCCTTCATTCGCGACAATAGTAGCAGACTTATTGTCTTCAGATATGAGCTGAATCAATGAATCCAAGGCTTTCTTCTTAAACTCTAGCCCTCCGATCTGGAGTCTTGTGAAGAGGTCCCTAACAAAACGACAGTTCCTCTTTCGAGGAACTCAAATTAGGCGAGGCAGAACAATGGCGGTAGATTGGTGGAGAACGCCGGAGCGGAGGAGAAGCTCGAGTTCGTTAATCTGCTTCGAGAGCCAACCGGCGGCCATGTCGAGGTCGGATTGCATCAACAGCTTCCCGCGGCTTAAGGAAGCGTCGGAGCAGTGGAGGCATAGGGTTTCGGTGCGGCGGAGAGTGGACAGCAAGGCGGGGAGGAGGGGTGGGAGGAGAGGATTTTCCGACCAGTGGGGGAGTCGGAGATTTCGGAGAGGAGTGCTTTAAGGAAGCGAGCTTCGAGCGAATGACTTGCCATCTGGAGGCAAAAGAGGTGATGGAGAGGGTGGAGGGGAGAAGGTTATTGAGGAGTTGGGATATGTTTTCAAGCATTTCGGAAGGAATCTCCGGCGCCGGTGAGGATTGCGGTGGCGGGACGGTGGCAGGAGGCATTTTGCTTTTGTGATGCTTACGAGTGTTTGAGTATTATTTGTTTTAAAAAGTCAGATATGCATGTGAAAATAATACCGTCACAGGGGTAGGGGTGGGTGGGATGGTCCGTGTGTGTTGTGTGTGAAACTCCCAAAAAGAAAGAAAGGGCCAACGAAGGGTGGGGTTTATAAATTGAAATCTTATTTAATTTTTTTTTTTTTAAAGGGAAATCTTATTTAATTTTATCACTACATAAATCACATTAAATGAAAAAAAAATATACAAATATTGCATTGCATTTTGGGAGTGTTTTTATTTGGGATAATCATTTGAAGGTCAGAAGTGATATATGCTTCTTCAATCAAGCCCATCACATGAAAAAAATAATTCACTAAACATATTCATTAATCCAATAAATGGACATATTTAAATAATCAAATAGCAGCTCTAAATTATTATTAAAATATCTAGTTGAAGTCGAAGACAAATCACTGCGAATTAATAAATAAGACAAACTCTTTCTTTACCCTAATGTAAATATTTTAGCAAATAAATTATATAAAAAACTGCCTCATAAATAGGATGAAATTATATAATTTGTTAACTTACATTCTCAATTTGATTATATTTTAAAGAAAAAAATGAGACAAATATATTAAAATTAACAATTTTGATTATTGAGAATACATAATTACAAAGTATTGCTTTAAAAAAAAGTATGAAATACTTATTAAAACCAACTATATAACTGCTAATTTAATTTTGATTATATATAAATTTAAACCATATGTTTGATAAGGTAAATAAAAAATAGAAAAATCTAACCACTTGGTCCCCCTCTTATTCACATGCCATTTTCATTGTGAAGACTTGACTTTGAGGTCATCCTACGACTAATTGAAAACAACTTTAGGATTGAATATTACTTGTAGCATGGAAATTAATACACTCTGACTATGGTCCTACATTAATTATTATTTCATTATTTTTTTCTGTCACATTCCAACTTATTAACTATATTCTTTTGAAAAAAATTGACTTGTGTGAATAGTATTCAACTGTCATTAATTTTAAGATAATTTTATACAATATTGTATCATACACGAAATATATTATACTTATATATATTGTTAGCGGTTAATAGTTAGTTCGATCTCACTAAAGTGAGGACACTAAAGTGAGGAGTTTGGTGACCAGTGGGCAAAACCACGATTACATATATTATGATTTATAAATTTATGGAGCTTCAACCCTATCGGATTTGATCTTATGCGCCACGGTGGACATCAATTTATATGTTCACCACTAATCATGTGATGTCACATAAGTAATTAATTAAATAATAGTGGGCTCCACTGTATATGTGGCATCACATAATAGGTGATTGACATGCCACATAAGCGGTGGACATATAAATTGATGTCCACTGTGAGTATAAGATCAAATCCGTCCAACTCTATTATATTTTTTAAAGGTAAACTTTATTTAAATATTAAAATAAAGATTTATTTTATATATAAGACCGTCTCACACAAAATTTCTATACTTTTAAATATTCTAGTCACATAATGCTCCAGCGAATGGATTTGAATTCTATATTTGTTAATACAAATTACTTCAGTATTAAGTTGATTAGGAATTCACCAAAAAATATTTGAAAAAAGAAACGTTTGGTTGCATGTCCAATCTTCATTCTATTTGATGGAGACAAACATGTGTTTATTTTTATATTTTTTTACAATAATTTTTCCGAAATAATAAACTAGAAGGAGGATGTTGATAGCATAAATTATTTTTATGCAATAGTTTAAAATAAAAAGAATAGATTTATATTTTTACCATAATAAATGTAGGGGTGTGCATTCGGTATTCGGTAATCGAACCGAATACAAAATTTAATACAAATTCATAAAATTATATATATATATATATTATATAATATAATATATATATATTTATATATTAAATTTCGGTTCGGTTTCCGCTTATACCGAAATTTTGTTTATAAAACCGATACCGAAATCGAATACCGAAATTTTTAAATTTTAAAATCGAATACCAAAATAACGAATTGAATTAGAATTTTAGTTCGGTTTGGTTCGATTTTTGGTTAAAAATCGAATAATGCTCACCCCTAAATAGATGTCATGTCATGTGACATTATTGAAACTGACACGGACTTGAAACAAGTTTAGCAGCACTCATCCTATGATCCTAGAAAAGAATGGGCTCGACCCAGCCCATCTCCTAAAATCAACACGGCCCATCCTATGAATCAAGATAAAAATGGGCTCAAACCAGCCCATCTCCTAAAACTAATAGTAATGTATATTAAACTAATAATTAAAATTAATATGCATTAACTCACGAGATAACAAACTGAATATTATTGTGTTATTTCGTTTTTATTAAAATGTCTTATTAAACGAACTCAAATAAATAATTTTGGAGCAGATACTCGAATAGGTTAACAATTTAGTTTGATTACATCCTGGAGCTACTTATCAAGACAGAGAGGAGGGCAAAGTTACACTAAACCTTGAAAAAAATATTTAAGATTCCTGAAACTAAATCAAGCTGCACTAAAACTTTGGTTAAATAAAATGGCATTTGATTAAATTTAGAGCCACTACATGGCTCGTTTAAAATGGCATTTGATTAATTCCCTTTTCATCTTGTGTCTTATAAGACATTTCACGTGTGTAAAATAACATCATTAATCATCACCAATTAACATGAAACAATAAATTAGTATTGGAGATCATAACTAATTGTGTAGAGAGAAATGATGTAAACTTTATTTCTGAATTCAACAAAAATTAAGCCCAAAAGTCATTGGAAAAACACTTATATAATGTTGAAACTAAACCAATCTGTTTTCACAATGGAGACTAACCCCAATGGAATACAATGTAACCATGTTTAAGACTTCAAAATCTTTCTTTTTTCAAGAACCCTAAGCCTCAACCAGAGACCACCCTTGATCAAGTAGGTGGAAAGAATCTGTTCAGATTGAAGGGCAACGTATAAAATTCCTCGTTCCGATTGTCCCCATTGAACGTCCGGAACTTCACCCACCACGACATTCCCGGTCCTTCTTTGACTTCTCGGCGTCCAGCGTGTTGTCCAGAAGCAACGCCACGGCCAATCCAATGAGGGGCGGTGATGCGAATATGGTGTTAATGAAGGCGTCGAACTGCACATCAGCAAAGCGTAAGATTAGAAAAACGAATACAAAACAAGCAATAAGAATGGCATGCAGATGAAAACAATAGGCGATTTATATATGGAATGATCATTGATAAAGAATAGAACTTACCCAGCCTGCATGGGTGTGGACTAATCCGCCATTACGATTCCAGTAGTAATTGAAGAACTCCGGAATTGAGATGCCAAGAAATAGGGAGAGGCCGGTGACGAGGAGGTTCCTCATCGAATTCATGTTTGTGAATTGCAAGAATGATAGCCCGACCGAGCCTGCAAGTATGCACACGAAACTTCAGGAAATCGAATAACATTTTGATCGAGACAGAGGAAATAAGTATCGTAGTCATACCAACAAGAGCGAACAGCAAACAGTACAATGCAGCGAATATGGGAAAAGGTATTGAAGCAAAAATAGCTCCAAATTTCCCTGTAAATATCCATGATTCATCAAAGCAGAGAAGCAGATTGTTAGCTAACTGCAGTTCAAGAAATGACTAGTTTTCATTTAACCATGGTTACTGCAACCTAAAAGGAAAATGGTGCTGACCGAATATGGAAAACATTATCATGAATCCAGCTGCAAGTTGGATGACTCTGCGACTCCCAACTCGAGTCAATCCGAGAAGCCCCACGTTTTCGCTGAAATATGCAGCCAGTCCATGAGTACGTTAATTTTTATACAGAAATATCATTGAATCAGCAATGACCTTGGTTACTTACACGGATACAGTAGGCCCCGTGCATGTCCCGTACAACCCGTTAATCAAGACACTTATTCCCTGCAAAGTGATAAATATGAGTATATTATAGGCACTTCATATATTCATTATTGCATCGACGAAAAATGGGAGCAAGAGTTGAGTAAACACACCTGCCAACCAATGCCACGGCTGAGTACATGAGCGGGAGGTGGCGTGGCTATTGCCAGACGAGCTGCTGCTTTGTATGCACCAGTGGACTGCAGATACAATCAAGATCACATTGCATATAAGTGTTCCAAGTAAATTTTGGTGCAAATTCAAGCTAGGCAAATACTTCAATGCAGCAGTTGCATCATGCAACTCAAGTGTATATTTAAATGGTATTAGTTGTTTTCACCAAACAGTATTAGTTGTTTTCATCGAACAGTATTAGTTGTGCACCAAACAAATTGTTACTCTTGGAGCTAAAGATATTGATAAAATGCCTAGCTGTTGAACATATCATAATCAGTGTAATTGAAGTCTTTAACAAGATGGTTTCACAATTACCTCGACCATTGACACGAGAACAGCAGACATCATGGCAACCACATGACCTACTGAAAATGTAGGAGCACCCCATTGGGTAGGATATGGAAACATAAACCTAAAAGAACCAGAAATCAATTGTCAGATACGCATTTAAAAATGGAAAAGACGGTTTACTCAAGACACGAACCATGGAGCGGTTTCTATGATATTGGCTTTGTCTGTACGACAGCTGTGCTGTGTTTCAATTGGTCTGTGGTTGTAAGCTCCGCCACTCGTTAATATAACGGCGTATAACCAAATGATGATGACAGAGAACAATACGGGGAACCTTTCAAAAATTGGGATGTTCTTAACTGGCCTGATATGCTTGAAGTACTGCAAGGTAACATAGTTGCATAAACGTTGTAATCCATCATACAAAATTCAAACTCAAATGTTCAAGATTCACTCACTTGTGATAAGGCAACAACTAGCAAAAGCATTGGTAAACCAATTTCTACACAGTTTCCAAGCTGCAAAATGAAACATATAAAGCAGCTGTCGAAATCTTGCCAAGTGAATCACATAATCAACATCAAAAGACATGGAAAATAGAATTATAGAAATTAAAGAAAATTACCAGGGAAATCCTCGTTGGAATAAGCCCAGACCAACGAGGCCGATGACTGGTGCCATTCCGAGAGGGCTAAAAAACCTGAAAATAAACAAAAAAATTCATGAATATTTAAACATGCAAATGGATTTCTTTTTAGATGTGTTTATATATAGTTGAATATTAAAACTATACTGTGAGAAGACACCCCACGCTTGGGTGTAGCCTATAATAATCTGAATGATAGATGCAACAATCAGAGCTCCTTGAATAGCTCGCATCGACTGTATGAATCTCTGCATAATAAATTATGGCACAAAGTCGTAATACAGAAGACATAAAGAAGCAAGCAATCAAGAGACTAAAATAGAAGCACTTGGTTACATACATCATGAGGAGAATCAATCTGTTGTAGTTTCGAGTCATGTATTATGTACATAATAGGAACGACATACGCAAAGGAACCTCCAACAATGGTTGGTAACCTGGTTCCAAATAGAGTTTGCAGAAGCGTATTAACTCCTGCGGCGAAAAGAAGTGTCTGAATGACACGTGCTTTCTCCTCCTGTTTGACAATAAAAACTTGTTAAGTTAACTCACGTTCGGATCAAGAGACGCATTTAATGCCTTGTAAACGGTATTAGGACACGTAATAAAGACAAACAAACGACAAGATTATATTCCATATTGTCTAAAGAATCTCAAATAAGAGTATATAGATCAGTAAACGACAAAGGGCTTAAGTAGATAAGCTTTTATAACAATACAATCAAGAGCAATGTATCCAAAAGTAGCAAACATAATGGAATAATTTAAACTGAGCTTACATCAGAACCGCCCATCAGTGGGACGAGCAGCGAGGGATCATCACACATGTTCCAAGCACAACAATGTAATGCTGAAATGCCAAGAGCATTGTCTCAGCTGCATACATTAAAGGAAAATATTAGAAACTGAATAAGCTAAGATAAACAGAATTCCTTTTTGTTCCATTTTCTGCTAAACGACATTAATATAATCATGAGCAGCATCAACGATCATAATTAATGCATCATATTCAACAAGTACGACAACTGCACGTAAGATGGAAACGACAAAGTTTGCATGGCCCGAACATTTTGCAAGATTCACATCTTTATGTTTGACACATTGAGATAGTTTTAACATCAAAGTCACAAGATAAAACTCAGTTTTTCCAAATCAAAGGTTCTAGAAAAAGTTCAAAGATCTCAACAGTTAAAGTTCAGCACAAACACCACTCCCAAAAGCCATTTTCCATTTCATTATGATTTTTCAAGTTTTAAAACAAGGTAAGGTATGATGTGGACTAAAAGTTGAATCATTAGGATGAAAAGAGAAAACCATGATATCTTCCCTTTACAACACCAATGCTTGATATTAAACTAACTCAATCTCCATCACAAACACTGATTTTGTTTGGATGAGAATTTGAGATAAATGAGAATGTCTTGAATACAAAATTTTCACCCCAAAATTGGAACTTCAGCTATGATTTGTTGATATTACAACAAGTTTTCCTTTTTCTTTTTCAAAATCAATTATTTTCCAAATAAGATAAAACCAAATTAGAATACTTTTACAGTCCCAATACTTAAGAAAAGACAAAAAAATTCAAACAATTGCATACTTTTAGATAAGAATGCCAATTAATCCGCAAGAACAAAAACCGTCTAAAAGCAACAACACAATTCTAAAGAGAAAAAAAAGCACAAATACACGCACAAACACTCTCACACTGAAAATGAGCAGCAAAATCATCACCTAGAAAAAAGAATAGCAAGACAAGATTTTTTCAAACAATTTGCAAGAATTTAGATAACAATGCCAATTGATTTACAAGACCTCAACCACCAAAACGTTAACAACAAAATTCTAAACAAAAAAGAGATCATAAAGCCGTAAATCAACAAGCATTCTTTATTAGCCAGAAAATAAAAGAAACCAGTGCCCCTTTCCAACACCGTTTCTTGAATTTTCCTTATGTTACACACAACTGCCATAAATATGAACATGATGTGACAACATTAAAAACACACAAAAAATCGTGAAAAAATAAGGAAAAAAACACATATAAATCATGTCCATGAGAAGGGTGTGAGTGTGTGAAAATGATAAAAAGGTGATGACACATACGCCACGGAGGGTTGGAGTCAATACAGAACTCAAGGTCCTGCAGCTGTTCCATGGGAGGATGTGTTATGTCACCCATTAGTATGTGAGAGAGAAAAAGAGAGAGAAGGAAGAAGAAGGAGAATAAGAGAGGGAGATTTAAGTTGCAAAGAGGAAGCAAGAAAGGAGTTGATATGAATAGTGTACAATTTCTTGAGTATATAAAGGAGAATGTATGTATGTATATGTATATGTATATGTATATGTTTATATGTGAGTGTGTGTCAGTGAGTGCTTGAGTGAGTGAATAGACCAAGTTCTCGTTTCGTTTATATGATTAGGGCATGACAAATAAATTAACATGGGTGACAAATATTAAAATGAAGTCAATCGTGTTTATCGGATAATTATTGAGAAAAACCAAACGAGTACTAATTAATTTGTTTGACAGGGGATAAACACGCACAACACAGACTAAGATTCTGTATTTTAATTCATTTTTCAGCCAATATTCATTAACACCGTCTCATACATAAATTTTTTTAGTATTATAAATACAAATGATCGATGGATTTATAACTTTATCCAAATCATGTTATAAAATAAAATGAAGTGTAAATAATAAAGTGAAATTTATGAGATTGTTTCACACAAAACTCTCTCTTGTTAATCGGTGACGGGTTGAGAATTCATACTCGGGGGAGAGGCAAGAGTATAATAAAATATGTGTTTTAAGTCTAATTGATAGATAATATCATTTATATATTAATATAATTATAATTTTATAAGTACATACACACAAATATAAATAAGATGGATGGATACACTTGTTAATATAATTATGTACTCCCTTCGTCCAAACTATTTTTACTGATTGACTTTTCATATTAATATGTGTACAAAAATTGTTTTATATGAATGATATGCTTTAGTTGATAATGATACTTTGACCACATCCACATCCCTCTATCCGTTGTTGTTAGTGGGGTACTATTTTTAGACCCATGTTTTAAGGAAAAATAAATAAAATAACGGTATTGTAGAATTATTATTGGGTCTGTTTATAAATAAAATAATCATTTGTCATAATTAAGTGATACTTGAAAGATGATAGTAATGTGATTGTCTTCATAAAGGAAATACACATATTTTTATAAATTAATAAATAAAGTAAGTGAACATATTTTTTATGGACAAAAAGATTACTATTCAGAAGAATTCTTCTATAGAATAGTTTAATACATGAGACATGTTCCACTTAAATATTTTTATCTATTATTTAATACATGAAATAAATTGATATACAATCTGTAATATTTAGATAAAGGCCGAGTTTGCTTTTTGAATTGTTCCATATCTATCATTACATTGTTTCAATTAAGCCATTATCCACCATGTAATTTACAAATTTTGCCATTTAGGTTCAAATAATCACGAAATCTAATGGTGTATTCTATAATGAATGAATGCCCTTTCGAGTTTAATTGGTCTTGTTGGAAAATTCTCTCTCACATGTCTGCACAATAAATGTATTTTTCCTTTTTAACAAATTTTGTGGCAGAGTTTATATTTACAACCTGCATTTAGTTTTTAGTTTTATACCCTACACTTTATTTTTTTGCATATTTCTGTAATTTTGATAAACATATTTTTAGTTTCTCGTACATTTGCATCAGTTACTTATACATATATTGTTTAAATTATGTGTATTTTTTTCAATTGGTAAATATTAGTTGTTAGATCACCAAGCATTCAAACACTCCAAAAATTTTCACCAAACCACCTTATAACTCTATAATTCGTTCTCATAAACCGAGGAACTTCGGTGGTCGGAGTGACTCTTCATATACTATCATCCGAAATATCTTTCATTCCTTTTTTTGTTAATTTAACAATATTTTTACACTTTTAAAATAAAAAATTTCAATAAATTCCATTGTTACAGATATCCATAAATTTACAAAGAATATTACTCCCTCTGTCCCGTACAAACTTGCACACTTTTTATTTTGCGATGTTCCATACAAACTTGCACACACCAAGAATAGAAAAACACTCACAAACTCTACCCTCACAACATCCTCATATAAATGTTTAAAAATTACCTCTCAAAAACTTAATTTTTTTAATTATTTTGTATTTTCTCTTATTTATGAAGACCTTAAAAATATATTAAAACGGAGGGAATATTTTTACAGGCAAATTATGAAATATTTGTAGGACTCAAATTGTAGTAATGTGATTTCTTAAAATTTTCAAATACTATTAAGCAGTGATTTAAATGCGGGAAAAATAGCATTCTTCATTTGAAAATATGTTCTTCTAAGTGATGTTCACCGCTTGAAATTAAATTTAATGAACGAGCTATTTTAAATTGGACTATTATCTCTTATTAATTGTAAATTAATGGCAAGAAGAAGAAGATATCCTGATATTCAATAATTGGGCAATAATTCTTAAATAAATTAATTGAAAATTAACCTTAATTAATGTCTCAAATACACAGACACGGTAGGTGCAATAAGAAGCTGGCTAGAAATCATTAATTTATTCTTTTACCCAAAGGATTTGAGCTTAAATGAGTCAAATGACACATATACTTGTTCTATGATATTTACTGTGCATAATTAAAACATAATTTAATTTCAAAGAATCTTATTTATTTCTATTCATAAACTCGTAAATTGCTCCCACTCATCTCCCTTCTGATCCTATTTTACGTTTTTGTTGGCTCTGATTCACAATTTGGGTGGTTTACAAATACATGTGTATCATCTCACACAAATTTTTATATTTTTATTTAATTCAAGGATCAGTTAGTTAAGGATAATCTCACCTTGATTTCTGATTTATCTGTCTAATTTTATCTATTTACATATGGATGAATTAATAATTAAGCTTATAACTAGAGAAAGATATGTTACTCTTTCCATGCCGTAAAATTTTTCACACTTTTTTTTTTCGTCACCTTTAAAATAGAAAACTCCTTATAAACTTCACACTCATAATTCTACTAATTTATAAAAAAATGTCATTATTTTTTTACTCACACATACATATATCCAATAAATTTTATTTTATACATAAAAGTTTACAAAATTATTCCCTCAAAACTCTAATCATTACTCTTCTTTCTTAAAGTATTTGCATTCTCTCTCATAAAAGTTTTTATGAAAAAGAGGGAGTAGCATTTATTTATGAAAAAGAGGGAGTAGCATTTATTAGGAGTATTGATGGAAAAATAATTAGGGGTATTTTTGTTTATGATAGCAAAGTGAAAAATAATTAAACTTATCGTTTTAAAAAAATTAGTATAAGCCACATGTGCTACACGAAAAGTTAAAATTAATTTAGAGCATTAATTTATTGAAAGATATAGAATAAATCCATATAGAACCTTGCAACTCCTTCATCGCTCAAGAAATCCCCTGTTATGATGCGGGAGAGATAAGAATGCAGTTGTTCTTTTTTCTTTTTTGATCTTTTCTGAAAAGAAGATGAGAATGCAGTTGATTAATTTGTTAGTATGATAAATTGATTAATTTCGGCAAGGATCTCTATTTCATATTAATGGTGCATATCCTATCTTATTATTTTTAAGATAAAGTATATTTTTAACAGTTAAATTTGTTTATATTTTGCATGTATTTTTAATAATATTAATTATTTATAACATTGTATTATTTCCGTCCATGATATTTGTTCCCGTTGAAATGAGCACGGATTTTAGGGAAAACTAGATTAAGAGTTTGGTTAAGTTTATTTTACTCATTTTATAATATCTAACATTTCATAAGTTGTTTTAAAAGCTAATAACATGTAATTTTTAAATAATTTATATGAATAAGTTAATTGTTATGAGGAAAGTATAATAACAATTTGAATAATTAAGTGATGGTGAAATGAATGAAGATAAAGTGATTATTTCAATAAAGGATATGAAAATAAATTTGATGGACATCACAATAAGACAAGTGAGAACAAATCGATGGACAAATAGAATATTAGTTTTATGATAATATTGTATAATAAAATAATTAATACTATTTTAATTTGTACGGTAAAATTAATTTACAAGACTTGCACTATTTTTAATAAATGACACAGTGTAATAAATAATACTCCATCCGTTCCATGATTTCTTTCATAGAAGGGAGACACACTTGTTAAGAAAATGAAAGTAAGTGTAGGAGAGAGAATAAAGTGAAGTATTTTGGTTGGTTGAATGAGATAAAATGTAGGAGAGATAATAAAGTAGAATAAAACAAAATTGATATTTTTTAAAATTTAAATGATATTGTGAGTGTGTAGTTTATAGAGAGTATTTCATTTTAAGAATGTGAAAGTAATTGTGAGACACACGAAAAAGAAAAGTGTGAAAGTAATCACGGGAAGGAGGGAGTATAACTTTTTTTATTAATGACACATTTCATAATAAAACGCATGATGAACACTAACTTTGAATATGTCCAATTAACTTTGAATGTGTATTCTAAAATTGGTTACAATGTCATGAAAAACTCGTTTTCAGATAAAGATGGATTTAAATACTACACATTTAGAAAATTTCCATTAATTGAGCTTGAACCACCATATTTCGTGGCGGAACGAGCAATTAAAGATGGAATTCTTTGATACCTGTCGTGATATTAAGCACATGATACTTTGATAAATTCTGATTTAATTGCAGAAAAATTATAATTTTATTGTAAATTACAATTTAATTTAAATTTTTAAATTTTATTCCCTCAATCTAGGAACTAGCTTCATGAGATGATTTTTAACGGTTTTTGTGTGAGAATTATTTCATAGTAATATGTGTACAAAATTTATTTTATATGAACTTATTAATCGACATATCATTTATATAAAAAAACTTTTGTACACATATTACTATGAAATAATCCTCACACAAAAACCCTTAAAAAGTCAACCGTGAAACTAGTTAAGGACGGAGGAAGCATTAAATAAAATCTTAAATTAATTTTGTTTTACAATTAGAACCAACAAGAATATTCTTTTCTACCCAAAAATAACGATTAATTATTATTTGTCATCTTAACAAATCTAAACATGTGAATACGAAAAATTATTAATTAAGTAGGTGTCATTTATGGGGAGTAAATGTTTATTGGTTTTATTTGCCAAAAAAAAAAAAATTAAGACATCGTTTAACAATATTCAAAAGTTTAGATTAAATAGCAATTTGTAATAATGTTATGATTTTATCTACAATTAAACCATAAATTTTCATGTAAAACTTGTTTACTATATAAAAATCATTATATTCATTTAATAATACTATAACATTCTTTAGTAACGGATCATCATGTACAATAGATTTTTACAAGTATAATAAAAAAGTATAATAAATTTATATATTTCTCCCAAATGCTTTGTAATTAAAAAAAAAAAAAAGTATAATAAATGTTTACGAATTTATTGCACACAATATTACAAAGGACGGTCCTGTAAATAGGTCTCCTATTCATTGAAGCCGACCTTGTGACACCTGCGTATTGAGTGTAATTGCTTCATATATTTTGCATATAAAATAAAGTATAAATCGAACATTTTAAAAGAGTTATATAGTACGTTGGATGGAAACAGTCATTTAATAATTCAAAGGACATTTTATAATAAATTAGTCAATCTTGTGCATCAATTGAATCGTGCAATTAAGTACAAAAATAAAACGTATAAATTATATTTAATTCAAAATTTGAAATAAAGTATGACGATTAATATAATTGCAACATACAAATTAATACAATTAAAACGTGGCGAATACACGAATCTTCATGCACCACTTGGTGACTATAAATTATTCATTTACTTAAACTAAACCGGTTAGGATCTCGTTACATAATGATGTTACATCTCTTATTACATTAATTAGATTTGTGCCACGTGTACATACATCAAAATTTATAAATAAAAGAATAACGTCCTAATATAATCGTATGTACATGTGGCACAAATCTAATTAATGTAATGAAGATGTAACACCATTATATAACGAGATCCTGTGTGAAACTAAACACTCAAATCTCTCAACATTTAAGGAGATCCATTTGAAGGACAACCACAAACCGAAACACAAGATGTGTAATGTGCCAAACTCCTTGTACATATGTTAGGATGAGAGAGAAGTAAGGAAAGACTTGTTCTTAGTGCATCCCTCTCTTTCACTCTCTCACACTCACGAACATACAAACATACTAAGATCAGAGCAAAAGCAAGAAACAAACTTTCATCAATTTTCTCAAATGAGGTGCTGAGTTTTTTGAGCATCTTCTGTTCATCCATACAATGCCAAGCAAGCTTAAGAAGGCTATTGCAGCGGTGAAGGATCAAACCAGCATCGGTCTCGCTAAGGTATCGAGCAACGCTTCGACAAATCTCGAGGTTGCAGTTCTCAAAGCCACAAGCCACGATGATGTCCCTATCGACGAAAAGTACATATCCGAGGTTTTGCAGCTCGTCTCGTCTAACAAGATCCACGCTGCGGCCTGTGCACGTGCTATAGGCAAGCGCATAGGCCGCACGCGTAATTGGGTCGTGGCGTTAAAGTCATTAATGCTTGTGCTACGGATCTTCCAAGATGGTGATCCGTACTTTCCACGAGAAGTTCTCCATGCAATGAAAAAGGGCGCCAAGATCCTCAATCTTTCGAGCTTTAGAGACGATTCGAACTCGAGTCCTTGGGATTTCACGTCCTTCGTCCGAATCTTCGCTCTGTACCTAGACGAGCGGTTAGAGTGCTTCCTGACGGGGAAGCTGCAGCGTAGGTACAGTAGGGATGTAAACAAAAGTATTCGATTCGTTTATAGTTTGTATTCGTATTCACTTAAAGTTCGAATTTTAAATATTTCTAATCAAATCTAAATATTTGATTCGTTCACATCCTTAGGTACACGCATGAAGGGTCGGGTTCAACCTACCAACGGAGCAAAAGCAGAGGCGCACGAAGGCAAAACGAGCCGATACGAGACATGAATCCAACAATGCTGCTCGATAGGATGTCGTACTGGCAAAGGCTACTGGACCGAGCCATTGCAACGAGGCCAACGGGGGCTGCTAAAACGAACCGTATGGTACAAATTGCTCTGTACGCCATAGTGCAAGAAAGTTTCGATCTTTATAAGGATATCTCGGACGGGCTCTCTCTTGTTCTCGATAGCTTCTTTCACTTGCAATACCAGAACTGCGTCACTGCCTTCCAGACATGCCTGAAGGCAGTGAAGCAGTTCGAAGAGCTTTCGTCTTTCTTTTCTCTTTGCAAGAGCTTAGGGGTGGGTAGAAGCTCTGAGTATCCAAGTGTGCAGGGGATATCAGAAGAGGTGATTGAGACATTGCAGGAGTTCTTGAAAGATCAATCGTCCTTCCCGTCGATTGTTAAGCCGGGTAATAATCAGCCTGTCAGAACAAGGTCGGTGAGACATGACAGTGTAGGCGGGCAATCGGATATCTCTGCCACAACAGACGGGTCGGGTCGAAGCTCTGATGTGAGATCGCAATCTGCATCGCTTGAAGATCTTATCAGTGCGGCGGAGACATGGACGGCCGCCCCTGCTATCTCCATTGATCTCGAGACTTACTCCGCTACTGCTAAACGAGACGATGCGTTTGGCGTAAGCGAGACGGGGTCGAGCAGGTCGCTGCCGGTGAACATCTCCGGCGCTGATCTCCTGTCGTTAGATGAGTGGACCGATGATGACGACGACGATGATGAAGATCATCAACAGGATCAAGAAGAGGAGCAGAAAGCGAAATTGGATTCACCAGCTAGTAAGAATTGGGAGACAGTGTTGTCTGAAACTTTAACATTCCACACAGACAATAACACAAACACCTTTACTGCATTCCCAGAACAGCCATCAACGGCGGAGGAAAATCCTTCCACCGCTTCGAACTGCTTTGACATTGTGTTATTCGAGGCGGCGCCACCGCCGCAGCCGACGCCGGACCTGCAATACCCACAAAATGATCCTTACAACCCATTTTTACAGGATTTAATGGAATTAAGTGTAACATCGAATGCAAAGCAGGAAAGTGTGCCTACATTTCAAGCGACTCCCACGTTTTCTGCGCAAAATCCGAATCTGGAGAATGGAGAAGACCCTTTTAGTTGTGGCGCTGAATTTCGTGAAGAGATGTTGAGCAGTAACATGGATCAGCAGAATTTGCAGCAGCAACAACAGTTGTGGTTGCAAAACCAAAACAAGATTATAGCTAAACATTTTTCTTAGTTGTGATTCATATGTAGTTTCTGTACAGAGTGAAATATATTAATAATTTCTTCTCCTTGTTTGTTAATAATTTCTCTCCTTGTTTGTTTACAGACGTCCTACCATGACCATGGTTCTTTCTTGCTTAAGCATAAATAAACCAAAGTTGAATTTAACACCAACTTGTCAATCAATCCATTTTTTAATCATTAAATTTATATTAATTTTTATTTAACTATTTCAAAGCATTTTCTTTTTGACGGATAACTATTTCAAAGTTTTTTTTGACGGGGACTATTTCAAAGTTTGTTCAATCAATGAAAATAAGCGAGTTTTTGTTTAGTCGACCTCGTGTAGATAGAGTATCTTAATATTTATTTAAATTTTTTTGTTAATTTGAAACAAGTCGATCGAACATTAGAGTAAATGTAAAATATGAAAAAAAAATGTTTATATATATTTACCTAAGTATGTTTTTAAAAATCTTTAATGAAATATTAAATAATTTATTTTTATTCCATCCTTGCTATATATGGGTTCAATTTTTAAAAAATAAATAAACCTGCTTTGATCTTTATACTGAAATGCAATACAAAATGGCCTTCCACAGTCCCACTATTTCCTTGTTCCAACATGGTATTTTCTATGGACAGAAAAACAAAGACGCAAACCAATTGCGAGAACAATTCAATTTAGGACAAATGCATGGTTTTTATGCCCGATAAGATAAAATTTTGTTTGAAATGGTCTGCTCTCATTTAGTATTATATTATATAGTATAATTTATGAGTTTTTAAAATTCAAATTTAATACATTTTAAATAAAAGTATGATCGAAATATTTAAATAGAACACTGTCTCATGTGTGAGTTCGTGAGTTTTTTTAGTGGGAAGATGAGTATTATGTAAAGACAAAATTTGTATAAAATAATTCATATACATGATCTACGTTTACTAGGCTCAAATTCAGTCATATTTTAAAGGAGAGAATGAGTAGGACACCAAATTGAAACACTATACTATTTCACATACAATAATATTACCCTTGTTTTCTTGTGGACCCGGCCCGTCAAAGCGGTCTAACGAATAACTACCGGTTCAATTGAACAACTCTCTCTTCCCTCTCACTCACAAAGAGAGAAACACACTAAACGTGCCCCTGATTTTCCGACCATCCAAAATTGATTTCAAGAATATCCATCTCCTACGTTCCCCCACCCTCTCTCTACCTATATATTCTATCCATTCACATTGACGGCGTGCCTTCATTACCTCTGCGGAGAAAGGCTGCGATTACGAGCATCTAATTCAACAAATTCCATAAACAATATCATCCACGTCCCAGCTTATTAATCTAATTTTGTTTGGATTTCCTTTTTTATTATTTGATGAAGCTTGTTGGTGGGGTCCGTTGTTTTGGTGGAGTCGTCTCAAGAATTCTCATGGATTTCCCTTGATCAATCTCGAATGTCATTCGTTTCCCTGTGTTTTTGATTTCTAGCTCGCCTCTTAACGTTAATCCAAATTATTTCTAATTTGATTTTATGTTCCCCTTTTTTATTAATGTTGTTGAATTTATGGAGTAGTTGTGGTTGGATTAGCTTTGAGAGAGAAGCGAGGATTAAGGAGTCAATTCTCACGGTGATGGCGACTGCGTAGATGGCGTGCATTTTTTCATTGACGAGTTTGCAAATTGGGTAAGCGTATGTGTAATTTGACGAATATGGTTTCTAAAGTCGTATTATTGGATTTGCTTCATTCCATTTGCGATGAACACACATGGAACAAGAATGCTATATTTTTCTTGGGAAATTTAATAATATGCCCCTTTTCGTTGTGGATATGGAGATTTTGCCCCTATAGATGGTCACTACCTCGTGGTAAGTCGCTGGTGGTTTTGAATGTGATCGTGGAATGTAACGAGGAAAGAATTTCATATTTTCTTATTGTTAATACATTATATTATATAAGTTGCATCCATCCAAGAGAGTTCTCACGATTATCAAGTGTTTTTGTTCTCTTAATGTGATTGTTTTTATGTTTTTCAGTGATTTGCGGTCCTACCTTTCACATCGTCACTTATTTTTGGCCTCGGAGAGTGGAAGTTTTTATATCTTGGTGGACAATAGACCATGGTTGAAAGATCTTGCCTCACGGTCCTACGCATTGGTGGCAACCGATGGTCACTAAGGTGGTGAAATGTTTACGTGTTGTTATAATTAGCATGTTTGTGTAAAAAAATCTTTAGTCAATAAACCGATAATGTAGAAGTACTTTCTCATAATTCTACAAATTAAAGTTATCCCCATTTGCAAACACCGGGGGCGGGGAAGGAGAAAAAGATGACCGAAGAACTTACAGAGTTACAGGTGTTTCGTCCTCGTCGGGAAAATTAAGAAACTTGAGAGATTGGTTCTCTTTCTTTGATGCTTTGTGCTTTTATCCGAGAGAGCGCTTTGCTTCTGTAAAAAGCTCAAGAATTCTTTGATTGCAAACAATGAGTTACATAGAACCTTGTATGGATTTATCGTGTTTGAGGTTTCATGGAGTAATGTGCGCGGTATTAACTATTGGAATGATCTTCAGTAGACTCTACTCTAAAACTTATTCAATAAGGTGGGGGTTTTTCTAATTTATTGTTCGTCAATTTCAGATGATACATCACTTGGCAAATGAGGCTAAAGTAATGCGAAGGTGGGAATTTGACAAGATAACACAAGCTTCCAAGAGCATCTCTTCATGGTTTCAGTGACGCTGCATGAAAGGGTTCTATTGAGAGATCATTTGGATGTTATACTAGGTATTTATATACAACTAAAGTGTTTTCCTTTTTCTTCATCAAATATGTACTTTTTCTATTTTTACCTTTAATTTATCCTAAAATCTTGGGCTGATGTTTCAGGAGATGTTTATCATGATTCTCAAGAAAGTTTTCCAACGATCGATGAGACAAATATCAATAAAACCATTATCGATGAAATTCTTGCCGAGAATGAAGACGACACTTTTAATGTGCATACAGAGATTCTTGGTAGTATCACAAATATACAGCATATACACCCTACCCCTCCCCCATGGTCCTTACAAAAGAAGGAAAGTTGAGAGGTCCATTAATGGTGAACCCGAGCTCGGATTTTGTCTCCGGAGAAGCAGAGGTTTGAATTGGATGAAGTAGATTCAGAGATCCCCGATGGAAGTGATTGTGAAGAACTTCATGAGGCTACAATCTACAGGGATATTTTGATTTTATTCCGTTTCAACGACCCTCATCTCCCTTTTAGATTAAGGGAGATAATTATGTCGAGATTATGGCTTCTTACCCTACTTGAAGTCGGGCTTCCATCCTCGGGTCATTTTCCCGCAAATTCCTACCCAGGATTTTGTCGTCTTTATCGTCCATGGATGTGCCCTTTGGCACGAGCTTTATATGTCCTTATTTCGGTTGTTACCGTCCTTACTGGATTCTACGATTTATACAAAAATGTACCTCTGCTTAAGGCAACAAAGATCTAAAATGTTTGGACCTCTCTTTGATTGGATAGATGCATGGGAAATGACTTCAAGAATTCAATATTTAGGAACTATGTTATTTCTTCATAACTTTCGAGAAGGCCATGAGGTGGTTCCTCACAAAGAACAAGAACCGTTCTTTCATTCGTCTCTTTTTCATAGCCCCAATGGCACGAGAGCCGTCTCGAGCTATTGGATTGTGTCTTTCCTCTTTGGAGTTTGTTCATAGACATGGCCGAGGATTCATTTTCACTATCCTGGACCGTTATGGAGTCTTCTTTTACAACAGGAGACGTTCGGAGATTTTACCGCTTTGCCCGTATGGTTTATCTGAGTCCTAGTTTGGAATGTTGGTCACTTTACAAACCATCCTGGATTACTACTATTTCCTAATTCCTATGATGTATGTGTACGAATAACTCGTTTTCCTTTTTCCTTTTTCCTTTTTCAAGAAAGATCTTTTATATACCCCGTGCTATGGATTCTTCTCTATGGTCCATTTAGATTGCTCTTCACATTCTTTAGCTTTGTGGCTTCCTCCCGTACATATGCCTATGATTCAGTTAGAGGCATATGGATATCTCGCTAGGGGCATCTTTCAGGTCACGAGAAGCCCGGAGTCAACAGCTAACACATACGAGGTTTCTATGTGGCGTTCTCTGGAATGATCTTTTCTCTCGGGTTTGTTTCTTGGAAAACATACCTTCTAATAGGTGTTTGCATACTCGATTCCTTAAAGCTTACGAAGTTTCTTCAATCAGGTTTTTCGTGCTCTACGGATTGTTCTCAATGGATTAGTGGCTTTCTTTGCTACCCGCAATGTACATCGCCTTAGGTACGCCTTTATCTCAAACATTTTGATTCCCGCATGTGTATTTTGTTTGACTATACTTCTCTTAAATGCATTGTAATACAAAGATCTATAACCACGTGAGGGAGTTTACACGAAGATCATTAAGGGCAACGAGGAGCGCCCGGTCTAAAGAAAATACTCGGGGAACAGACACAAGAAAGTGTGAGTCTACGAGATGATTCTTCCTCATTCCTCAAAGGATGTTCTTTCGTTTTGTTTGTTTTCCACTTTGGATGTGCAAAAGAGTTATTCCATCTAATACACATCCTATGGCGGCTGTCCAAGACTTCAAAAGACGACATGAGAGTTCGACAAGAGCTCCATCAACAGTTGATGCACAAAGCAAGACCATATGACATGGGATCAAAGGTAATTAGAGAGACCATTTCGATTGTTGATTTTATGTGTTTATATATCGATGAATTCTTCCAAAGCAACCAACTTTAGATGTGTGTGTGTGTGAGTGAGATAGAGAGAGAGAGAGAGAGAGAGAGAGAGGGGGAATCGCAGATTCTCGGTATTCTAGAGATGAAGCTATCACATAGTGTGTTCATTTAGTAAAACCGCCTATATATATCCGTAAATATTTTAGTCCCTTTGCTTATAATCTATTTGTCAGCTGGATAATTCGTAGTCAATATAAGGTTGAACCTAAACTCCAAAATCAGCATACAACACTATACTAGCGTAAAACCTATTGAAACGGTCGCACAATTTTCGATTTGCTATAATGTCCAACCTTGCTTGGATAATAAGTCATATATCTCACAAGACCACAATAAGCACCAATCTACTAACTTCCTTTTATTAGAGGTTAAGATGCCTCACAATATGATTTCTAATACTTCTATCTTTGCTTGAGAAAAATTATAACCTTCGAATTACACCTTGTTATTTATAACAAAAGCGAGCTTCTGAATCAAGATTGCATCGATTACATAACAGAACCCCTAAATATATTCCTACTTACAATGCAGATGGAGATTGTTAACAAGTGGTCCAAAATCGAGTGAGATTAGAAGCCTTCGAGCAAAGAAAAATCGTATGCTCGATTTTCATTCATTATGATCCAATTAAGCGAGATGGAGAGATCTCTTTCAAATTTTTGCTCATACCTCCTTGAAACCCGAGAATGTTTTAGGCAAGTTTATCAAAGAGGATACATCAAACAACTCCATAAACCTCCGATCCAAACTCTTGCTTTGGCCGCCGCAAACCTGCGGTATTCGCCAAACACAGACGCCGTGCACCATCGCTGCAATTTTCTCAAGCACCCCACGAGGCAACCAGCCTGATGTCGAATCATCGATTGCCAAAATCAAATTACAAGTTAGTTACTAACTGGACTATGTGAGAAGTTTGTACAGCTTATATGTAAAGCTTGTATATATTACCTTTCCTCGTTTGCAATGAATCAAGACAGGTGATTCTTGACATCTGAAAATTCAATTTAATGAGCAAGATTTGGTAATGGGATCACATGAAATACGAGTTTTGAGTTAAGAAAGAACATACCTATGGCTACTTTAAGTGCTTCACGAATCTTGTTTTCGGGTATAGTCACAAAGGGTTCCTGTTAAGCCCGAGTGAATGTGAGCATAATGTAGTTAGTGCATAAAGACGAAGCTTAATTCGTTCATTGCTTGATTCAACCGACAGTTAGTTGCCTCAATTTGAAGCAACAACAAGCAAAGAAAATACTTACAGCAAATGAATGGAACAGTTGAGAAAAGAAAATGTCTACTTACTTTACATCCTTCAATCCCAAATTGAAATAACTGAATCCCATTTGATTTGAGAAACTCCATGTTGTTATCTGGATAGGGCTCCGGACATAAGTATCTACACACAAACAACACAACCTTAAATCCCCATCTCTCTCTTTCTCTCACACACACTCATTCACATAATGACACCATAGGAAGTTGTCTTACAATCACTATATATACTCTGTCACACACACAATGACAGAAGGAAAACACCCCATAATGCACAATGTAAGCCCAAATCCATAATCTTGAAATTTCGTGCCTATCTCTCTCACACATTACACACACTCCCAAAGAAGCACTATCTTTGGCAAATCAAACCATCATCTCAAAATCGTACATACTCGTATGCATAAGTCCTTAAGAAAGACAAACACACACACGAGAGAGAGAGAGAGAGAGAGAGAGAGAGAGAGAGAGAGAGAGAGAGAGAGAGAGAGAGAGAGAGAGAGAGAGAGAGAGAGAGAGAGAGAGGCTTACATGATAGAACGGAGATTGAGGGTTTGAAGAAAGGAGAAGTTGTCGTTGTCGGGAAAACCAGACCTGAAAATACCATAATCCACCATTGCAAAGTTGAGCGGCGGAGTGAAAAGATCACCACTAGCCTCCTCGTAACTCTCGCCACGAAACGACACCTTCAGCTGCCGTTGCGGCGGCGACTCCGCAATTCTGCAGAGACCACCATTTCCTTCTTGTTTGAACTTCATCATCATTTTGAAATTGGTAAAATTGAAAAAAGGAAATAGTAGAATCTAGTTGAATTGAAATGGTCCCTCTTTTGAATTATGGATCGGCACTTCATTTTATAGATGGGATGAGATGATGATCTTTGAATATGGAATTGACTTCCGCAAGAAACGGTATATGCATATGTCAAATGGTTTATTTAGAATCACACGCAAATGCTGCTTCTGGTAAAATAAATTAACTCACCAGATGGTATTAATATTAATATTATAGTTCGCAATTTCTAATTACAATTAATTTTTAGGAGTAATATTTATTTTAAAGAACAATAGTACTCACTTGGTCCTGTTTTTAATTACATATTTACCTTTAATATAAATTTTAAGAAATATTATATTAAATTTGTAGGGGTATTGAATTGTGATAGGAAAGATAAGAGGTAAAAACCGATGGTGAAACATATGTATTTTGTGAGTAACTTATGTTAATTACTGTTTTGGCATAAGGTAACTTATGACGGAACCAAAAGAGTATTAGTTCTTATAATTAATATTACAAAGTGATTTAAGGTGCATAAGATGCTCTACCCAATCGAGGTATAGAACAAGAACATTACTCTAATATAAAACTAAATTCTAAAATAAAGAGAGAGACTTTTGTGAAATTTAATCAATTAATTAAAGAAAAAAATATCAAATTAAATTAATGTATATATGGATAAAAATATAATTAACAGATATAAGACGCACAAGAATTTGTCAAATAAAAGCACGTGATTAAGGAACAAAAGTCTAATGTCGTGAAATATTGGGCATACAATAATTTGTCAAATTAAAGACGTTAATAAGAAACAAAAAGTCTAATAACGTGTAATAATATATTTAGGTATTTCTTGTTAATCGTTGATTGCTATTTGCTAAAAGAAAAAAAGATTTGTTTTTCAAAAAAAAGAAAAAAGAGTTATTCCTTTCTGAAGTTATAGTTTAAACACTTTTTTAAAATATTTATTATTTAAAAAATCGATATTTCAAAATTTAAATTGAAAAGTACTAAAAAGATTGTTATTATGTAATGATAATAGCTTAAAGTTGTTATTTCTGAAATCATTTCATATTTCTATTATTCGAAGAATATTAGTTTCTTGAAACGTTTACTTTTTCATTGAGAATTGAAAAATAAATTTATGAGAAAGAGTGAATATAAAAGTGGATGTACAGTATGTTTTAAAAAGGTTGCAAATGGCATAAAATGGACATTCCATGGAATATGCTACTTTGATATTCTGGGAATGTCCAAAGCAACATAAGTGCGAAAGCTGTGCGCCACGTACCTATAATAATATTTTAATGAGTTTTTGTTACGACTCTACCACAGAAAGTGCACTTTTATTTCAAATAATAATAAAAATAAATAATTGAAAGGAAAGTTTGGCCATGTACAAAAAACAATACACAAAAGTAGATGGGTACTCTTAAAGTGAGGTATAATTGAGTCGAATCAAACCATCTCGTATATTAATTAGTTAAATCAAGAACGAAGTGAGATAAAATATAATTTGAAAATAATATTTTAGTATTTTAGAAAAAAATAAATATTAATTTATGATAATTGTGAATGGTCTCAACGTTAGATCGTCGCATTCAAAAAATTGTTAATTAATTTTATTAGTCGGAAATCGATTGATATTATTTTTATATATTTAATTAATTAGTTTAGGTTCACCTCGTATTTAAAATTTTACATACTTGAGCAGTATGAGCATGACTTATAAAAAAATTTCATTTGTTATATTTCGGAAAATCGAGAATATGCATGTTGTAAAAATAAAATAAATATTGAACTAAAATTTTTCTATTTATTTTAATTAATAAAATGAAAAATGATATGTAAATAAATAATAAATAAAAAAATGCACATTTGTGAAATAGTATAAATGGTGCAATATCCTAAATATAAATAGATTTTTTTCGCAAGTATTTTTGAAATGTAGTGGGTCGACAAAAACTTGTGGTTCGAACAGATTCATAGATATAGTATTACTAGAGTAACTATATCCCACGAATTCGAAAAAATAAATTTATTCCCATTCTATAAATTTATTTCCATTTTTCATTTTTTATGTTAAAAAATTTATTCTCGTTTCATTTTTAGAAATAACAGTTATTTCACACTATTTTATCAACACTTTCTAAACACCACATATCTATAACATATTTCTATTTTATACATAAATTACTGATATTCATTAAAATTCGTGTAAAAGAAAAGAATAAATTTATTGGATTGAATTAAGGAGTATTTAATAAAAAAATAGATTTAAATTTTTGTTGCTGTTGTTTATAATTAAGAATTCATGGAACTCCATCGTGTGTAGTCCGATTAAGTTTAGCAGGCGTCTCAGCATCCAAATAAATTGAATTAATCTCCGACTTTTCCCTTTATAAAGTAATTAATGAAATAGATCGAATAATTTGATGAAGAGTAATTAATGGAATTGATCCAAATAAATCGCATACAAATTTGTCAAAATATATGACTTTTGAAATGTTTGACTATTTTAATAAAATAAAAATAAATCAATCAATATAAAATTATTGTACAATATTAATATAGAAACAATTATAAACCCTAAAATATGGGAGTGTGTCACGTCGATATTATGGAAATGAAGAAATGCTAAAATATTTAACAAAAAATATAAAAATAACTATTTCATGCAAGTAAGTTTACTTCATGTATTTAAAAAAGAGTAGGCTCCCATAAACAAAATTCATTAAATATAATTTTCACACTATAAAATTTGTATTTAATCAAATTTTTCATATTCACTAACATGACCTATTAAATATGATTCATTAAAATGATCCTACAAAAATAGTTTTATAGTATAAAAGTGTTTCACTCTAAATTTTATATTAAAAATTTTATATTGCATCTAAATTTTTATGTTTTTTTATATATTTAAATATTGGAGGACAGGCTAGCTCTCGCTTTGTGCTCAACTAAACGAGTCAAACTAAAATGCACATGAACATATAAACAATCGAGTTGTCAGGCTAACAAACCAAACATAAAAATATGGTTCATTTACAATAAGGTAGAAAGATGTAAGCGCTTATTACAACTAGGTGTAAAAATTTGAGAAGACAAAAATTTGCACTTTTACACCCGTTTGTAATTTGGCTAATTTTTACACTTATTTGTAATTTTCCCTAAAAATATATACTCGGATGAGTTAATTTTGTCCGATCTATTACAAGCTCAAAATTGAGTTCAAACTTGGTTCATTAAAATTTTAAAACCAATTTCTGATGAGTTAGTTTTGTCACTTACATATCTAGGGATAATAATTTGACCCGTTTCCACCCTATTTTATTATGAATTTGTACTGTTTTGTCGTCCTATCTCGTGGCCCGCAGTGGATTTGCGTATCACTTATTTCTTCATTTTGATCTGTCGTTTCAAATATGATATTATATATATATATATATATATATATATATATAGAGCTCGTTTGTTTTGATGTATTAAATTTTGAGTGATAGTGAAACACGCGATACGTTTGACTTTTTATGTGTAATATGATTTATTAAATCATACAAATCAAATGTTTGTTAATATATATTACAACATAGTTTAACATGAGTTATAATATTTTCAAGTGTTTGTATTGAGAATTAATTCGTGTGATAAGTTAAAATTTTACAATTATACCCCCATTTACTATTTTTTTAAAAATAAAAATGGATATTTTTGTCAATTAACTTGATAATAAGGGGATGATTATTTTAATACCTAATAAATGAAGGGATCCATTTTCACTAAAAATGGGAAAACATATATCGACTTTCATATTTTCGCCATAAGAATACAAATCAACAATAACAAACACTTAATTTTCTAAACAAACTATATCCCTACTATTCACTTAAAACAAACATGTCCGTAATATATACATTTTTCATGTGTAGCATGTATGAGTGAATAATTCTAACTTCATAATATTTTCCAAATCAATATATATTAAAAAAACATAATATGATATTTTAATTAAAAATTTAATTGATAAACAAGCTTATAATAAAATCATGCTTCTAATTGTAAAATAAATCATGTATTTATTTCGAAATCACAAATATGTATTATTAATTTAGTCAAAAAAAAGTACTATTAATAATAAAAAATTAATTTAGAATGGGTCTTGAAAACATGCTTCACTTGTTTACAACGAAGAATTTCCACCTGTGGGACCCAATCTCTCTTCGCAACTCAACCCTAGTCTGGTCAGTAGAAAGTCTCTCGCCGCCCAAATGAACTTGTGGCCGCTTTCTTCAAGCCCCCTTGCTATCTCCAGGGTTTCTTCTTCCGATCGACAAAGATATATTCGTTCCAAAAGATACGTAGATAACTGATTTTGGATCCATTTTAAACATTCATGGTTAGATATACGGATCTTGGGCAAGAGGTATGACCCGATAGCCCATTAAATTAGGTACACACATTAAAATGAGACATGCCCAGATCCTAATTTTGAATTCAAATGAATTAATTTCACATTCTCTATAAATTTGGAGGTTTAGATATTTCATTCGAATTTCAAATTACCTGGTGTTGCGAGTAGGTTGATGTAGTTACCGATGTCTCCGGCTCGTTTCTCGATGCCAGGAAATTGATCGATGAACTCTTCTGGAAAAGTTAATTTCTCTCTCTACATGGAATATGAAGACGATTGAAGGCGTACACCTCCACGTTCGGAATTGAAACGGCGTCGTCCACTGCTTCAGGCATGAACCGGCCGGTCGACGAATATAATGACGGGTTTTTGGACAGCTGTTGCACGAAAGAGACGATGGGAGTGCGGAAGTTGTTGTAAGCTATGAGGGATGAGATTATGTCTTCAGGAATTTTGAGTGGAAGGATTATGGGGAAATCGTGGAAGTGGATTTTGGCGATGGAGTTAGGTTTTAGGCCGTGGGAGGAGGCCAGTTGCAGAAGGCTGTTCAGGTGGCTTAATTTGCGCGGGAAAGGGTACCATCACAACAGCAATTTGATCAGCTTCTTCCATCTCTTGATAATTTTGAAAATGAAGAGTATGGTGTACCGTGTGTGCAATGTGCTATTAATAATTGCGCGCGCGATATCCCCTTTTAATTTGGTTTGAAAATTGTGCTAAACTTTCTTACTATAATTAAAAATTTATTGAATAAAAAGCAAATTCTTTCTCTCAAAAACAAAATGACACTTCCTTCGTCCATATGAAAATTTGTAGTAAAATAATAATATAATACAAATAATGTGATGAATAAAGATAAAAAAATATTAAATTATATTAAATATATTGTTGGTGTATAACAAAAAAATATGATAAATTTTGATATGGACGGACCAAAATGAAAAAATTGAAAATTTTCACTGAAACGGAGGGAGTAGTGTTATTCATTCTTCTTTTTACGTATTATTTTTCTAAATACTGATGTTTTCAGACCACACTATGAAGGACGTAATGAAAAATAGAAAAATTGTAAAAACTGCTAACTCATTTTTTTGAAGTGATAATTTGCTTTATTTAATAAGTCATAGGGAGGTTTTGTGTAATTTCTAACTCATGAGAAAATTTCGCCCAAACATTTCCAAATCACGAAAGAGGTTTGTGCTATTAACCCATTATTATTATATGTATAACAAAAAAGGGGAAGAGGGAAATTTATAATTTATTCTTGTAATTGTAGATTGATTTCATTTTTTTTTTTACAGGTAGATTGATTTCATTTTTGATATATCCTGTACGAATTAGATTTTGCAAGTGTTAGCGTTGCTGCTGCCGAGATTTGTCTAAATTACAAAATGAAAGACATGCAACTGATTTAACGAAGTTCAAGTCCCCAACCAATTGGTCTAGTGTAACTATAATTTGATCAGATCATTTTAGATTTATTTGGTAATTTGGATAAGTCTCAAGGTGTAACTATGATTTACCAAATATGCAATTATTAGTTGCGAATGTAGTCTTAAAATCATCCGACGAGGAATTTGACCTAAAGAGGTCGGAAGAATTAATTTAATTAGTGAGTTTAAGTTATATGAAAATTTAAGGGCTCGCTTGGTTAGGGGTATTTGAAGTAGGTAATGGGAATGACTCATTAATCATTCTCACTAATGATGCTTGGTAATGTTTACAATTTGAAATTAATTTTAAAATAAAATAATCACTAATTTATTTTGATTACATAATCTCCCTCTTATAATCAATCATTTAACAATCATTCATTTTTTCCCCGCTCAATTTTTTTTTTTCTTGCTCAAATTTTTCCGTGCTCAACTTTCTTTCCGAAATTAATCAATGGGAATGAATCACTAGTCATTCCCATTACCTAATTCCAATACCCCCAACCAAGCGGCCCCTAAATGTTTGAGGAACAAAAATGATATCCGCATATAATTACAAAAATTAAAATTTAAAGGTTTTCCCAAAGGGGATGTCGAATGCATGTCGATTACACGAGAAATTTAAAATATTTGTGGGTGAAAATCAAATAATGGAGAAAGAAATAGGTGAAATGCAACATCAGAGATTTAGATATATATCTAATAGGATTTTACTGATAGAATAATCAGTAAACAAATGTATTAATATTTTAATTCAATTCTAAAAGAGGCGTAAAATGACAATTCGAGGGGATATTTATATTGATTTTATCTTGCAGATGATCAGGGAAATTAACTTCTTTTCTTGTAAATATCTGATCAAATAAAAATAATAACTTAATAATAAAAAAGGAAATAAGTTAAAAAAACGACCACATATATTAATATTTGAGCATTAACCAAAATAAATAAAGAATGTATCACCCCTTACTATATATATTCAGTATGAAGATTAGTTTGATAGATGGGGTGCATGATTTAGGTATTGAATAAGTTGTGAAAACGTGGAGTGTGGTTGGAATTTATGACCAAACATTTCTATAGTATTGCATGGAATTTATGTACTCCATAACAATAGCGTGCACGAAATCTATTGTTGGTACGACACGGTGTTAATAATGCAGTGATTTCATAAGTATATATGCATGGTGCTTGAGACCAACCTTTGTCTCATTGCGCATTAGTTCTTTTTCTATGTATTACTCCATTTAATTTCATTTTTATATTTTATAATATATCAAATTACATTACTAATTAATGTATAAAAAGATTATAATGAAACACAAAATTTAACATCAGTTAAAATAGAGAATTCAAACCCTTCCAAATAGGTCATACTAGATCAAATTCACCAAAAGCCAAGAGTCAAGACTCTTTACAAAAGTTAGGTCAAAAGCCCGGCCTTTTAATTAAGTTCAATAGGACTTGAAAATTGTAATAAAAGCCTAAGTAAATTTAACTCCAAGTTATTTAATGTTAAATATATTATTTTTTTATTTATATAAATATACAATAGAGTATAATATTTATATATAGGACTCAAATTATAGAAATGTATGTTAGGTTTTGAAGATTTTTGTAAAAGCTTAAACATAGCCTATTTATTTTGAAAATACTTTATCCCGACTCATTTGTTAAAAACAAGTCAAGTCGGATCAAATTACAAGTAGGTAAAACCATAGACCCTTATCGGGTAGTTTAACCTTATCTACGATACCTTCCATCGGGATTAATATATAAGATAAATGAAAATAGAACCAATAGTGTGCTTACTTATATAAAAACAAGAATCTCCTTTTTCTCTGTCAAAACCTAAACTTCATAATATTCTCTAAATTCTCAATAATATTCATTCTTAATTTTTATTTTATACTCAATTTTTAATATTATTCACTACAGTTCTAAATACTATCCACTCTCAATTCTCAATATTGTAATTTATTACAATATTAATCTTAACACGAATAATATTATTTTAAAAATTTGGCGTACCACTAGAATTTGGCGTATTGCATGGATTACCTTCTTTTGGATAATACGGGGAGTCAGGAATAGCGTTGTGCATTACACTTGGAAAGATTTTAAGCTCAGCTTATGATATTTGTGCAAGAAATTAATTCAATAGGCTTGAGATTTAATTTTAATTGTATAGCAGAGCTACAATGCATGAGAGGTTGGGGTCAAAATTGCAAAGTCGCTGGCTATCACGGTTTCGGTTCGTTGGGTTCCACCACCGAGGTGAAAAAAACGACTCAACCCATTACCTTTGGAGGCCATAGTGAGCTCTCTTAACAGAGATTTTCCATTTTCCTTGATTAGGATTTCCTAAGGAGGGTTCCAAAGATAACAAAATTTTTAAGGGGGCCCGGCCTATGGATCGATATGTGATGTTATGACTTTTTAGGTTTGTTTTTAATAAAACAACTAATTAGACTAATACTCCCTCCGTCCCATACCTATTTGCACAATTGACTTTTTCAACGATTTTTGTGTGAAAATTATTTTATAGTAATATGTGTACAAGCGTTGTTTTATATGAATGATATGCTACTTAATAAGATCAACTAGCATAACATTCATATAAAACAACTTTGTAAACGTATTACTATGAAATAACTCACACAAAAATTGTTGAAAAAGTCAACTATGCAAATAGGTATGGGAACGGAGGAATATTATTTTTAAAATTACTAATAAAAAAATATTATCGTATTAATATTAATATTAATATCATAATAGTATTTAAAATACTAAAATAATAAAAAATATTAACATTATTTAATATTAAGATGAAAAATATAATATTATATATTAATATAATGCTAATATTAAATATAATAAAGTATTAATATTACCAATAAATGTCATTATAATATAAAATTCATAATAAATATTTTAAAACACTATGCTCAATATATACTAATACTCCCTCCGTCCCAATAAACCTTTCACACTTGACTTTTCAACGGTTTTGTGTGAGAGTTATTTCATAGTAATACGTTAAGAAAAGTTATTTTATATGAATGATATGCTAGTTAATAAGATCAACTGGCATATCATTCATATAAAATAACTTTTTGTAAATGTATTACTTATGAAATAATTCTCACACAAAACCAAAAAAAGTAAAGTGTGAAAGGTTTAATTTTATAGTATAATATAATAATCTAAGAGACAATTTTTTTTTCCAAATTGAAATTTCAAGATAGTTTGAAACAGTGATACACTCTCAGGAATGGGGGCCCATGGTTATAATTAAAAGGGGCCCCCTGTTAGCTCGTGGAGTGGGCCGAGAGAAAAAACCGTTTTAGAAGTTATTAAAATGTTTGGAAATTATTAAATTTGAAAATTCGGATGAAAAATAAAATACTACTATTTCCTTTTTTTTTTGTGAGGTTAAAATGTAGTGTAGAAGAGAGAATAAAGTAATTGAATGAAATAAAGTTTACGAGAGAAAATAGAATGTGAAAAGATGAGTGACATTTTTTAAATTTGGTGTTGTGACTTGTGAGGGTGTTAATATGTATAATATTTCAATTTTAGGGTGTGCAAGTAATGTTGGAATTCAAATAAGAAAAATAAATAAGTTATTATGGGACGAAGGGGGCATCTTGTTTGAGATATTGTATAATAGAATTTTTTTAAAAATAAGATCGTGTTAATTTCTAATATTTTAATCACCTACTCAAAAATAAAAGAATAAAAATTACTGAAAAAAATATCATATTAATTTCTAAAATTTTAATCACCTTCTTGTTGAATCGATCGGCCAATCTTTGTAGTGGGCTTCCTGATATTCTTGTAGGCTCGTTTTTTTAAAAAAGAAAAAAATTCAATCACCTCTCAATCTCAAAAGTAAAAATAATCGGAAACAACCCTAGAAATTTTAAGGTAATGAAAGCACAATATCCTTGGTGCAATACGCCCTACGCCAATCAACCATCTAATTATATAGATGGAAATTGACGGCTATGATTTAATAATGGCTCTTTTCATTAAATATAATCGTAGCAACAGAGTACTCCCCAAAAGTAGACTTTCTCATTTCCCTCCATTTTCTCTCTCTAAGAAGAGAGAGGACTGAGCGCTGAGTGCGAGTCACTCTGTATACTCCGTAACATTCATACACACACACTCTTCGTGCTTCTGTGTGTTTATTTCGATTCCTCGGCTGAGACTTGATTCCCCGCAGCATCACCGTCGAGGTCAGTTTTCTTCTCTCTTTTGAGTCTTCTCCCATTGTGTGTAATTAATAATTCTTATTTTCTTTTCCGTAAGCTGCAATTCTCGAAGCATATGTTATACTTGGGCACGGATTGTGTTTGTAAATGATGTTGAACGGTTTTTGTTGGGTTTTATTTTTGCTACATTGAATCTGCTGTTATTTTGCAGCAATGATTCTCTATATTATTGATTTTTTTTTAAATTTATGTTTCCCACTTTATTGCTTGAGCACTGCCTGCTATTTGAACCCATATGATTTATGTTGATTTTGACCGATAGTTGAGCTCTTTATGTTTGCATGTTTGGGTTTTCTTTTTATTCTTTTCCCCTTTTGATTGGAGGGAGCTTCTCTTTTTCGTAAAGCTTATGTTCTTAGTGGTGTTTGTGAATAAGCATGAATGCATGTTGAGCTAATTGCTGTTATGTGAATGATGCACTAGTTTTGTTTCAAAATTTTCCTTTGGGTGAATTATTGAAGGATTTTTTAAAAAATTTCTACATGAACTCTGACTCAAAGAAACTAGGAAATGTGATTTTACTTTTTCAGTAATCAGTATATGAATGCTATCTTCAAATTGTATGGAACCATACCCGTGTATCATTGTTTTCACAGTATTTATTTTCAATTTCTTAAAACAAACTAAAGATTAGGGAAAATATTAATGTTTGGGCATCTGACTATTTGGCATATACGGGTAAGAGTGGGATCACAAGCTGGGGGATGGAGGTAATTATTCATATCCTTTCATTTTAGTAACTTTTATCACAATGTACCAACCACTATACATTTGATATGTATTAGTTGTGCAATACGTATAATTACATTTGAGGATGCTTTGCCTTGTTTTCTTCTTCTATATTGGAACCCAGTTTCTGTCACTTTAATCTCACTTATGTTAGAGACATTAATGCTATGATGCTAATGTAGAATCTAATCTGCTGTGACTTTCTGCTTTAAGAGCATTATAGGAGTTGCTAGATGGAACCAATTTGAGAATTGTGTATGTGTTGGTTTGGTCAGTTACAGTCTTACAGATTGCCTGCATATAGTCAAACTTGTCCCAAATATACTCTGCATTGGGGCATAATTTATTGTTGCCTGTTGGTTAGTTACTGAATTTGTTTGTTGGATTTTGATGGGTCTTTTCGGTTATATATTCTGTGGACAACGTTGTTGAATTTATTTTATGCGGTAAGTAACGTAACTTAATTTTTTTAATGTATTTGTTTCTTGAGCATTGATTTATTTCCCCAATAAGGTAAAGAAATCAATGGTTCTTTTGTATCATTTTGGTTATTCGTTTGTGTTATCCATTGGTTGCTTCATTGATCTGGCTGTGCTGCCTGGATCTGTTTGTCAACATGAATTGTGGCTAACTTCTCCCTCAAGAAGTGGTATTTTTGATTTCTGTCCGAATTTTGAATTGGATTTAGTTTCTCCGCCATATACTTCTCGATCTCAAGGTCTTAATATTTTCTGAAGGAAGCTTCCACTTATCTTTTCATTTAATTGTTTTATGCCAGCCATCCAAAATAGAAATGGAAGAAGCTGGTAGGGAGGGGGACAATTCTCAGTCTTCGGACCGACCACTACCAACTATACAACCAAATGTGAAGGTTGAAATCGAACAAGTAAACCAACCCAAAAGGTCTATAATTAAACGGCCTGGATATGGGACTTCCGGAAGGCATATCCCACTGCTAGCAAATCATTTCAAAATTTCTATTGGGAATCCGGATGAAATTTTTTACCAGTACAATGTATGATGCTGTTTTATCTTCCCAGTTTCAAGTTTATATCATAGAGTATTTATATATCATTTCCATTTCCATTGCAGGTTTCTATTAGTTTTGAGGATAATACAGCAGTTGACAGTAAGGTAATTGGGAGGAAAGTCACTGATAAACTTTACGAAACATACTCTTCTGAACTTGCTGGGAAGAGATTTGCATACGATGGGGAGAAGAGTGTGTATACAGTGGGACCCTTACCGCAGAACAACTTTGAGTTTACAGTCATTCTTGAGGAATCTGTTGCCATGAGGTAACTCCATTATCAAAATTATGTTGTTTTGTCTTTTCTTTGACCCTTTTCATATATGCTGTTTCCTGATTTCAAAACCACTCCTCTACTGTGTAATAGCAAGACCGTTTTTGATGGTAGCTTGGGTGACCCTAGCAAAAGGTCTAAGCGCTCTCTACGGTCAAAAATATTCAAAGTAGAGATTAGTTATGCAGCCAAGGTGCCTTTGAAGTCTGTATCTCATGCCCTTCAAGGAGCTGAGCCAGAGTATGTCCAAGACGCTCTGAGGGTTTTAGACATCATACTAAGGCAACAAGCAGCTAAACGGTACTCTGAACTATCTTTTGAACTGTATGTTATTGTGTATTAATTTGCTAGCAGGTGCCTAAATGGTGAAAATCGGATGCAGCGGATGCCTTTTGGTTCGACAATCTTTTTTCATGATGACTCACGGATGTTCACTGATGTTGGTGGGGGTGTGAGAGGCGTGCGAGGATTCTATTCTAGCTTTCGTCCAACTCTTGGTGGCTTATCTCTAAATATGGGTACTACTCAACTTGCCTTTCCTTTCCACAGTTGAACATTTCCCATTCTGTTCTTGGACCGATAATGCTACTAAATTTCTGCTGTCAGATGTATCGACAACCTTGATCTTGAAACCGGGGCCTGTTGTGGATTTCCTTCTTTCTAACCAGAATGTGAAGGATCCTCGCTTTATAGACTGGGGAAAGGTATACAAATTTAATTGCATAACGTGGCTTTTTTGTTTTACTCTTCTGTATCTGGCTTGTTTGTGATACTGAGATTGAATTACAGGCAAAAAGATGCTCAAGAATATGAGGATTAAGGCTATACATAGCAATATGGAATTCAAGATTATAGGCTTGAGTGAGAAACCTTGCAATCAGCAGTTGTAAGTATGTATTTGCCTACCTGTGATTTTTCTTCCTTGCAAAAGTCACCTGATATTGATTTACAATTTCAGTTTTGCGTTGAAAATAAAAAGTGGCAGTAGTGCTGGAGATGATGGCGAGACCTTGGAAGTTACTGTTTATGACTATTTTGTTAAGCACCGTAATATAGAAATTAAGGCTTCAATGTACATGCCATGCCTTGATGTTGGAAAACCGAAAAGACCAAACTACCTGCCACTTGAGGTGCTAGCCCCCTTCCTCCTATTTTAACACTAAAAGCTTCTAATTCAAGAAACTCAGGGTACTTTTCTTTCTGGGATTTTCAGCTTTGTTCTCTAGTCTCTCTTCAGAGATACACAAAAGCATTGTCAGCAATCCAGAGAGCATCCTTGGTTGAAAAGTCTAGGCAGAAGCCTCCTGAGAGAATTCGTGTTGTGACCGATGTAAGCAGCTATATTTATTTCGTGTTTCTTTTCTGTCTTCTGCTTCATAGTGATCTCACTTCTTTCTTGAATCTCCCAGGCTGTAAGAAACTCTCAATATGATGAAGATCCACTCTTTGTCTCTTGTGGTATATCAATTGATAAACAGCTCACTCAAGTTGATGGACGGGTCCTTGACGCACCAAAGGTAGTTATTGTCTCTTAGTGATTAATATATGAGTTGGATTACATGACTCTGATGCTCTTTCACTCCAGTTGAAGGTTGGTAATAATGAAGATTGTTTACCCCGCAATGGCCGGTGGAACTTCAATAACAAGGTTAATTTTTGGGCTCTTTTAGTCTGGCATACTTGGCTTAGAGGCTGGAACAAGAACTGATAGGAATGCATATATTAGTTTATGTACCGTTTTGCTTAATCTCATTATTCTGTTTAATAGAAGTACATGTGAACAATCATCTTAACTTTCATTTAATTCTCCGATCTTTTCTAGAAACTTTTAAAGCCTGTCCAGATATATGATTGGTCAATTGTCAATTTCTCTTCAAGTTGTGATACTAGCTATCTTTCACGGGAGCTCATCAACGTTGGGATGAACAAAGGCATTGTATGGTGTACTATTCTCCTTTTATATATCAGTATATATATTAATATGCTTACTTATGTCATTCCATATTATTTCCACAGCAAATTGAGCGCCCATATACTATTATTGAGGAAGATTCTCAATGTAGAAGAGCTAGTCCTGTGACACGTGTAGAAAAGATGTTTGAACGGGATTATGTCTAAACTAAATGACCCTCCTGAGTTTCTGCTTTGTGTTTTGCCAGAACGAAAAATTGTGATCTTTATGGTAGTAACTGTGCTGTTCCTCTATCCAACTTTACAGACTTTTGTTTTTTCACATAGTTTGCTTTGTTCTATTTTATGAACTTGTGTGCACACATAGGACCTTGGAAGAAAAAAATGTCTGAGTAACTTGGGTATTGTCACACAATGCATTTCTCCTGCCAAGATCAATGACCAGTACCTGACAAACGTACTTCTTAAACTAAATTCCAAGGTATTTAGCGCTTGAAACCTCGGATGATTTAACTTTTCTTGCTGTTTTCTAGTACTTCAAGTGATATCAATTTTTGCATGCTATTTGTAGCTAGGAGGGATCAATTCGTTGTTAGAAATAGAGCATTCCAACAGCATTCCGCTCATTACTGATGAACCAACCATGATCTTGGGAATGGATGTCTCACATGGGTCTCCCGGTCGATCTGATGTTCCTTCAATTGCTGCTGTAACTCTGCTGCTTATGAACTTTCTACAATACTGTGTCAAATGTTATAAATGTTTAACACTTTTGATGCTTCATTGATTTCTTAACATTTAGGTTGTTGGATCTCGAAGTTGGCCATTAATATCAAGATATAGAGCAGCTGTGAGAACCCAATCTTCAAGGGTGGAAATGATTGAAGCTTTGTTCAAGCCACTAGCGAATGGGCAGGATGATGGCATTATGAGGTGCTTAACTAATTTTTTTTTTTTTTTTTTTTTTTAACTTTTTTCAAATTTGTAGTCCAGCATTATTGTTTTACTCGAAGCTGAAGAAATGCTGCACTGCTATCCTTCAGGGAACTGCTTCTGGATTTCTACAATACCAGTAATAAACGGAAGCCCTCTCAGATTATTGTTTTCAGGTAAAACTAGAGTACACAGTATAATTGCTCATTTCCAATCACTATTATGGTTGAGATTCAGCAAGACTTCTAGTCTATCACTTCCCTTTTTGAGTAAAATAATGTTATTGAATCAAAATCCAGTAATGAAGCTCCAATCCCTTTATGATCATATATCAATCATTTAGATGCATAATTCTCACTACGTCATTGCCATTTTCTGTTTAATTTGACTGCTGTGTCTACTTGCTCTCAGGGATGGCGTGAGTGAGTCACAGTTTACTCAGGTTTTGAACATTGAACTTAATCAAATGATCAAGGTAGCTTTTCTTTTTCTGATTTGATGCTTTGAATTTAATTTTGCTTGGCTCAATTCATGGACTTTTGGTCCCAATCAGGAACACTCACTTCCCCTTGTATATACATATACACAGCTACGTTTTGTCAAATTCTGCTGATATCTTCCATCCTTTTGAGAACGCTAATAACACAGAAACTATATCTAATTGCAGTGCTGTTATTTGAGATATAATCCCATTGACGAGCCTGATGTGCCGGTTAGGTTGCTTGAAATTCTTTAGTTTTAATTATTGCAGGCTTTTCAGCATCTTGGTGAGACTGATATTCCAAAGTTCACAGTGATAGTGGCCCAAAAGTATCACCACACCAGGCTATTCCAAGCTTCAGCTCCTGAAAATGTTCCATGTGGTCAGTTTCTTTCGACTGATGTACTCCACTATTCGCTTTTTGCAGTTAACAAAAGCAAATGTTCTCTTTTCTCTACAGGGACTGTTGTGGATACACATGTTGTTCACCCTCAAAATTATGATTTTTTCATGTGTTCTCATGCTGGGATCATAGTAAGATATTGGCAGCCTCTCTCTCTCTCTCTCTCTCTCTCCCCCTGCGTGATATCTAATGCATATGATTACTAATTCAGTGATTGAGGTTCCCCTTTTTCTTTGGCTACTTTGGACCCTCCTATATGATATGTGTCTAATTAATTCTCAACTAACACAATATCATCTAATCCTACTTAGTTCTGGCTTTAAGTGGGGCCCCCACTAGTGGACGGTGGGATTGGTCCCCGAATTAGTCGGTCCTTGGGCCGGATACCGAGTTATTAAAAAAATATCTAATCCTACCATAGTATCATATGCATGCTTCGTATTTACACGAACTTTGAGTATATCAATGATTTACAGTTGATTGAAATGAGTATATTGAGATCTTGATCGTTATATAGTAGGGAGATTTGATTCTTTAATTATTTCTCTAATGAATATCTTGGAGCTCTTGAATTCTTCGCTATGAATTAATACATGAGTTGAGAGGTTCAATGATGTACGATTTTAAATGACAGGGAACTTCTCGACCTGCTCATTATCATGTATTGCTTGATGAGATTGGCTTCTCCCCAGATGAACTGCAGAATTTAATCCATTCACTATCATATGTGTAAGATCTCAAGCTCTTTTAATATATTCTCATCTGTTACGTAATGATGTTAGGTAACATGTCTACTCTTCTCTATCCTCTCCAGATATCAGAGAAGTACTAATGCTCTCTCCATAGGTACCAACCCCTTGCCAAAATTTTGCATTACCCTATCAAGTCTTATTCAACAAAAAGAAAAAGAATATTGATATTTGTTCTTGCATTGCAGTGGCACCCATAAGTTATGCACATCTTGCAGCCAAACAAGTAAGCCAGTTTATTAAGCTTGAAGACTCCTCTGAGACATCATCAGGACAGACGAATGTCCCCATTCCTGAGCTGCCCAAGCTCCACAAGAACGTTGCTGGTTCTATGTTCTTTTGTTGAAACGATGACTCAATGAAAAGGTGTAAATATTCGGTTATACCGATGATTAGGTTTCCAGGGGTGACCCTTGAGACTAGGTGAAAGTAATGTTAGAGAAACTGTGATCAAGAATTTATTTTATGGCAATTGATGGGGTTGAGATTTTGATATAGACATGGCTCTATATCAGTTTTTGTAGTAATATTTTGCCTCCCTGGAATTCGAAAGGTTTTTGTTAGTTTGATTAATTGGTTACATTCATTTTTCATTAATACAAGTCTATTTGCAATTAATTTCATCACATGAAAATAGTGAGATGCAAGTAGAAGAATTAAACAATTGATTCATCGTGATGAAGTATGGAATGCCTATGTTTTGTTATCATTTAGATATTATTTTGGTAAATGTTAAAATCACATTTCATTGTTTTATATAATCAATGTCTGTTTTAGATAATTGTGCATACTTAAAATGATTTTGTTGTGAAAACGATAATTTTGCCTTTTGTTGTTGTCAATAGTCCAATTGTCCAAACCCTTGGTTTTAGATTACATGGACTTCTCTCTTTATATTAGGGTTGTATACGAATCGAATCGAATACCACTATTTTGAATTTGTATTCGTTAAATTTTTCGAATATCGAATTCGAATTCGAATATTTTTCGAATAGTAAATGTGATTTATATTCGATTTGAATTTGATATCGAATTTTTGGAAATATTCGAATACTCGAATCGAATATTCGAATCGGTTTTTCTCAAACATATTTTAAACAATATTCTTTGAGTATTTCATTAAAAATTAATTTCGTTATTTCAATTCACAATACAAGTCACAAATTCAAAAGTTACATAATCAAATACAAAACAAAAAAATTAATTATCAAATTATATAATGAGAACTCAATCTTCCATCGATGTTGCAAACCAAATTCAAGTTGTTTCCAACATGACATGGTAGTTTTTCTTGCTCCAAAATAAAAAATAAAAATAATTAAAATCAGTTTATTAAAAAAACATCATATATTTCAAATGAATTAAAACCTAAAAACTTACATATGTCATAGTGGGTTTCTTGATCCCATAAAGTGGGCAAACCCAAGATGCTCCACAAATCAAAACTTCTACGAGTTAACCTTGGACAATAAGGATTCAATACTTGAGTTAAGCCCCGCTAAATGTGACCTCTAAAACAATTGTACTAATAGGAATAGGAAGAACATCTCGAGCTAACTTGGATAGAATGCTAAACTTCGATTCTTGAGATTTCCACCAAACTAAAATATGTGGTGCGATAACCCGAACTTTAATTTGAGTGGTGTGGTGTATTTATCAAAATATATGTTTTCATTTGAGTGGTTTGGTGTATTTATCAAAATATGTGGTGCAAATATCCGAGTTTTGATATATTTATATAATACTAATATATAGATTATATATATTTGTTATAAATATAATATATATTTAAATATCGAATCGAATATTTACGAATATCGAATCGAATATCATAATTTTGTATTTGTATTTGTTTAATAATCGAATCAAATCGAATATTTGTAATCAATTCGAATCATAAAATTTCGAATACGAATATCGAATTTCGAGCACGAATACCGAATAGAACAAAAATATTTGATTCGTATACAACCCTACTTCATATTTACATTTGCTGAAAATTTTCTACCTACTCATTAAGCAATTAAAGAAGAAAAGATGGGAGCAATTTATGATCAATATATTGATATTAATATTTTAATGGGAATTAAACAGCTACTTGAGAATTTTATAATTTTTTGTACTAAAGAGTACAAATTAAAATGACATTCTCTATCATCACATCCCTCTGTCTCAATTATATATAGTTTTTTTTTTTAATGTATCAATTATATAAATTTATTTCTATATATAATAATTTTTCCTATTCATTTATTAATATAACCCTAAGCATTAATAATGTTGGAAAATATAAACACATATTAAAATTGGATTAAAATAGAAATTTATTTGTGTAATGTATTTTTTTAATTTTTTTAAATCTATGTGTAAAATTCAATATTATATAATTGAGTTTGAGGGAGTATATGTGCTAAACATTAAATTCAGGATATTATCCACTTTTGGATTTGCTAAACTTTTACATACAATTTTAAACCAATATGATCACAACTAAGAAATTATATACACACACATATATATAATTATACTATTAATATTTCCTTTTCCTTCTAGAAATTTCAAACATGTTTGAAGTGATAATCAAATTTTGACTTTTCAGAATTCAGTATAGAAACCATGTGTAAGAAAAAACTGATCCCAATTCTTGTACTAATTCATCCAAATCTTTTGATTACTACAAAAACTTGTCAGAAAATAAATAGATTTTCCCCCTTTTTTTGAAAACAATAGATTTCCCCCTTATACTCAATAAGCTTTGTACCTTCCAAATACTCCTATGTGTCTCTATTCTCATCCCATATTTTTATATATTTAATCCAAAAATGAAGCAATAGGGACAACATTATATCCTAGGAAAACATGGATAGAATAACCTGTTATTTTCTTGCAATTCTGTTGTGTAGCTCAGCTGTTGAAAGCAGAACTCAGCTGTTTCCAGGCAAAGCGAAGCCTCGTGCTTCGCTTGCAGATGCAGACGGCGTCTGCAGCTTGATGGTTGAATCACAAAATTACCCTTGTACTGAACATAAGGTACTACTTTAGTACATTCATGTTTGTTTGATCGACAAAAATCTCATTTTTGGCCTTACAAAGTGTTGCATGTATCATGTATGTATAAATGTGTTCAGGTAACAACCCAAGATGGATACATTCTCAGCTTGCAAAACATTCCATATGGTCGATCCGCCGAAAAATCAGGGGAAAGACAACCAGTTCTGTTACAACATGGACTTCTTATGGTATTAATGAATCTATAATCAATAATGAAAATGAATATTTGTGACATTTTATGAAGTTATATTGTTATTATACAGGATGCAATTACATGGTTGCTGAGTCCATTAGATCAGTCTCTGGCTCTTCTGTTAGCTGATAACGGCTTCGACGTATGGCTCGTGAGTACACGTGGAACGAAGTATAGCCTCGGACACACGTCTCTTAGTCCTGATGACGACGTACACTTCTTACCAGAATTGAAACTACCCTTGTTTCGATTTCAATTCTGTCGATTTTCACAAATTGAAAATAGTTCCTTAACTTCCAATTGGTCGACATTTAATCTGGCAACTGGCTGTAAAACATTCGGTTGACACTGACATGGCAGCATCTTACTTGTCCACGTGTCGGAGTCCCATAACTTAATTCGACGTTTCGCCTTCTACAATCTCGAAAAATTAAAAGTTACAGGATTATTATCAACTTGAAAGTTGATAGGATCAAAATTGAAATCAAAGAACAAATTTTCCCAAAAATATATATTCGTAAAATTAGGCCCCTAAGAACTTAGGTGGCAGTCGACCTGCCTCTATTTCTTACTCATACTGAGTTAAGATTTATTCTTGCTGATCTTTATAGGTGTACTGGAACTGGTCGTGGGACGAGCTCACTGCTTATGATCTACCTGCAACGTTTGAATATGTTTACGATCAAACAGGACAGAAGCTACACTATGTTGGACATTCATTGGTATATCCAAGAATATTAAGCATTTTTATACTTCAACCTGAGAATCTTTTTATTGAAGTTTTAGGTGTCGTTTGGCAGGGAACTTTGATAGGTCTTGCTGCGTTTTCGGAGGGGCAGTTAGTGAACATGTTGAGATCAGCTGCAATGCTTTGTCCGATTGCTTATTTAGGTCAAGTTACATCCCCTCTTGCAAGAACTGGTGCTGAAAATCTTCTTGCTGAGGTAATTTTTTTTTCTTGGAAAGTTTTTCTTTTGGAGTTCTTGTTATATTACAATCTAACAGCTATACTTTTTTTTCTTGTCCACAGACTTTATATTGGTTGAATATTCATGAATTTAGGCCTAGAGGGTGAGAAATTCTTTCTTCTTAGCTCAAGTTTATACTAATCTTTAGGGGTAAGAAAAGATCAAAATTGACTAGCATTTAATCGAGCTTAAGCTCAGTAATACTCTACTTGAAAGACTTGTGAGCTTAATGTGTTACTTATTTATAAAAAGTAGTGTTTTTTTACAATCGGGTCGAGTCCAACTTCAAATTATGTAAGTTATGAAGTCGAGCTCGATCAGGTGAAATTTCAAGCTTTGAGTTTTGAAGTCGAGTTTGCATCTGACACTACTCGAGTTGATTCAGGGAAGCTGTCGTCAAACTTCTGTTGCACATGTGTCAGCAGAATGGCGTGGATTGCACACACCTATTGACATCTTTCACAGGTGATTAATCACTTCAAATCTGTGCAATTCTTTGTATTTCAGTTCAAGTAATTTGAATTAATCGTAGTACTGATTGAGAATTCTGTCTGAATCCAGGCAAAAATTGCTGCCTAAATTCTTCCATTATCAGTGTTTTTCTAGAGCATGAGCCTCAATCAACTTCAACCAAGAACATGATTCATATAGCCCAGAGTAAGAAAATTTGATGCACATTTGATCATATCAGGTGTTAGTATATTAATAAATTACACATTTTCTTGGTAATAAATCATACCTTTAGTCTCATAAGATTTTTCGTTGTAATTTTGATCACATATTTATAAAATAATCCTGAATCAAAACAAATATAGTAATCTCCGTTAAAAAAGTATGTATGTTAAAAAAATCTTATTGGACTAAAAGTTCAATTATTGAAAATTTTGCTAACAAGTTATACAGGATTTAAAGAAGGAATTGTGAGACCACTTTTGAAATTAATGAAAAGTGCAATTATTCTTACAATCTAACTTCATGTGATCTTTGTTTGGGACAGTGATACGAGAAGGTACGATCAAGAAGTACGATTACGGAGACGAGAAGGAGAACATGAAACACTACGGGACGCCTACGCCTCCATCGTATAACATGAACAATATCCCCACCAATATTCCTCTGTTTCTTGCTTATGGAGGGGCAGATGCACTTTCTGTAACAGGAGATGTGAGGCTTCTGCTTGAAAGCCTTCATGACCATGAAAGAGACAAGTTAGTTGTTGAGTATCAAGAGGACTATGCTCATGGTGATTATGTAATGGGTGTTAATGCTAGAGAAGTTGTTTATGATCCTATGATGTCCTTCTTTAGCCTTCAGTGATGTGTACTGCTGCAATAAAGTAATGAAATAACACTGTTATTTTGGTTTTAGTGAAGAGAAGTATACTCAACTACCTTATCTTAAGTTGATATAATTAGAGGGTGTTTGCAAAGTTTATATATGTATAGACACAATGTTGAGTGACATATGCAAGAATCCAAGAAATGGTATCTTGCATTTATAGAGTACATATACCACTTGTGGGCTTGGAAACTAGCAATGAGAAATGTTCCATATAAAGCATTTCTATTTTATAAACCAATAAATTAGTAGGATTTACTTGTAAATATGTCAATATTAAAAAGAAATATAGATGACAAATTCTTGGGGAATCGTGAAGGAGATTCTTCGACTCAAATACCTGATCATAAATAACAATTTAATTGATTGAGTTGATTTGATTAATTTTAAATATCTGACATAAGAAAAATGGTCTCCATTAAACAAAAATTGGAATAAAAATAATTAAAAATAAATTAATGGACTCTTCGCTCCATAAAAATTTTAAAGGAGGGAGAAAACTCAAATTAAGAAAGTGAAAGAATAAATTGAGATTTGATGGATAATTTTTAAATCTTTATATATAAAGTTAATAAATGAGTTGAATTGCGTGTGTATGTGGGCTTAAATGTAATATAATTTTGTGTAAAATTGATAATATTGTGGGAATGATATTTATGAAAAAATTTCCATTTTAAAAATATAAAATGTAACGTGGGACTGTTAAAATAAAGTGTGAAATATATTTAAAAATGGAAGGAGTATTGGATACAGATGTGGCACACTATTAAAGCATGGAGCATATTCTACATACAAATCATTTCCCACATCAATATCACTCGGTGAATGATAATTTGTTGAATTTTACATTTTAAAAATAATATATATTTGGCTTTTTCTGCCGGCATTTCGTTGATGCAAAATAATTCTCTATTTAAAATTCTTGTTTCTTCTCTATAGTGTATGTCTGAAGTCGAATTAAATTATTTAGAGATCTGTATCTAATATTATTTTAATATAGTTCTGTTAGATAAACATAATACATAAAATTAAAAACTTCTAATTTTTATAAGATTTAATGCTGAATCTAGTTCTTAAAGTTTATTAAAACTTGTACAAGATTGACTCGAAAAAAAAGTTGACAAAAATCTTGTATTAGATGCTGTATTTTTGAACAGAACTGAAAATAATTATATTTTTCAGTAAAAATAATTGATATTTATTAAAAATGCAATTAACTTGAACGATGCACAATAGACCTACTCGAACAAGTTTGAACGCTGCTTCAGTTCAGTTAGAGAAATTCGCCACCTTAGCACATTGTCAACGACAACTGCTTCTTCCACTAAAATTACAACTGTTTATTCCAAAAAAACACATTTATGGACCCATATTATTGGAAGATAAATAAATATATATATCCTTTTCCTTATCTTCATAAGTTGTCCAACTGAAGAGTCCGACTCCAAAATATGAACACATGACAAGGTAGAAGCAACGAAGTCTGAAAACTAAGATGTAATCTAACAAGTCATATTCAATCTTTTACACATTTCACCACCTATAAAATGCTTCAAAGTTGATCAAATAATTACTCAAGTCTTGTAAGCTATAAAGATTATAGGGTCACAATTCAAATGGTGATCAAGAGTGTAACATTCTTAATTTTGTTACTACTTTCATTCACTGTTTTTGCAGCAGGTGGAAGAACAAAGTTTCAGAGAAGCTTCAAATCAATTGGTGCTGCAGATGGTATCTGTAAATCAATGGTGGAAACACAAGGGTATACATGTGAAGAACATAAAGTATGGCTTGATTAATTTCTATAATCTTATTTAAAAATTCTTGGCTGTCTAAAATTGTGATGAAACTAATGTATGCATGATCAGGTGACAACAAAGGATGGATTTATTCTGAGCATGCAGAGGATTCCAACGGGGCGATCGGGCGAGAAGAAGGGATCTAAGCCACCTGTTCTTCTTCAGCATGGAATCTTGAGTGTTGCTACCTACAACCCTTTTCATATTTCCTCTGTTTTACTCTGTTTTCCCCGAAAAATATTCATTCTTGAATGTAACAGGATGCAAGAACATGGCTGTCAAATTCACCTGATGAGTCTTTAGGATACATATTAGCAGATAATGGGTTTGATGTTTGGCTGGCGAATGTTCGAGGGACGAGTTACAGCAGTGGACACACGTCGCTTAGTCCTAGTGATTCGGTACTAAATTGCGTTGAAAAATGATGATTTCTTGTATTAGAATTTAGGACATTGCTTATATTTGTACTCAAATTCTCTGTTTGGGAACAGGATTACTGGAACTGGTCGTGGGATGAATTAGCAGCGTACGATCTTCCAGCAACATTCGAGTATGTTTACAGCCAAACAGGGCAGAAGTTGCACTATGTTGGGCATTCATTGGTAATTTCCAGCACATTTGAAACATTATTTTCTTGTGATAATGAGAATTTGTGAAGATTAAACTTGAATTAAACAGGGGACTCTGATGGCTTTTGCTGCATTTTCAAGAAATGAGGTCATAAGCATTGCTAGATCAGCCGCTCTTCTTAGCCCTATAGCTTACATGGGCCAAATGCCTTCTCCTCTTGCCAGAGCTGCTGCTTTTGTATTCATAGCTGAAGTAATTATCTCGTCTTTGCCTCATTAGCCCGTCTGGGAATTTGAAAATTACGTGTTTTACTAACCAATGATTTTGATCACTGTCTTGCCATAGAGCGTGTACTGGTTGGGAATCAATGAATTTTCTCCAGGAGGGTGAGAAATGCTCTCCATTTACTCGTTTGTACTCATTTTCAATCTCTTTTTCATGCATCTGAAGTAATTTCTTGAATTTGACAGAGGGCCTGCTTCTAAACTTGTGCATGATATATGCACCAAAATTGATTGTACTAAATTGGAGGATATTATTACAGGTAACCACATAAATATACATATTCTTATTTGAATCTTTTAAAATCTTGATTGTGTAACAGGTCCAAATTGTTGCATGAACTCTTCAAGTGCAAATCTAGACCACCAACAACCAACCGCGACGAAAAACATGGTCCATTTAGCCCAGAGTAAGTCTAAATTGTATATTTGATCGGTAAATATTCGTTCTCAAAGGGAATCGAACTCAGGTTTCCCACTAAAGTGAGGAACATGGTGGCCAGGTGGGCTAAGCTACCTGGTTTAAATTGTATCTAGTATACACAAACCAACTTGATGTTTCAAAATATTTGTATGTTGAACTATATAATTGTTGAATTAGTGGTCAGACAAGGGACGATAGCAATGTACGACTATGGCAACGGAGAAGATAACAAGAAACACTACGGACAGGCAACTCCTCCAGTGTACAACATGGCAAGCATTCCGAACAATCTTCCTCTTTTCGTTGCTTATGGTGGGAAAGATTTGATATCCGATGTTAACGACGTGAAAACTTTGATCAATGATCTGTCGGATCATGATCCCGATAAGCTTGTCTTGCTGTACAGGGATGATTATGCTCACTTAGACTTTGTTTCTGGGGTGAATGCAAACCAAGTTGTGTATAATCCTCTCATGGCCTTTTTCAAGTTGAATTAGATTTGTAACATTAATTGTGAATATATACTCGTAGTTTTGTTACTATATATTGTATTGGGATTTCGAATTTTAACGAATAGATTGATGACAAAAAGTTGTACGAGCATCGTATATTAAATTGTAGGGTAAAGTAAATTTTTAACTTGGCTCAAATTTGATTTTAGACTTTTTCATTTTGCAATTAATTTTCTAATTATACATTTATTTTTAATTGGGACCTGTTATTACGGGTAACCTTCAAGTTACCGGTGACATTTTTCATATTTTATATATATAAAAATATTAAATTTGAAAATTCAAAAATCAAATAAAGCTAAATTTTTTTGAAAAAAGTAAGAAAATGAGTTAGATTGTGTGATGTGTGAATTAAAAGTAATGACATTTTGTATAAAATTAAGGATATTGTAAATGTGGGGTTTATGAAGAATTTTTCATTTTAAGGGTGTGAAAAATATTGTGGGACGAAACGGAAAAAAATATGAAAGATATCGGGGATGAGATGGAGGGAGTATGAAGTTTGACCATAAATCGAAAATGATCACATGTCCACCAGTGACACTAATTGAGTAATGTTGATATGCCTTACTATATTCTTCAAGACAAAAAAGTAGTTTTAATTAACAAAATCCGACATTTTATTTGTAGCAAAACATAATGTTAATGCAGTCAAGCACATCCTAATTTTTATTCAAAAAAATAAGTATAAAATATAGATTCCAATCAATATATATATATATATGATAACAAAAATCAATTAAGATGTGTCTCTTAATAATTTCAAAAAGAAAAAGAAAAAACGAAAAATGAAAAAAGAAAAACGAAAACACGATGCGTCTCTCATGTGATACTCCATATCAAAGTTAAGAGCTCGTCTGAACCATAAGACATTTATCACATCATCATCATCACAAATTAATAATTGATAATTGATAATTTTTTTTTCCCTCAAGATCTATTATTAATTAATACTAATAATTAAGAATTGGCTTTTTCGGCAGGCAATACATTCAATTCAAGCAATTTTTAAATTTTAAAACTCTCTGTATCCCTGCTAGTTGTTGAAACATTTTGCCGTATAGGTGTAGCGCAAGTTCACATTTATGTTCAACAGGAAAATTAATAAATTAAATAATTCAATATTATTTTTGAAGTCAGTTTTTAGTGAAATTTTGTACACAAACATAAAATTTATATTATTGCATTGATTTAATAATATCATAACATTCATCCACTAATACCATAGTAATCGTCCACACAACTAAGTGTGGTTGTGTGTAAAAATATTATGATACTAGTTTATAAAAGTAATGATATTATTGAATGAATGTTACATTATAATATTCTTGAATTAATATATAATAATATTATTGAATGAATCTAATTTCGTATTGTGAACAAATTTCACATGCAAGTTTATATTTTTCTAAATATTAATGATTAAAATTTATTGTAGTTTCTAATTATAACGTTACAAATTAACTTGCTTAAGATCTAAAGCTAGGATTTAAAAAAATAAAAATAAAAAATCTAAAGCTAGGTTGAAGCTCGAATTCACAATTGTAAGAAGGTAAACTATATGGGGGTCTTTAGTCAGCTTCATTACTTTAATGCCCTGCATAAAAAATCTCTCTCCCCACCTCCTCTACGTACGTATGTTATGTTATAATTATATCAAGTCATATTTAATCTGCAATGGATTTCACTACCTATAAAAATGCTGCAAAGATGATCAAATAATAACGAACCAAATTGTATTAAAAATAAAGAATATAAGGTCATAAAAAATGGTGACCCAGACATTAGCATCCGCAGTTTTAATACTAGTTTTTCTTGCAGGTGCAAGAACAAAGGTTCAAAGAAGCCTGGAAATTACTGATAATGCAGATGGTATCTGCAAGTTGTTTGTTGAGCCACGAGGTTATAGCTGTGAAGAGCACAAAGTATGAGTTATTTTTTAATTTTTTTGTTTAATTCTTGCAACAACTATAATATTTTGGTGCAACTTATGTATGATCATCAGGTAACAACAAAAGATGGATATATTCTGAGGGTGCAGAGGATTCCGATGGGGAGATCGGGCGGGAGCGAGACGACGGGAGCTAAGACACCAGCTCTTCTCCAACATGGACTCCTCACTGTTGCTGCTTACAACCCTTATCATAATATCATTATTTTTACTTTAATATCTCCTATTTTATTTAGGGACTTTTTGATCCTTGTATTGTCTCTTTTCTAATCTTTTGCATGTCCTGCTTGCCCAGTTTTCTTTGTTGTCCCTTGCAACTCTCTCTTTTAAAATCTTTGCCCATTTTTTCTTATTCTCTGTTGTTTTCAATTTCTTTTTAAAAATGTAAAATGAGTAAAGTAAAAGTGCAAGAACTAGAAAATGCTTATTTCCACAGTACAACTTCTCCAAAAGTGTTCGTCTTGTGTGAACCAATTTTACTGTGATTTATAACTAATACCTTACTAAAAAGCTTTAATAAAATAATTAACACCCTCAAAACTAATACATTATAGTATAAATAATTAATATATTTTAATGAAACAACGAATACCCTTCAAGTCAATAAAACTTGTTCACACAAGACTTTGCATTCCAACAAACATGTATCTTGCAAGAAAAATGTGAATAAAACATTTGTTTCATATTTGACGTTCCACTTAGTATTCCATGATATGGATGAATGCGGTGGCGGATCCAGAAAATAAAATTTGGGGGTACAAAAAATATTAATGGATAAAAAATTAAAATCTATGTGAAATCTGTTCTTCGTGCAATTTTTGATAGAAAAGTGCTCCCTCCGTCCCATAAAATCTTTCACACTTTTTTTTCCGTCCGTCTCACTATAAGTTTCGCACCCTTAAAATGAAAACTATTTATAAACTTCACGCTCACAATTTTCACTAATTTACATAAAATGTTACTGCTTTTTGACTCACACATATTACCTTAAAAAATGATAATCTTACATATTTTTTTAGATAAAGTGATACATTACCTTAAAAATGATAATTCTTTTTATTGAAAAATATTAAAAAAGTAACTCTTCCCTCTCAACTTAAACTCTTCAAAACATCTCTTATTTATACCTCATACTACTCAATTACTCACTTTACCCTATCAAACTAAAGCAACTTCCCTACAATAAAATTGAAATAATTTATTTACCTTCAACTTTACACCTTTTAATACTAATAAACAATTTTCTCATTAAAATTCATATCATTTTAGTTTGAACAATCAAAAATAGGATAAATAAAGTAGAGTATAAATATATAATTTTATATATATATATATATATATATTATATATAAAATATAGAATGTGATATTTTTTTAAATTGGGGGTACAATTCAAGGGATAGTTTTTAATTTGGGGTACAGTTGTACCCCTCCCTCCGCCACCGGATGAATGACACATGAAGGTGAAAAAATAATCAATCAATGATATACATTTTATGGACATGTGTTAATAATCCAACACAGCGGAACATTAAATAAAATACGAGAAGTGGAACAGAGGAAGTTAGTAACTAATTCTTGAAACAGGATGCAAGGATATGGCTATTGAATCCAGCTGATGAGTCTTTAGGATTCGTATTAACAGACAATGGCTTCGATGTTTGGTTGGCAAACTCCCGAGGAACAAGTTACAGCAGGGGACATACATCGTTGTCTCCTAATGATCGGGTACTAATTTAGTAACCGCAATATACGTTTTACAGTGAGATGGTAATACTTTGGGTCTTGTTTGGAACAGGAATACTGGAACTGGTCGTGGGACGACAGCGTACGATCTCACAGCAACACTCCAGTATGTTTACAGCCAAACAGGGCAGAAGTCACACTATGTTGGCTATTCCTTGGTAATTTCCAACACATTTGCAAGACAGTTTTCTTGTCATAATGAGAACATGTGAAGATTAAGCTTGAAATAAACAGGGGACTTTGATGGCTTTTGCTGCATTTTCAAGAAATGAGGGTGTGAACATGGTTAAATCAGCTGCTCTTTTGTGCCCTATAGCTTTCTTGGGCCAGTTGCCATCCCCTCTACTCAGACTTGCTGCTGAAGCACTTCTAGCTGAAGTAAGCAACAGTCACGTGTCGTCTTTTCCTTCATTTCTCGATTTTTCCAAAATTCGCGCCTTTTTACAGACTTATGTAACTAATGTTGTTGATTATATGTAACAGGACATATACTGGCTGGGCATCAGAGAATTTTCCTTCGGAGAGTGAGAAATGAGCTCTCTAAACTCGGTCTCACAGTGAGATGGAACATGAATAATGTTTTAACATATTCAAAGGAATGAGTGCTAATTTGTGTTAATTTATAACTGTCTCACTGTAAGACTGTTCTCACACAAGTTTTTGCCGTATGCATGACTATAAGCATTTCACAAAAACAAAAGTACTACTTGAGGAAAAGTGATTATTATTTGCATTATTTTAGTTTTAGGAACGACTTGAGAAAAAGTAGGACAATTTAATTCATCAGAAAGTATTTCTTGAATTTGACAGAGAGCCTGCTTCCAAACTTGTGTACGCTATCTGCACCAGAATCGATTGTACTAAATTGGAGGATGTTATTACAGGTAACCATTTTTATTTAACTCAAATTTACCAATTTTTTAAAAATAATCTTGATTATGAATTTAATTTTGTCACATTTGAATAGGCCCTAATAAATCGTTCAAGTGCAATTTTGGGTGTATTACAACCAACTTCAACGAAAAACCTTATCCATTTATCCCAGAGTGAGTCTTAATAAGTCGACAAGTTGCTAATAATATTGTTCGTCTTCGTAGTAGTATTTGATAATTATAAGTGTTGGAGCAGTGGTAAGACGAGGGACGATAGCAATGTATGACTACGGCAATGTAGTCCATAACAACAAATACTATGGACAATTGACTCCTCCAGAGTACGACATAACAAGAATTCCGAACAATCTTCCTCTGCTCTTCGCCTACGGTGGGAACGATTTGATTGCCGATGTTAAAGATGTTCAGGCATTGATCTACGCGCTCTCAGAGCATGATCATGATAAGCTTGTATTGCTATACAGGGAGGCTATTCCCACTTGGACTTTATTTTTGGTGTAAATGCTAAGCAAGTTGTGTACAATTCTGTTATGGCTTTCTTCATGTTGAATTAGGTTAATTTAAAGAGAACTGTTCAAAATGTTTCATCTCGTATTTCATTGTATAAATTTAATAACAAGGAAAAAGATCAAGATACATGAATAGTTATTCTCAAATATAGAAGGTAGGCCTCATGGAGAAATGATTTTGAGCAGCAATATGATATCTGATGATGAAACTATCCCTTCCTTGGTAGACGCCGTCTTTGTTCTTCGATGATATGAAAAGATTGTCGCAGTGAACTGCTTGAGGAGACATTTTTTCTGTGTTTTTATGATCTTCTTGAGCTTTCGATAACATTTCTTAAGAATGTTCATCGACATTGCTTTGTCTTTCTAGTTAGCCACTCTTTTTTATTCCTATACTTGCTATATATAATGAAGATTAAATATGTGTAAGCTTTATGAGAAGGAAGTTTGCATGATTGAATGTGCACTATCGACCCCTCCATTATTCTTGCTAAAAATAGATGGATGAAAAATATTACATTTGATGAACTTTATCGGGTGAATCATGGAATTCGCATTTTTATAATAGGAGGAAGTAGCATGAAATAAGTGATGTAATACTTCAACTTTTATAACCAATTTTGTTTTCTACTTCAACTTTTAAACAAACTTTCATATAAAATATACATTTACAAGTTCGTAAAATTATTGTTTTGAAAACTTAATCCTCCTACATTAGGGGCCTAAAAGATATTATTCCCTATATATATTTATGAAATCATATATGAAAATAAAGAACATCAATGATATGTGGTTTTTACATGTGAACTTGGCAAACTATATCCAACTGTAATTTTGGCAGTTAATCGTAAAAATAGTTGTGGTATAGAGAGAGTATAAGTTATCAATTTTAGAGAAAATATATTTTTTTCTTTTTAACTTTTACATTTATAATTCTCGTCCTTCTAAGTTTGAATTTTTAAAATTGCTATATAACTTATACAAAATTAACATTTTGACGTGACAATCTTTTTTTATTTTATTTTTATTGAGATAAAATATCCTATTTGAAAGAAAATGATAGGCGGTGGATCATATAATAAACAACATTTCAAACATTTCATTTCAATTTTCCTCACATTCCATTCACTCCTCATTTTTCTTGATTTCGGTATGATTTATATCATTCAATTTTAAAATTTAATATCAACCGTCCATCTAATTTATATTTATTTATAAATACCTATCATCTATCATTCTATTAATTTCACAAAACATAATTTTTTATCCTTTCTCTTCTCTGGCCATTCCTTTTTTTTTTCAGGTTAATTTTTTTGTTAAAAAAATCAATTCAAACAATACATTAAAAATATGCAATCTTTTTGGCAGTCAATATTAATCGATCACATTTCTTCCATATTTATTTTTTCTCTTCTCTAACCATTCTTTTTGTACGTCTCCAATATTAATCCATCTCCTTTCCTCTATTTTTTTATAATATGTATTTTTTTTATGTATTTAATTTTTTAAATTTGAGTATGAAATAAAGGATAATAACTATCAATTTTTGAAAAATTAATTTAAATTTTTAAAATTTAAAATTTTGAGAATACACTCTCCTAAATTTCCTAAATTTCCTTAGTTACATTTCTCTCTCCAGTAGCAAGTGTGAAGTTACAGGTACGCTTTTTCTTCTTACGACACTAATTTTTGAAAAATTAATTTAAAATTTAAAATATTCAAAATTTTGTCCTACATTTATATTATTTAATAACAAATATATATTTTTTCAAAAAAATAACAAATATATATATATATATATATATTTAGAATTTTTTGTATTTTTTAAATTTAAATTTATATTGTATAATAAATATGTGAAATAATTATTCAATTATATATATATATATATATATATGATTTCATCTATTAACCCATGAATTGCCTAATATCTAGTATATATATACATAATAAATTCACAAATAATTTAATTTTTTAAAACCCTAATGTTAATAGACTGACTAATTGATTTGAAAGATAGGGTTTTGGTGAGTACACCGTATCACCCACCTTGTCAATCGTTTTAAATTTTTTTGTAGAAAAATTGAAGTTCTGCCACCTCTTTTACTTTCATTTTTGTGGTCAATTTTCTTCTCACCTCCGCCACTTCTTTCTTTATTAGATCTTAAAGAAGAATATTAATGCAGTTTTTAATCATTTTTCTTGCCCCATAATCGAAAGATGCATAGTGCTCGACAAATGTAGGCCATACAGTAGTCGTATTGGGGGTGGGATTTTAATTAATGTTGGTTCCCTGGACGATGCTGATTTTAATTTTTGGGAGTGGGATTTTGGACGTTGATTTTGGATGTTTGGAATTTTCCAGAATTTTTTTGACGGGAGAATTTTCCAGATTTTGGGAATAATATTTTTGCGGAGATGGATCTTTTTATATTTGATTTATGTAAATTAATTATTAATTACAAAATTTGAGGAGAAATACACACATAATAATAAAATAATTAATTCAAATATAAAAAGTGGGGCCTACGTTTGACCCCCTACATTCATCTCAAGTTAAAAATTATCTATATTCCTGTAAAAAATATTTATATTCGCACGAAAAATTAATAGCGATCTTCTAAATTCAAGGAAAATGAAATCGCGAAATTAGTAGAACGCTTCTTACCCATTCCGAAACAAAGCTACAGAAAGAAAATTCTATTTTGCCTTGAATCATTTGCCTTGAAACTAGAAGTAGCAATTTCAGACGCGATACAATAACACGACACCTAAAACGATACGAAAACTAGAGGTGGCAATTTGAATGAGGTGTTATATTCTCATTAAGTGTATATATATATATATATATATATATATATATATATATATATATATATGTTTGGATGAGGTGTCATATTCTCATTATAAGTGCATATATATGTATAATATATATTATATTGATGTGTCATTTTTCTATTAATTTATACTTAATATGTGACATCTTAATATAGGGTTAATAATTAAACTAATCTATAAATCTTTAGATACTTTGAATCCCTGTTTTATTAAATAAGTCATAATCTCTATTTTATATCTAACATCTTATCATATGACAATTTTTAAACATAATATTATATTTAACTTAAACCTATAATTGTATATAAGAAAATTTGTGATTGTATCAACTTTTGTTTTATCTCAATATATTTGTGAAAATCATATATTTAAAAATTTTAATTTTTGTGTATTTCAAAATATGAAATTTAATATAAGTAATATATTGATGAATTGATTAATTAAATCTTAAATTTCTAATTATGTGAAAATTAGTATTTAATTTACTTATTTATATTGTCTTGAAAACACAATAATTTATTTATTTATCTTATTTTATTAATAGACATTAAGTCTTTTATATATATATATATATATATATATATATATATATATATATATATATATATATATATAATATTGTATGTTTGAAAATTTAAAATAATAGTATAATATTATTAATCAAGTATTATAAATATCATGATTTAAATAATAGTTATATATAAAATATTATAAAAATTTACCATATACCCGACAAAGTACCAAAAATTCCACCCAAACTACGGCTAAACGAGTGGAATTGGACTGTGGGTGATGGAAAGTATTGCAAAAGTAAAGCCTTTAAACAAGAATTATTAAGAGAAGTTTTTTTTTAAGAGAAGTTAAGTTGATGCATTATATAAATGTGTCTTTTTCCTCTCAACCAACTTTTTAAATGAATTGAATATGTTACGAGATGAATTTGATATCAGATTTTTGACTTAAGTTCATGTTTTGTGTGATACTCTAATTTTTTAAAGGCAAATACTTTCGTATGGGGCCGTCTACGTGAGGCGAATTTCACTTTTAATAAATTGTTATCGGCTTTTTAAAAAAGTGATACAAATTAGTATAAAAGTGATAACAATTTATGAAAAAGTGATAACAATTTGTTAAAAAGTGACTCCATCTCATATTCGCCTTATGCATGAGACGAGTCTCACACAAGAGTGCCCCTTTTTTAAATGGAGGCAGTATTTTTTTTTTGAAAAAGCTTGTGTGACATTATCTCGCGGTTACTATTTTGTGAGATGGAACTTCAATTAATACATAACTCATTTTCACTTAGAAACATTGAGCATTTTAATTTGATCTTAACAAAAACGGATTCATACTCAAATAATTACAGAACTAATACCTATATAGTCCAATACATACTCAACAAAATATTGAATAATAAAGTCTTTCCGCGTGACAAGAGTAATTATGAAGAAGGTTTTGATATATAAACGTGTCAAATACGGTGTTGGACTACATGTACATTTGGGTCTACTATATAATCAGCTACAATAAATTCAACTATAATCAGCGATGATGAAAAGTCGCCCCATCAATATTAAAATTTAAAATTTTTGTATTAAGTTTTATCGGATTTGATCTTATGCCCATATGTGAGTACCAATTTATATGTCCATTGCTTATGTGGCGTATCAATCACCTATCATGTGATGCCACATATACAGGAGAACCCACTATTATTTAATTAATTACTTATGTGACATCACATGATTGGTGGTGAACATATAAATTAATGTCCACTGCGAGCATAAGATCAAATCCGAAAGTTTTATATATCTACAATTTACACCCGTTAAAATATGTTTAGAAGAATGGTCAATGGAGCAGAAGAGGCAAAAGACAGTAAAGTGGAGAGAGAGCCCATTATAACATTTGAGATTTAGAAGTATGCATCTTTAGGTTACAACTTTAATATTAGACCTAGGAATATGCTCTTCTTTAGATTATAGCTTCAAAACCCTTATGCGTTATCAACACCTGTGTTAAGTTAGTCCACAATTTTATTCTGCCTTCAACTGTGACTCTCCCTAATGCACGGTGAGATTAATCCCTCAAATTAATCACTCATTGAATCAAATACTGAATCATTTAAAAAATTGATTTTGAAAGTTTTGAGGGAGCTCAATATCCTCGTCTCCATCACTATGTTGTTCAATCACATACCCCGTAAAAGTCCAAAAGTGAACACGAATTACGACTAACCATGAAAAAACCCACAAAAAATATGACTAAACGAGAAAAAAAAATCCACACAAAATACAAGAAAATCACAATCAATTTATTCTTTTTATGCATGAAATATCTTTAAAATAAAGTGCAGATGGACAAGAAGATAGTACAATTAAATTAAGCAATCAAACATATGTGAGAGAGTAGAGAGACAGAGAGGGGAGGGGGATAATCAATAATTAAAACCAGATTACTTTTCTTTTTTGCAACAAAAGAAATCTAGAAAACAAAAACATAACAACATATATATCTATTGGTTTGGTGGGTGGGTTGGAGAAGTGTCTGTGGAGGAGAAAAAAAGTCAAGTGGAGATAGAGCGCACATCAACATTTAGGTTATGTTTGGTTAGGGATAGTGGTGGATGGAGGATGGAGATGAAAAATGGGGATGGGGTAATCCTGTGAAAAGTAAATGTGTTTGGTTAGAGATGAAGAAGTAGGGGTGAATGGAGTTTTATGTCAAATCAAAGTTGATGTTATATTATTTTAATATTGTTAGTAGGTTGAGATAATGATTGAATGATTGTGATAGAAGATGATATAATATTATATTATTGTTAGTTAGTGGGATAATGATTAATTTAATAAAGTATAGTATAAAGTGAGAGAGAAATAAATATTACTATATAATATATTTAATGTGAATGATAGAGTTGATGTGATTGTATTGAGATATGTTAAAATAGGTGTGTAGATGTATTATAGGATTGGATAGGGATTTGGATGGAAATTTGGATGCGCCAATCCAAAATAGAATGGGATGGGGGATGGATCATCCACATCCGGATGGCGCATCCTTAACCAAACATACCCTTAGTGTATGGTGACTAAACAGCCAGACCAGGGGGTGGGTATTAAAGAAGAGTGGAGTGATGTCTAAAGTGATTTGACCTAAGGATCTTTCCACAAACATGCACTCTCAGTTAAGATTATAAATGGGTTAAAACCAAATTACTTCTCTCTTATACAACATACACATAATTCTAACACAAAATTAATAATGACGCTTCATAAAGAAGTCATTCCTACTAAGTTTATTCCATTATTAATAATGCTTCTTATTGTTTTTGTAAGCATGAGATATGATTGTCAATTTGTTTCAGGCCATGGAGAAACACTAACAAGGTGCCTACAAAGGGAGAGACTAGCCCTTCTAACGTTCAAGCAACACCTTTTTGCAGATGACCACCGTATTCTCTCATCGTGGGGAAGTGGCGACGACAAAAAGAATGCTGCAAATGGAGTGGTGTTCGATGCAGCAACACCACTTCTCACGTTACTGCTCTCCAACTTCTCCAAACTTCGTCAAGTGTGGTTGGAGGTAAGATCAGTCCGGCCTTACTTGAGTTGCCTCATTTGAATGAATTGACCTTGCGTTTGAATTCTTTTGGAGGGACCATTCCAAAATTCATTGGTTCCATCAAAAGCTTGCAACACCTAGATCTCAGAGACAGTGGATTTTCAGGGCATATTCCTCGCGAGTTGGGGAATCTTTCCAACTTAAGGACACTTGACCTCGGAGGAAACCACATTTGGTCTGAGAACCTCTATTGGCTTTATCATTTACCAATGTTATCTCTGCTTAATTTGAGTTTTGCAGACATAAGTGATACCAATTGGGTTCAACATGTGGTACTAAACCTTCCTTCTCTGCATGAATTGTCCTTGCGGGAGTGTGTGCTTACAGATCACGTTACCAAATACCCTTTTGTCAACTTCTCTTCTTCTACATCCCTTTCTTTCCTTTATCTGTCTGGCAATAAGCTCACTTCTTCCACATTCGATTGGTTATTCAACATAAGCACGAGTCTTGTTTCTATAGACCTGTCAATGAATGAACTAGAGGGTCCAATTCCAGATGCCTTTGGGAGATTAACTTTTCTCCAGAATCTTGATCTTACTTTAAACATGCTTAGAGGTGGGATTCCAAAATCATTCGCGAATTTAAGTCATCTGCAATATCTATCCCTCCACGGGAATGCGTTGAAGGTTCCAATTGAGAATGTTTTAGGGAACCTACCTTGCAAACAATTGGTATCACTAGACTTGTCAAAGACTAACCTTTCAGGGCCAGTTTCTCTGGAAAGTCTAGGCCAACTTGTCAAACTCGAGCGTTTGGATCTCTCTTATAATTCTTTGCAAGGCACAATATCTGAAGCCCACTTTATCAACCTTGTCAACCTAAAGAAATTGGGTCTATCCTTCAATTCGTTGACTCTTGACTTGAGCCCTGATTGGATTCCCCCGTTCCATTTGGAAAACATAGATTTAGCAAGTTGCGAAATGGGACCATATTTTCCAACATGGCTTCAAACTCAAAAGAATTTCACTAGGCTTGATATTTCCAATAATAGTATATCAGACGAAGTGCCTAAATGGTTTTGGAAGTACTTGTCTCCTAATTTGGAGTACTTGAAACTATCTAATAATCATATGATGGGCACAATTCCTGATTTATCATCCATTCTTATGGATAAAATTGATGTTAGTTTTAATAGGTTTTCAGGTCCTCTACCATTACTCCATCCCAATACTCATGTTGTTCAGTTGAACCAAAATAGGTTTTCAGGATCAAATATTTCATCATTTATTTGTACATTTACCAATAATGATCTCGTGTTGCTTGACCTCTCCAATAACCAATTGGAAGGAATGTTTCCCAATTGTTGGGAGAAGTTCTCAAGGTTAGCTGTTCTCAACTTGAATAACAACAATCTTTCTGGTGGAATTCCCTGTGCTTTAGGCTCTTTATCCAGCCTCAGAACATTGCACTTGCGAAACAATAAATTGTCCGGGAGTTACCTCAAGCTTTGATGAACTGTCGACATCTACAACTGATAGATATCGGAGGTAATCAATTGACAGGAAATATACCACCATGGTTCGGTGTCTATTCAAATATGACGTACCTTAGCTTACGTCGTAATAGACTGTATGGTGGCATTCCTCCAGAAATATGCAAGTTAACTCTGCTTCAAGTGTTGGATCTCTCTGAAAATAATATATCTGGAGAAATTCCCAGGTGCTTCAATAATTTTACTTCATTAGTTGACGAGCATAGAACAGCTAACACCATAATTCGCATTCCTATTGAGGGTAACGACTACGTTGACTACGCGATGGTTCAGTGGAAAGGCCATGATTCAGAGTACAAGAATATTTTGGGACTTCTTAAGCTTATTGATCTTTCAAGTAACAATATAGTCGGATGCATTCCCAAAACGTTTTCCAATTTGAAGGGACTGGTTTCATTGAACCTGTCAAAAAATAGTCTGGCAGGAAATATGAATCCGAATATTGGTGAGATGAAGATGTTAGAATGTCTTGATCTATCGGTAAATCAACTCTCAGGTGAGATACCCTTTGGCTTGGCACAACTGCCTTTTCTGAATGTTCTTGATTTGTCGAACAATAATTTGTCGGGCAAGATTCCGACGAGTACTCAACTACAGAGCTTCAATGAATCATCCTTTGGTGGGAATTCTGAACTATGTGGGAAACCTCTCAAGGTGTGCCCAGAAGACAACCTCATCACTACTGTCGGAGAAGATATGAAGGAAGAAAATGATGGACTGTTTGGCCTATCTTTTATGCAAGAATTTGGTATATCAATGGTGTTTGGGTTCATTGTTGGATTTTGGGGATTAGTTGGTTCTTTGTTTCTGAACAAATCTTGGAGAAGTGCATCTTTAAACTTCTTCGATGTTATTGGAGATTGGTTGTATGGGACTACAATTCTGTTTCTCAACAAATTCAGACGGAACTGAAGCTATTTTTCACCTTTTTTCATCTTCATATTGTTCAATTTCTTTGTTAAGTCTTGTCCAAAAAAAAAAAATCTTTGTTAGTCATATCACTCATATGGCCTTTTTGAATATTTTGTAAAGTCAAACTTTTGGATTAGGTCCGATGCATGCAAGCTCTATTTTCAGATGTAACTACTCTCTGAAGACGTGAAGCGTCAAGTGGATTCAATAAAACAACTATAGCTTATGTACTCCGTTTAATCTCCAGTTTTAAATTGTTAATTCATGGTAAAGGAAGAATGAATATATACACATGTGCATGGGAACGCATATGAACACATTCGGAGTGCAAAAAATTAAATCAATTACATCTAATTGTCACACCTATATTTCAATTACAAAAGATCCCCAGTTATAGAAACTTCTAACAATCTAACCAACTTTAAACTAGAAAGCATACATCCAAACTAAGCAGGTCAGTAGTCTAGCAACCCTTTCATGCATTTACCAAAACATATTCATTTCTATGTATACGAGAAAATATTATTCCTTTGAAGGAAGAAACGATCAGTCCACTGTGCAACCACGTCCATACAAATCGCTTACCAATAATTACTACATAACCTACTCAGCATTGCAGCAGGACAAATCGTTTGCAAGGTTATCATCTCCTCCTCTCCCACAGTCCAAAATCCCCTATTGTAGTCAATGAATCACTTCAACCTTCTAACTTGCGTTGCCTTAGCCTGTTTTTATCTGATTATCCAATGTTTGAATTCTCAATTCTGAATAAGCATTCTTTTCTCAAAGGTGTATCTGTGAAGATGGCTCTAATAAAATCTTCCACCTGCATGAGACAGTTATTGAATAAGTACTAAAAACTTCCTGAGGGATTTGTCCATTTCGGTCTTATTCTATTGTTGTAGATTTTATTTGCTCTTTTTTTGTTGAAATTGTTAGATAAGTGCGGTGTTACAAAATAATACTCCCTCCTTCCCAAAATATTTCACTCTTAAAATGGAAAGTCTTCCATAAACTTCATCCTCACAATATTCACAATTTTACACAAAATGTCAATATACATACAATCTAACTCATTTTATTGCTTTATACATAAAGGTTTACGAAATTACCCCTCAAATCCCTACTCATTACTATACTTTCTTATTTTGTGTGCTCTTGCACATATGAAAGAAATCATGGGACAAAGAGAGTAGCAATTTATGTCGAAACCACATATGGGGTTTTTACTGAAATTCTTGATGGGAGGGGCATCAATAGAAGTCTCATGTTGGGTTGGTGGCGTGATATTTTTATATGTTCTTTTTGTGATCAAAATTCCTGGTTTGAGTCGGGTCTAGAAAGGAAATTGGGGAATGGGCTGAAAACTTACTTATGGTAAGATTTGTGGGTGGGAACTCAAAATTGATGTTGTTTTTTCCTAGATTGTTCTCTCTTCGTACTAATAAAGATATTAAAGTAGGGGAGTCGAGGTTTTGGGTGAATGAAACTTGGAATTGGAGTTTCACTTGGAGGCGTGTTCTTTTTCAAGGGAACAAGAGGTTGCTAACCATTTGTTATCCATTGTAAAATGTTTTTCTTTACAGGAAACTTTAGATGACAGACGGTTATGGAAGCATTCACCTGATGGAATCTACTCAATCAAAGGGGCGTACTGATTCCTCAAAGTGCAGAAGTGAACGAGGATATTTTGACAGCTTTCCATAAGGTTTGGAACAACTAAATTACATGAAACTTTCGGCTTTGGAGTGGAGGATACTTAGACAGAGAGTTCCTACTAGATAAGGTTTGAAGAAAAGGAGAGTTCTCGGTGAGAATGATGACACTACCTGTGGGCTTTACAGTCAGTATCAAAAAAGTGTGAACCATCTCTTTTTTGAATGCCTAATCTCACATCAAGTATGGACCAGCTGCTACACTTGGTTGGGCATCCCTACGGCACTCAATAACAGGTCGGCATCACACCTTCTTCAACACTTGGGTTAATTTGGTAAGAAGCGAGAGAGAAATAATGGTATGCATTTGGACCTGCGTCCTTTGGTTTATTTGGAAAGTTAGAAATCATCAACGGGAAGAAGTCAAGACGGACAGAATCATGGAGGAAATAAAATAAAGCCTGGGTGTTAGTTTCTTTAAGAGGGAGAATTGTTTCTAATTTTTCATTCTCAGGTTGGTGTTGTAATTTTAGAATGTGATGGAGATAAGGGCGGTGGTCTCTTACTTAAATCTGCAGTCTTTGGACGTAACATTTCCTTCTGAGTACATCTGGTACTCTTGCAATAAAATTTCCCTTTTTCCATTAAAATATATATATATATATATATATATATATATGTGCTTTAAATAATTCTCATACCTCTGATAATATAAAATTGCAATCAACAAGTTCGCCACTCTCCCACGCAGCAGTAATAGACTTCAAAGGCATGTCCAAAAGTTCTACAGGAATGTGAAGGGAGAATGTAAGATAAAGTTACCAAGAAGTGCAGATTGACAACTGATTTAATAGGATTGAAGTATAATGAAAGATTCATACCGGCCAATTTTCTCAACTTCCGAATAGACAATAAAAAGTGATCCCTGTCATTTAGAGCCTCTTGTGGCTTCCCGATCTCATCAACGGCCAACAGGGACTCCAGTAAAGATGATAGATGTTCAAACAGCAGATGAATCAGTCTTTGAAGCTGTATTTAGAATGGGGGAAAGAAGATGCTTCAGCTAGATGCATTTATCAACTAAGCATTTATGACGTCATGCACTTCACCTGCAATGTTTCTTCTGCAGCCATATCATCTAATAGGAGTACCTCTCTCGCAACTCTTGAAAAGACGGCCTCTAGAATCATTGTCATAATCTTCTGATAAACTGAAGGAAGTAACAAAGGCTCCCATATGATGTGTACTTTCTCAATTATGAATGCTATCTGACAAAAGTAACTAAAATGGTTGAGAAGAGAAACGGAACGAGAGGAAGGAAAAATCGAGAATAGAAACGAGGGAGAGTTTCTTGGTGATGCTTGATACCTGGTCGATGGAAAACTTGGCAGATTCGAATTGTTTAATCTGGTGGGTGTTATGAAACCCATTGGCTCCATCAATTGCCTGGTTAATCGCAAATTGCACCACAATGATCATAAAATAAAATTTGGCTCAGCAAGGATCCATGCAAAGACTATACCGCAAAAATCATGTGTAAACATCACCATTTCAACAAGCATACCAGTTTTAAGTTAGACATGACGAGCTGGATTTGACACTGCAAAACTTCTTCAGCCATAAGTTGAAATTTTGGAGCCAAATCGATAAATACAGCAACTTCCTTAACAGAACTAGAGAAGCACGGGCGATACTGCAACAATTTGCACAGGGAGGGATTATTATGTATTCAAAATAGTAGGCTTCTGAGTGATAACAAGTAGCATGATGCCGTTTCATCATACCTCAAATGCAAGCCCAAGAATCTCCTGCGATAGGTAAAGGCAATCATTGTGCATGAGTACAGCTGCCTGGTTTATGGAATCAAGCTGTCTTTGAAGCTTCAAAAGATCAAGAGAATATGTTTTGAGCTTTTAAAAATTATATACAAAAACGGAATAAGTAATATAACAGCCTCAAACAAAATTAATAGTTGGTAACCTTTTGCCTTCTGCACTAACCTTCACAGGGATGATGGCTTCATAAAGAAGTAGAGCATTTCTAGCAGCATGATAGAATTCCAATCCCACTTTAGGAGGTAACAAGCACACATCCTGCATCAGTTACTCCTATCAGAATCACATTCTCAGAACGTGTGAGCAGGAATATACAGATAAACAGATGTCTTTAAACACGACATAGGCATGTATGTATATTATGTATGCATATACATATACCGATAGGGATGGAAAAGAAAGGAGTCTCAACGTATGCATGAATTTAGAGGCCAATTTTAAAGAGAGAAATATCCATAAGGGACCATAAAGAAACATCCTGAATATGATGAAGTGGCTAGCTGCAAAACCTCATTATTTATGGAATACTCAACAAAGGAAAATTAAAAGCATGTTTATTAAGATTGTCATGGACCCAACTAATTTTCAGAGCACAGTGCTCTAATAAGGTTTTAGGCATCCAAAGAATTAAAAATGCTCAGTAGTCAAACAGTTTGAAAATGTTAAAACAAATGTTGTTGCTGAGCATTAACTGCATTTTGTGCAGTTTTAAAGGTCTTTTTCATAGTTTCTTACTTTATCTTGGTAAAAGGTTTCAAATTATTATATTCATGGTTACTACCAAACGATAATCTAACATTGTTCCTTGCATGCAATTAGAGTCAAACTTTCATGTCAGTTTTCACTTATCACTTACTGATGCATGACGACATGGTATAGCTCAAGTGGTTAGAACTCCACTACCTATGGCCTAAAAGTCATGGGTTCGAGTCACCATTTGCCCTATCAAAAAAAAAAAAATCACTTACTGATGCATGAAATATCTACATCTCTAGGTGGTCACAACCACTATTTCCTTACCTAAATATGAGAACTTATCCACACACACATCAAAGTCCTGGCAAAAGCCAACATTTTATATCCTCTTCAAATTGTTGAAATTCAAATGTTGTAGTAGTAAAATAACACGATAACTCATTTAGTTTCCAAAACACCTCTTGAACACATGGTTTCAATCTACTGAACTAAGAAGTTGGGGAAGTCCTCCAATTCAATGATACCGTCTCACAATGAATCCTTAACCATTCACCCGCACCCCTTTTACAGTTTTACCTCACCATACCAAATTGAGTCTTGCAATTTAATGGGAAAGATAGAAACAAGAATATATGGGTCAGGCGGATTAAGATTGGCAACATATAAATTTTAGAATGGAAGATCTGAGAAAGACAAATTGAAAAAGGAAAACCCACAGCAGAGAATAAACATCTGGTTGCAGGTTGCACCAGACTAACCTTTAGAGTTTGATGCACAAGCTCCATCAGTTGTTTAGCTCCTTCCAGACACCACACATTTTTCAGATGAAAACAGCAACACAACATGATTAGAAATATTTTCAGCAAGCTCTTTCTTATTTACCCTTGAAGTTCTTGTAGTATAATCCTGCAGGAAAATATGCTGATTGAATAAAGGACACAAGGACAGCGAGCAGGTAAAGGATACAATTTTAAATATGTACACACCTGAGGAGGACTGAAATTAGATTGCAGAAGCATGTTTCTGGCCCTAGCCAAAATCTGAACTTTCTTCCTTGACGCAAAATGCACCTCAACATTATCAGCAAATTTGCTGAGCTTATCATCATTATCATCGGATGAGGGTATGAAATTAAGTTTCTTTAAAGCTGTCTCAAAATCAATTGTGAGCTTCCTGATCTCCTGAAACTCAGCCAACTTGGAAGCGTCATCAGGTACAACCTGAAACCAAAAGGAATATCATGACTACAATATGTGTGAATAAATGACCTCTCTATATAATAATAATATTGTATTATTGTTATTACTATTATTCCTTATTTCTCCTAACTTAATTACTCTCATTTCCTAATTGGAGTGTCTAGAAGTATTACTTCATTTGCTAAAAGATAGATTGAGCTCGAGTTCTCATCTCAAAAAAGTTTCAAAATTTTGAGGACAGAACATATTTGGTTTGAAATATTATTACTGAGATAATTTCATCAATATTGCTTAGGACACATTTTCAAAATTATAAACCCCACACCTAATTTTTCAACTCCGTTTTGAAGTATGCACACTTTTATATAAAATTCCTCACACCATACTCAGAACACTCCCCTTTTTATATACTTCAACAAGTAGATCAAACATATCTTCTCTAAATAAAATGTCAAATTGTCAACTGCCAACTAAGTTGTTCAAATTTCATGACTCAGGGCTCATGGAACTTCAGCTTACCTCAACAAAATAAATTTTAAGTTTAATTGGCAATTAACAAAGGTATAAGATTTATAAAATCATCATTTTGAGTAATGTACATGTTTACACTATTAGTTTGTGTATAGAATACATATTCATGCAATAGATTCTGTATAGGATGCATGTTCAAGAAATAACGTTGTTCTGCATTTCCTCACCCAGACATCATACATAAATTCTTTTGAAATACCTTTAACCTCACAATAAGGGAACAACATGTTTGAAGAGCCAAGTTCTCTAGAGAAGTTCCAATAAAAATTTAGGTGGTCCAAAAAAATGCAACAACAAACCTTGGCGAGGAAATTTGAAATTATCATATCCGACATCCTTGGCCAAGTCAATCTTCCAAAACAGCACATCCAAGAGACATTGTCAAAGCATAAGAATTTTTGAAAAACTCAATGATCCGAACAATGTTAAAGTACATAATTTCACCATCCACCCCATTGCCCTGCAAATATGAAGATAGGATAGAGTTAATAATATAACTATGTCAAACCTAAGAGCATTGGTCTGTCTCATTCAATGAGGTGTGCAAATAATATAGATGTGCACGACAAGAATACTGAGCATGGCTGTCACATTCCTAAATTGTACCTTACGATCAACAGTCCGATCCAGTTTGAGAACGGCTCCTGTGACATGAGCAGTATCCTGATTGATTTCTTCTATAACTGTAGGATTTGCGCTACAACTAATTACAGGAGCAAGAACATATTTCGTGATCAAATCTGCAATTTTGGCAAGCCCATAATTGAGAATGCCAGCAACCTACATAAACACCAAGCATAATTACACATTTGTAGCAATGTTGTCAATGGGAAGTAAAACCGAGTATCAATGGCCAAATTCAGAATGATGTTTCAACAAATAATGAGTACGCAGTGGCTCACATCCATAGCATTCATCACAGTGTAAAGCTCCGGACCATCGATTTCATTCACCGTTGTCTGATACTTTATCCGAACTGCAGTGCCTTCCTGTTCAAACCGCACGGCATTCTCCACATACCTCAAAAGCAGCTCTTGAATCTACATCCAAATGGAAGGGCTCTAAAACAAATCATGAAATTTGATAAAATCACCATTTTGTTTCTCACAGTTAATAAAAAATGTAAAGTTATTATGCCAAAAACAAGGCAAGATTCAACCATACAAGAGATATACTCGTCAATAAACTTAAGGTATGAAAATTGCAATTATGAACTAATCAAGTCCAGCACCTGCAGTTTCACTCTTGCTAAGCAATAGAACCCCTATATTATTATTATTATTTTCTAGAGATGCATAACACCCTCAAAATGTTCTACATCACCCTTCAGTTGAACAAAGAACAGCATTACGTGGAAAATAACTTAACCTCTGAGTAAGAATTGTCAGGCATACCAAAATAAAGATGATAGATTTACATTCGTGCACCATAATATTTTCAATTGCGATGTTGAAATCGATGTCAATGACTAATAAATCCACAAACATTTCCATATTCAGTTAAAATCACCAATTACTAAAACTATACGGACAAATAAAAGAAAAATCAGCATTACCTCCTCGAAACAGTCAGTCCATTGCTTCCTGAGAATCCCGTAAAGCAATGGCTCACCTTCCACCGCCGTTTCATTTTCACCATTGCCCTTCACTCCAATCGCTATCTTCAATTCTCTCAGCCCCTCCGCCGCCTCCACCACTTTCCCATTTTTCAATTCCTCCTTAACCACCCTGAACTTACTATCCAATTCCAGAACCACCCCCAAAACCTCCAAAATCTCCATCTTCTCCCTCGACTGCCGCCTCTTCTCCACAATCTCCCTAACGATCCTTCCCACATCCTCCTCGATTGGATGATCCGATACGAGATTCAATAGCGCGATGACGTTCTCGGCGAGGTTTTCAGATTTGGAAACGACATCGGAGCACTGTGAGAAGAGAGAGGAGAAGTCCGCGTGGTGCGAGAGGAGATACGATTGAACGGTGGATTTGATTTTAAGGGAGTGGGAGTCGAGTCGTGATATTAGAAGGCGGAGGTCCGGCGCCGAAAGCGGCGAAGAGGGGGATTCCGGCGACGACAGAAGATCTCGGACGTTGATTGTGTTGAAGAGAACGTCCATTGGAGGGTCCACTGTATCGACTCTGAGGAATCTACAGAGGATAAAAATACTTTTCTGTTTGGGATAATTATTTTCGCTTTGCACCCCGAAATACATGCTTATATTATTTTATAACCTATACTAAAGGCAAAAACATATTTTATACCCTACGACTGAATTTTACTTTGAAAAATATATATTGGACAAAATAATACATGCCCAAGGCGAAAATGGCGAAGAGTCCAACTTAATTATAAACCCGATTAAAGTTCATTCAGAGAGTGTTTTTTTAAAGAATTCAGTGAGTATTTTTCAAAAACACGATATGATTGTCTTATATTTTTAAAAAAAAAAAAGTTAAAGCAAATAAACTAGCTTTATATTATTTATTTTAAATTAAATATCTTAAATAATTATTTAATTCGATTAATTCAATCCAATTTATAATCATAGTTTTCAATATTATATTATGTAATATATATTTCGTTCAAACTTATTTTTAAATTATAAATGATATATGTGTTTAAATAAAAAAATGGATGCAATGAATATATATTTAAATTTTAACTGATTTACCATAATTAATTTTTTCTTAATCAACTTTATTATATAAACAACAGATAAAGTAAAAAACTAGAAAATATAAAATTAAGGTTTTTGTGGCTTACAATATAGGCTCCACGTATTTAGCAATATTTGTAATAAGTATATGACTATTTGGAAAATGCGAAACGAGGTCATTTTCCGGAGTACCACCCCAGATGTACGTGGCAAAGGTGAAGAGATCAAGGCCGGACTGTGGTCATGGATCTCAGGTTAAAATGCCGGAGTTTATTAGGGGATCTTTTCGAGATTGGATGGTATCACCGATTTAGTTTTGGGTAAAGCTATATGTTGAGTAGTGGTGGTTGTATTTCTTGCACTGTAAAAGTTTTCTTGACGTTTTAGTGGAGTATTTCTTGTACTCCATTAGAGCTTATTGAATGGAATAAATTTCTTTTGCTGACCAAAATTATATAGAATAGTATGAATCACAGTATCTATTACGTAGTTGAATTAGGAAAAATAGTTTTTATATTTTTTAGTGTAATGTCATCACAAATAATTTGTTCATTTATTTTTAACATTCAACCACCCACCGAATAGAATTAATTAAGAATTATTATTGCGAGCTTGGACATCATATGTACTGCATATTGTTATTGAATATTGATTGATGACTAGATTTATTACATTTTTACTTTGGCTTTTATTTTATTTCAATCCCTCCCATAATTGTAACCTCACTTAGTTAGGTAATGGTGCTTAATGTGTCTTAATTTTAGTAACTGAGGATGTCAAATTGTCAATTTCAACCTTTCTGGGTTTTTATGTCGATCGCTGATAATATTTTCTTTCTGGGTTTTTTTATTTGTTGATACTCTATAAGTAAACTGTGATGTTTTTCCACATATGAAAATTGTACTGAAATTATATTAAAAACTATGACGAGTGTCATTTTATATTTTAATTGTATTGAAGGAGAAGAAAGATATACACAGTTTATTTTTGTGTGTGCAGTGTTTATATTTATAAGAAAGTTTATAAACATTTCTACGGAAAATTAATCATGTGTCAACCATTAAAATAATTAATATTTTTAAAAAAATTAATATCATTCAAATTTAATATTTTATATTAAAAATAATTAATATTTTTAATAAAATAACTAATACTATCATAATAAATTTTGCGATAAAATTTGTTAACACAAGACTTTGCATCCTACAAAGTCCATAATTAATATTTCTAACTATTGAATTGCGAAAGATATATATAATTGTTTAGTTGATACATATTCTCTCCTATTCAAAATAGGTGATAGTTTTGATCTTTCATTTTATTTGTAAATTATATGACGTTGTCACTTTTCAATATAAATTAATTATATTTTTCATATTTACCTCTAAAATCATTAAAATATGTAGTTAAGTATTCTTATATAAGTAAGACAAATATTTGTTAAGGATATCATAAAAAATCAATAATTTTTTAAATATATGTACATTCATTCTAAATAACATATATTTTAAATAATAGAGAATATATACCTAACATATATTTTGAATAGGAGTGACTATATACATCAGCATATCATTTTTCAATTACATACAGAATTTGCCTTAAACAATATATACATATATATATATATATATATATATATAAATGGCTGCAAATTTTGTTTTTTCTCACTCATTCGAAAAATACACACTAAAAAGAAAATATTCTTGTCGAGAAGTATATATATATATAAATAATTAATTGAGTATATTTTTATCAGAAAAATACACGCAAGCTAGTTTTCAAGAGATGGTCAACTATAATTTGACTTGTTTTCTCTGTTGGATGGAAAGAATCCCAGAAGACATATTTTTGCATCTGTACATGTAAATGGGTTCATCTCATCACATAGATATCCCATCTCAAACATTCCTGTCGCACAACATGCAACTGATGCCACTTCAAATCCTGTAAATATTTCAAAATTTAATTAGATAAGTATTAATTTACCATTAATAAGACATAAATATTAACTCATTTGTTTTTGAGTCCCTTTTATTAAATGTTTCTACCTGACTAATTAGTTAATAGGAGTAACATTTATTACAATATTAGAGAAATTGGTCAAAAGGCATGATGAGGCAGCAAGCCCACATATGATCATAACTAGTCCTTGCTAGCTAACTAGTAATTAATTTATAGCCTAAAACGAAATATAATGATTTTTAACCCCAAAAATTTATAGAATTAATTAGTTCGAAAATAAGGCAGATGACAAACTATATAAACACAATTAGATCTCTTGACCACTAAGTGTAGCGTGTAATTCAAATGTATTTAGATCTCTTGTACACTAAGGCTATGTTTGTTTTGGGATTTAAGTGTGTGGGGGAAGTCATGACTTTACATCCATGGGATGTAAAATCTTTGATGAATAGTAAAATTATGTGTTTGTTTTGGGATTTTGGTAGGATAGAATTTTGCTTTATGTCAAATCAAGTGTAAGAATAAAGTAGGAAAGAGAATGGATGAGAAAGTAAATTGTATAAAGTAAATTGTATTGGGAAGAGTAATAATAGGTTTTATAGGTGTGGATTGAGTATAGGATTTTGAAATCTGGATTTCAAATCCCTAACTCGTATGAGGCGGGGCCGGAAAGTCCAAAGTCCATCCGTGTGAGTCTCAAAACAAACACACCTAAGTGTAACGTGTAATTCAAATATATTTATTTTTTTCCTGAAAAGTGGAGTTGCATGGTTACACACTGAAAAGTGTAAAAAAACAACTATATTTTTCTGTGAAAACAAATATACTTTTCAATTAAAATAATTGATCTAATTAAAAATATACTTAATTTGAACGATACACATGGTTCATACAATGATTTTGTCTAAATTCAAATTGCAATGTTGCCTTAACACAAATAAAAATTGGCGGATGAGTCCTTTAATTCATTTTGATGATATTGCTAGACTTAATTAATATTATTTTTCTATACGGAAGGATGCATGATACCTACACGTCTCTTTTTGTGAAACACACATACGATACAAAAATTGAATACATACCATTATATCTTTATTATATTATCAAAATATGTAGCATACGACCCTATATATGCCTAAACAAGTGAAATTAATATAGTGTCCCTTTAAATTATTAATCAATTATTTATATGTACCCTAAAGTCTAAACACACAAATGCAAGAAATTATAACTTACCAAACATAGAAGGCTTCTTAATGATTTGCGCAAGAACAGCATAAGGGTTTGAAAAAACAACCGTAACCCCAGGCATCTCCCCATTCATCTTCTTAACCAAACCATTCAACTTGTCATTAAAATGTAGGGCAACAAGATTGTAGCTTTCCATGCATGCATCTCCATTCCCATTGACGAGATTTGTTGCCCTTTCCAAGGGCAAGCACCCCATCGGTGGGAGCCCGGTGAAGGACATTTTCCGGGCTCCCAGTGCGTAGATCTCCTTCACAAACGACTCCGCGGTCCCCACGAGGAAGTCTTGGTATTGGTCAACCGTGTACTTGGATCGCGTGCTGGGGAGAGTGTAGTAGTTCTCAAGGAAGTCGTTTGTGCCTAAGCTGATGATGTAGAGAGCCTCACTTATGATAGAATTGGCCTTTGTTTCACCCAAATAGGCTTTTAGTTTGGTCTGATACTCCTTGTAGTATTCTACCTCTTTCCAAAGTGGAAGCACATTCTGCAAAGGCGAATTCAACACACTCATGATCATATTCATCACACTAGATACAAACATATATATTCTTTTTAATTAGTTGATCTGTGTAAACAAATTTTATCATGCATATGTTTTACAAATAGTACTTTATAGCAGGATATTTTTAATATTCAACATGACATTCATCCACACTATGAAATATGGAGTACTGGAAGACTATTTTTGACACAGGTGATATAATTTGATTTTATAGGAAAACAACTAATATATTTTAATGAAACAACTAGTATTATCAAACTAATACATTTTAATAAAACAACTTATATTTGAAAGATACCCAAAATGCAAATGAGATACACAATAACAACAGTGCACCACGCGATATCAATATATATATATATATATATATATATATATATATATATATATATATTTAGAAGCAAGTGTGGACATATGAATCGAAATAATCAATTTCATACTAATTAAACCTAATATTGAGTCGTACTCGTGTACAATTTTGATATGGACCTCAAATAATATGGGGTTCGATATCTAATTTATATACTGGAAAATTGTAAAGTAATTCAACACCGACAATGATTTAATTCAATACTATTGCTTATTAAAAAAGGTATATCTGTCACGAACATAATAAATGGGTATTTTTAACAACATTTATTACTCAGGAAGGAGAGCAAAAATTGTCATTGGACATATAATTTGGTTGCTACGTTTAACACCATAAAATTTTGAGAACATCTGACATAAGAAAAAGTAACACTTTCCTAATTTTAATATTATTGCCTACCTAATTCTTTAATATTATGCTGTATTAAAGAAGAGGAGGTGTCTTATATTTTATATACATAAGTTTAAAGTGTTATCATTTAAAAAAATTAAAATATCAAATATTTAATTAATAATATTAAAAATCTCAGTGAAAATATCAAGAACTAGGGTTAATAATATCATATTTGACCAATAAAATAAAAAATTTGATGAAACTAAAAAATAACATTTAAAATATCAAATATTTAACCAAAAAGAATCAGTGAAACCATGTAAATTTACGATATATACCTATGAAACACATAAAATTTGCCATTGAAGAATCTTCCATAAAAAAAAAAGAAAAAAAAAAGAAAGTTCATCCAACTCTTGTAGTAAATTACTTACAAGAACATTTCCGTCTAAAAAAAAAATACTTACAAGAACATTAGAAGTGGCATTGTCAAAGCCAGTACCAGCCGAAGCAAAGCAGACCCCAGATGCAAAATCCGTCATATTATACTGCGGATCCAAGTACGCCGGCACGAACGGCCGGAGACCGAAAGCCTCGGAGATGAAATCCGGCGGAATACGGCCGTTGGAGAATCTCCCCGTCGGCCGTCCGCCGAAGAAGTCACGGCCGTACGGCTGGAAATTGCTCCTGAGCACCGTGGATATCTGGTTGTTGTTGCCGGCATCGACTGAGGAGTCTCCGAAGACGATCACCGCCGGGATATTGGCGGCGGCGCCACCTCCAAAGATAATTAATAGTGAGAAAAGTAGACATGCGCGTGCAAAGGGAGAGGCCATATATATTTTCTTGGTTGGTGCATGTGAATTAGTAAAGGGTTTTTATAGGAGAGTAATGATATGAAAAATATGTAGGGAAGTTTGTTGGGGGTTTATTTATTTAGTTTGGGAGTTGAAGAGCTTTTATTGCTATTAATTAATGATACCCTTTTGATGAGGGTGGGTAAATGGGTTGGCAGAGGAGGAGGTAATGTACTTGCAGTAACATTTTTTTTTTTCAGTTTTTGGCTTTTCTTTTAGTTTACGCATTAAACCTATCGTACAATTCAAAGTGTATATTTATTTTTATTGAAAATTGCATTTAGTTTACTAGAAAGTGTTGTACTCCTAATTTTTATTTGTATTTTTCAGTAATAACAATTTGACTTTATAATAAAAATAACATATATATATAATTACATTTAAATTTCATACACATATAAAATTTTTGGTTTTTTTCTTTTATTCGGTTGGAGTTCGAGGTTTTATTTGGTGTGGTGATAAAAGGAAAACATGTAACGTTCAGACGGTGACACGTTGGCCCCTAGTGAGCATCAATCAAATAATGTTTTAATTTTTATTGCTTCAGTTATCTTTTTAAGTAAATTTTAAAGTTGTATCTGGTGTTGACAATATTATTGTGGCAATTAAATTATTTTTAATTAAGTCTCTTAATTTTAAAATGATTAATTTTATCTTACATTAAGGATAATTATTTGCAATGATGATTAATTTATAGTATTTTTATTTGATGTTAATATGTTGGGATTTTATAATGTCCCAAAAGCGCGATGTTAAATTATTAGTTCAGTTGTTATATGAAATTTTTGTAGCTCACATGATCGACGCATGCATAAATTTTGCAACCTTATTAATACGTACAGGACTAAAATTGAATTATTTTAAAAATTATGAAACTTAATTAAGAAAATTAATTGGTATAATACTCAAATAGCCAACATCAAACTATATGTATTAATTTTGCATTTTAATAAAAATTTTCTTATGTTTCATTGTATTATTTATGTCGTGTTTATTTGTCCTTTAAATTTTGACCCCTACCGTTATCTATTTCATTTTTAGGTTAGAAATTTATTTATCAACGTTCAAAATTTTAAATTAAATTGGAAGTCAGTCATGCAAAGTTTTAACAACAGGTAAGTTTTATCTACATAAAATATGAGTACGAATATTTTAAATGAATAGTATCTTATCCTTCATCACTTACCCCTAAGCAGCTAAGCTATAAAAACCTCACTTGGACGTCTAGAGTGTAAAATGGATATATATATATATATATATATATATATATATATATATATATATATATATATATATATATATTTTTTTTTATTTTTTTTTTTTTGACAGGGAAAGTATAAAATGGATTAATGAAACAATAACATCCAAATGCAAGAATAAATTTATATGCCTATAAGAAAAGGAGGTTAAATAACTAACATAATGTAATTGATATACTTTGTTTTTAATCAAGGTAATATTAAAGTAAACTAGATATGATCCTTTTTCTTTTCTTTTTTTTTGACAGAAAACTAGATATGATCCTAATGCAAGAATATATTTATATACCGATGAGGAAAGGATGAGAAATAACTAACATAAGAGGAGTATTTGTGTGCATATTGTGCACAATAAAAATGATGTGCACAAAATTTGGCTACAGTGTAGTATTATTTCGGTATTGTATAGTATTAGTTTGGTTACGGTGTAGTATTATTTCGGGCATTATATAATATTAGTTTAGTTACAGTGTAGTATTATTTAGTCTTGTATAATATTAATATTTTTAATAATATTGTATGGTATTAATTTAGTTACAACATAGTATTAAGTAATGTTGTAACCGGTAATTATTGGTAGGATGATGTGGCTAACGAGGTTACCGGTCAACAATAATTAAATCGTGCGTGTGTTAATCGTTGCCCTTGAGTTATGAGTGAAAGAATGCCATTAATACGAATGATTGGATCGATAAATGCATATGCGAGATAATAATAAAGAAGACGGCGATTCTTTGGGTTTTTAGGCCGAGCAAAGTGTGGATTGTGTAATCCTTTTATTGTGCCTTTAAGGCGGTATTTATAGGACTCAAATGTTGCCCTAGAATCCACGAAATTAAGGGCCTTGCATTAAATGCATGGATTCTTAATTAATGCGGATGTACGGCCATGTACAAAGATAGTGACGGCCCATTCCGGCCGTGCGCGATATTGGCTGCTCGGTTAATTATCCGACAACTCTCGGTTGGGCGAAGCCCATAATCTCTTTCACAACAAGTAAAAACATTGTTCACACTATTTTTAGTGTGCATAATGTACACACAAATATTTGCCCCAATATAATGCAATTCATATACATGGTTTTTAGTCAAGGTAATATTAAAATAAATTAGATATGATTATTTGAGTTGTTTACGGAGTTTGAACAAATCTCTGTCAATACACACACGGAAAAAGACCCGAATTGAACCGAAAATATTTATTAACTTTTTACTTTAACCATTACGAATTGAATCGAATAAGGAAAGTTTGCGATTATTATGGAACGGAGGGTGTTAGTATTTAGTGAATTTTCCTTATTTAGGGGTGCAGATTATGTTGGGACCTCCGAATAAGAAAAATTTGCAGATTATCACGGGACGGAGGGAGTATTATTTTTATTTATTACAATTATTTTAATGTATTTTTTTATTGTATTTTGGATATTCTATTAATGATACCTTCAAATATTGTCTTTTATTTTCTGTTATATTTTACATTTTTTTCTAAAGTTGAAATAATTCAGTATTCCCGATCCGCTTCGTTATAACAAAATATTCGTTCCAAACCACACCAAAAATAAAATATTCATATTGAACCGCATCTTGAAACTTTAGTACGGATACAAATGTTCAAATTCTAAAATAACCGAATTTCGGCATGAACACAAATATTTTTAAATACGTATTTTGGTTTGTGCCGTGAACACTCCTAGATTGATGATCATAATCGCGCTTGAATTAAGTACATTTTAAGTTCAATTAGCTTTAAAAAAATTATCATCAAATTATTGCACCAATTAGAAACTCAAACTGGCCCATATATCTTATAACAATTGATGCACCAATTAGAAACTCATGCCCATATATCTTATAACAATTAATATATAGTTTTCATTAATTAGTACAATATATTTTGGGGTAAATTTTTTTGTATGTTTCGTGAGAGACGACAATAGCAAAACTATACATATATGGTGTGTATTTTCAATTCAGATTAATTATTAGTATCATTTATAGATTGTAATAATTCCAATTAAAAATTATGTTGACAATGACAAATGACCGCCAAAGAAATATGCATTCAAAATTTCAGCTGAAAGGGAGGCTATTTAGTGATGATAATTCGTGAAATTAAAATCATTTTGTTGAGGTATTTCCAAGTGGCAGTGACGTTAACAACAACCCATAAACATTCACATTTAATAGCAAGTATTAATTATAGTTATCAGTCCGAAATGCAGAATTAAATTTATGGAGCAATGAATAAGAGACTTTATCAGACGGTTTAGCTTTTCAATTAATTTGGCCTTCACCAATATTGGATCTCTGAAATAATAAAATTTTATGGTCCCGGCAGTATTAAATTTTGTTTCTGAAAGGCCGAAATGGATACAAAATCATAAGATGCCATGTAAAATATAGACAAATTAGAACTAAATTATCACATACATATACATATGAAACTTGTTCACTATATAAAATTAATATCATTATATTCAATCAGTAATGTCATAATATACATTTAATAATATTATTACATTTATAAACTAATATCATAATATAAAATATTATAATTTTATCTTATAAGAATCATGGTTTTATTATGATATCAATTTTACAATGTGAACAAATTTTATGGGAGAATGACTTCTAAATTATATATCTGGGTTTCTTTCAGAACCTGCTACAACAGGGCCCTTTAACAGAACTGGCCAAAATTAATTGCACTTACAAAATCAATTAATTAATTTGTCATCATATATAAATATGAACTAATTAAATAGCAAAACTGTAAAGATTTGGACTTCTGTATTTTTCAATAGAAGTTTGATTTGTTCTTGAATATAATTAAAATCGATCTACTGATGTAGCTTATGCAGATGTATTTATTTCCTTCGTGAATCATCATATATATATATATTTATATAATTCCAAAATAAAAACTAAAAATCATGAAACAATCATCTTGAAATAGTAAAGTAGACAGATCATATCATAAACGAATGAACCTTTTTATTGAAACATTTGACCTCCAAATTACAATATCGCAAAATGAATCAAACTTATAAAATTCATGAATTTCCAAACTCACACGCTAAAAAAAAAAAAAAACGAATACTTAGAATCAATTTTTTTTTAAAAAGCAAGTAATTACGGAACTTTAATTAGCAAGAAAAATAAGATGAATGTGTGTAGGTGTGTGCGTTTTAGTGTCCCATAACAACGATTTCTGGTCTATCATCATCAGGATCATCACCTCCCTCATCAGCAACCTTCACGTTTCCATCGCGATCGTCCATCGTCGCCGTCATCATCGTCGTTGTCGGGGCCCGCAACGTCGGTTTTAGGGTTGGATTCCTCGCTGCAGCTTTCCGCAGATAGTGATTGGTCGCATTTTGCCTGTGCATGAACTTGTTTTACGAGGATGAAGCACACCAAAATCGCTATCAGGAGAAATGCGACTCTTGGTCTCAATGCAGCCATTCCTGATTTCATACAATTGCGTTTCTTCAAAAGAGTGAATAATTAGTGTAAGAAGTGATGTAATATTTCTTGATAGAAGAGTGGATGTGATTCTGAGAAGAGGCAGGTTTATATAGGATGATTAGTTGATTAGTGTTAGTTAATTACTTGGTTGTTGAGAATTTTTAGTAACTTAGTTTAATGTTGTTTATGGCTCAACTTGGTCTTGATTCTATTTTTACGCAGACTAACTTTTCTTGGTGAAAGAAATTTGTGCATTACTTTTTGGTTAATTCAATTGATCACTTGTTATGGTTATTTAATGTTAAATGAAAAAGGTTATGATCAATTTGCACAAGTTAATTAATTATTTGTTGGACACGTCACCAAAAATATACTATATTAAATACAATTATTTAATTATATACTCTCTCTGTACTCAATAATTGGACTAGTTGCTTTTAATTTGTATGGGTTTTAAAAAAGTATATAAAAATATGTAAAAAATAAAAGAGATTGTAAATTGTTTGGTGTAAAATTATTGTCATTTTAAGAAAATAGTATATTTAGTATGGATGACGAATATAAAAACATGACACAGTTGTCATGTACGGAGTGAGGGAGTACTAAATTAAAATACTTATTTATTAATCTGTATATGATGAAATGAAACATCATCTATCCATCGTGAGCAATTAAGGAGTGTATTCGTTTTTATATTTGATAGCCAAATTAATATTAACACGTGTACTAAATCACCCCAATATTAAATTTCTAGATGGTGATGTGATTAATAATTAATACACAACGTTCTAGTGAAAAATTATTAAAGAAGAGACTATGTTTTGCATCATTAGCGATTCTAAATAAAAATAGTAAATTATATTATCCTCTCTCTCTCTATATATATAGGCAAATTCTTATATAAATCGATTGTATTGTAAAATTAGTTTATTTTTTTAATGTATTTTTAAACAAGTATTAATCATTTCACTAAAATATATTAATATGATAGTATTATAATTCTTAATGGCGGATATACACTTTTTTTTGGAGCATTTTACATTATTTTCCAAGAAAGTGAAATATTGAGATATAATTATTAAAAATATATATATAAAAAAGTATTACGTATTAACAGCTACAAATTTTGTTGACTTGTCACTCATCCAGACATTATTGGATGGTTTCCCTTAAAGAACTATACTAATTATTGTCCATCACAAATCGAACAATGTATATACATTTTCGTATTATGTACGTATTCATTTAAACCACAAACAAAAGTTTCCCACAATAACAACCACAAACATAATATATATAAGTATAAATCTTCAATAAATCAAACCAAATTAACAAAGTTTTAAGGGGAATTTGTAAGAAATATATATTAATGGAGGTAGCAAATATGGGAAGAACGGTGGTGAAGTTGTTGGTGATGATGGTCATGGTATGTTCATTTCTTTGGATATCAGCAGAGGGTAAATACCTAAGTTATGAGGCTTTATTACCTAATTCTATTCCGAGAGGCACGTCGCCGCCCCAACCGGCGAACAACTACACCTACCACGAGCCTCCGGTCAACACGAAGCAGCCACCATCGGAGGAGGGGTTCGCCCTCTACACATAAGCTTTCCTCATGCATGGACATAAACACAACCAAATACCTATTAATGCATCATCAATCCATCTTCCTACTCACCATCTGTTGTTATTGTAAAATTTACAAACATTTATAATAACAATCCATATTTATATTCACTTTTAACCTAACAAGTTTCCCCGAAACCATGTTACAATTGTTAACATATTTCTTTTGATATATTTCCAGAATGTATCAACCAAATTAACTTTGGCTGGCTATTTATTAATACAAAAGTACATGTCAGCAATGCATTTTTCGTGTGTGCAGTATTCTTGTTTTTATTACTTCCAGTCAATTTATAGGTTTATATATATATTTGGTATACAATATAAGCAACTTAAGACATAAAACGCGCACGACTGCTATGTATTTATAACAAAACTGGAAACCAGACTGAAAAAAAGATAAAGAAATCATGTGACCCGTAGATTGGATGTGGACTAGTATTATTGCAGTCGACTGTCTAAGAACCACCCATGGTAATATCAGTGAATGTAGTGTTGTCTTGGGCGGACTGCACAGCTCCGAAGGTGAATTCTTGAGGAGGGACGTTGGTTAGGGAATGGGAGAATATCGAAGTTGCAGGGGCGTTACGGAAGGCTGGAAGAGTAATGCGTGGGTCATTAGCCGTTGAGAAGCCAAAGCTGAAGGATGGTGAACTGGAAGGAGTGCTGTTATCCGTCGAACTTGAACCGAAGATCTTTTGCTCGTAATCCTGTAATTGCTGGTAGGCCTCTGGAAATAACAGATAGGATTCATGACTTAAAATCCAAAACGAATCTAAAAAAGAAGCTCAAACTCTAATAATACTAATGAGCCTAACGAATTATATCATAAACAAGCACAAACAGCAAAAGCAGAGTTTGTCCAGACCTTGACTTATTTCAACTAAAGGTCTCCGCTCTTTCACCCATTGAAAACTCTGGGCAAGTTTCCACCCTTTGCTTTTCATCAAGTAAGCCATTACTATAGCAGGCGACCTGTCGAAGACGTACACGGAATTTACTTAATCTTCATTTGGTAATAAGTATACAATCAACCAGAAGCAGAACTATCAATCTAATGCAGCAGTGTGTATATATGATATATATTGTATATGCGAGAATCTTATTACCTGTTTTTGCCTGACATGCAGTGAACAAGAACCCGGGCTTTATCTTTTTCACATTGTTCTGCATAAGCACGTCATGGATCAATAAAAAGTACACAACATCAACATATCTCAGATCACTCTATGCTATCAAGTCCATATATCAATCACTACATCAAAATCACAATAATGCCAATCTTTGAATTTGCTATGTGTATATAATGCTCAGACACTAACAAATAAATACACAAAAAAATTGTATGAGATGGTCTCATGCATGAGATAGATACTTTTGCATGTTTTTGTAATACTCTAAAACCTAAAATATCGCAAAAATCTGCAAAAGTATCACGTCTCTATTTTTAATTTTTCAATAAATATATATCCAAAACTAGGGGTGGGAACAAAATCGAAAAACCGATGTTTGAACCGAACCGAATTGATTTCGGTTAAATCGGTTCAATTATTTCAATTAAAATTTTTGGTTCGGTTTAAAAAAATAAAGAAAACGATTTTTTCAGTTCGATTTTTGACAGCTTAAAATCGAATTAACCGAAAAATATTTCGGTTTTATAAAAATTCGGTTCGGTTTCGGTTTATATTTTAGAAAATTCGGTTATTTTGGTTTTTAAAAATTCGGTTCGCTTCAGTTGAAAAATACTCCAAAACCGACCGAACACGGTAGGCATAAGATTTTATAACTGACAACTGTTTCCGACTCTTGGCTTCTTTTATCAGCGGATACTTCATTAGATGATAGATTTAATAGAATGACTCTTGGTTCTGCTTGAGACATGGCATTTTCATGAGTACGGTGACTCATAGTGTTAAGGTAACCACTGCACTATTTTAGCAAGCATTTTTAGAAGAGCATATCTGACCTTCACTGTCCTGGATTTCTACCTCAAGAAGAATGAGCGGATCAATAAGGATAACTTTATAATTAACTTTCCAAAGAGCTGAAAATTAATCTGCAAAGAGTGAGGGAGACAAGCGGGAGAGAGAGAGATTTGTGGACTCACCTAGAAACTGGATTGCATCATCAAATGGCAACTTTTATCGTCTTGGAGGCAGTGATAGGTAAACGAATTTTTGTATAAATTTTGGCAAGAAGGTACGGTCTGCAGATAAAGAGATTCAGTTAAAAGAATGAAGAGGTCCTTACAAATTTCAATCAACTAAGTTGCATGTCAATATTGAGCAAAGGGTTCAAGCTACCAACCAAAGGAAAAAATCTAAGCATTCATGTCAATATATGTTTCGATATAAATTTTATGGAGTAACACAAAACCCAAATAATTGTAATGCTTAGTTTGACAACAAAAGGTTCATGTATTACCTTTTTTCCCCAATATCACCTATATTTATATTGAAGTTGATTAGAATCAATAAAAAGTTCGTTGATTGTTCTTTGATAAAGAAAAAAGAAAAGAGGGATTTTTCTCTCAATTCTGTCTCTCCTATGGTATTTGTAAGAATCAACGTTTGAGTTAAGAGTGTTATCTTTGTTACACAAACCGCATCAGTGTGGTTACGACTTACAATAACAAAACAGTCATATTAGCTTTCAAAGTAAACCTTATTCCTGAAAAATCTTACAAATTAGTTGGAATTCTCTACAATTAGCTAATAATCTAAAGCTAAATTTAATCAAGCCTCCATAAATCAAAATATCCAATGGTGATGGCATGTTCTCCAAAGTCTAAATAGGTGAATTAGCTCCCCCTCCCTCCCTAGATCCACACTAAAAGGTTTTCTACCTCATCAAAGACTCGTGAATTCTTTTGGTGTCCCATTACTATGCTGGACAAAATGGAAATTTCTTACGGATCTAACCATGGAGGAATCTAAAATTCAGTGACAATTTCTTTAGATATAACCACTCCTTTTTCAATGGCCCAGTTCCTCCAACTCAGTTATTCAAGAGAGCATATCTTCTTTATTTATATAAATGGCAAACTGAAACTGCTTCCCTGCAACAAATTCAGGGGAATGCACTGCTAAGGTCATACCCTTTGTATTTCATCGTTGATGATAGGCCAACCAAAATCGCCAAATGTTGGCCGGTTACTTTACTAAAATCTTTTTCTCGTTGATCCGATCCTTAATCTAGTGCTCTCTCTCTCTCTCTCTCTCTCTCTCTCTCTCTCTCTCTCTCTCTCTCTCAGACACACATTATAACAAAGATTGAAACTTTAAGAATAAAAAAACAGAGACACACGCACATGGAGTTAATTGATCCAAGCACACATATAGTACTAAACTTTAAAGTTTAATCTCAGGCATTTAAGCACTCACTCAGTCGAGCTAAAGATGATTGGAACTTTATGCACACAAATAATTTGGGAGATCAACCAATTAAAGCGCGCACACAGAATATATGGATCCAAGTAACTATATCAACAACGAGTACTTTTTAACAACGATAACTTAATAAACAAAAACACACACACACACACATACAGAGAGAGAGAGAGAGTCATCTATACATTGAGCACACGGGAGATGCATTGAGTTTTGAGTAGCTCAGAGTGGGCAGCATTATCATAGCTACCCAAGTAGAGAAATTCGGGCAGGATCTCCGAGGGAAGGCGCTAATATGTACAGAGGCGGCGGCTTTATCAGAACCGGCGAGCATGCGGTGGCCGCAAACGCCGCACACCTCCTCCTCGTACTTGTGGTAGTGCCCACAAACCCCACATGGATTCTCTCTCTCTCGTTTCCTCATAATTTAATATCAGATGATCCCAATTCAAAGTTTCCCAAGTGAATGCTAATTCATTTGCAGAATCTTGACGTAGAAATTGGAGGATTTTATTACAATTTTGGGGGAGATTTTGAAGTTGTTTAGGGAAATGAAATCTAGTTACATCTGAATAATGAGAATATAATTTGCACATCGCCCCTTTAAATACACTATTTCCCACTTTGTGCCCAATTAAAAGTTCAAGTAGCACGTTTTGCCCTCAAAATAAGCCGCCAGTACATTTGGATTTGGCAAGTCACGAATTTTTCACGCATAGATTGGATTTGGCAAAAAAAAAAAAAAAAAGATGACAAAATGCATATTTCATTTTTTTGCACCATGTAAAATTTAATATTTTACTTTCTTTTATTTGTCCATATATACTTAATTTTCTATTTTTCCTCCTACACTTCCATTTTCTTTCAAATGACTTTTACTTTTTACCTCATATTTTTTCATTTACCCCTATATTTAGTTGGTGTTCTTCAATATTTCACGATCACTTGACCGAACTTATACTTCCTTTATTCTTTCAAAATATTCTTATTTTACCTTTTTGATCGGTCCACCTAAAATTTCTCGTTTTCTTAAATAACAAAAAAATATTCTCACATCCCCTCTTTCTACCTTTATTAGTTTTCTTTATCTCTCTCTATTTTTTTCTTTTCTTTCACATCACATTTCAACACCCACTACACTTAAAATACTATTTTTTTATATAAAGTGCAATTCTCATATGAGAAGTTTTCGAAGGAACAGAGGGAGTATTTTGTTGTTAATTTGGAAAGCGCATACTTTGCTACGTGAAGAGCACTTCATCTTATGGCTTGACTTTTTCCCGAGGCTTCTCGCTCTCTCTCATTGCCTACTCCGATGATAATTGAGCCCGGTGTGCGAAAACCAAATGTTCAACCTATGATTACTTTTTTTTTTGATCGGTAAATGTTAATTGTTAGTAGTTAGAAGTTAGTTCACCAAGTCTCCTTACAAATCTAAATTCTCCAAGTCTCCTTATATCTCCACTCCAATTCGTCCCGAAGGAATCGAACCCAGGTCTCCCACTTAAGTGAGGAGCCCGGTGGCCAAGTGGGCTATGCCCCTTGGTTTCAACCTATGATTACTTTATTTATCTTGGTCTTGGAGCGCAAAAAAACAACCTACCGTCTAACGCTTTTAGTTGGAATTCGAATATCATACTTTAGCAAATACAACATCATAAATTGTTTGTGCGCTTCACCGCTTCATGTGATTCAGTCAAGCTTCCTTCTTGTCTCGATTCTCTACTCCGACAATAATAATGCAATCTTTCTAAGTTAATCTTCAAGCGCTCATAAATAAGCAAAACACATTGATATTGACTTTCACTTTGTTCTTGAGCTTGTCTCCTCTAGCCTTACGGATACACGGTTTGTTTCGTCTAACTTGCAAATAATGACGTCTTTACAAAGGTTTTACATCGTCTGCTCTTTGAATTTTTTAGAGACAATTTGCGCGTTGGGCCACATCCCTAGTCTTGCTTAAGGGGGTAATAACATAACATAGTCGTGTGATATGCTTCCACTATTTTAGGAATTGTATTTGATCTTTTCATGTATAGTTTATGAAAGATCTCATTCTCTCTTGTATATAATATAGATTGTATAATGTAAAACTTAAGGAGAAATATAATCATCATATTCACAAGATGAAACTTATTTATATGAGACCTACTCAAGATGATTAGTGATTAGATGATTATACGACCACCTTTCCAGAGTGAGACAGTGTTCCTAAAAATGATATATAATGATGTCATAAATTACTTTCAAAAATTAAATACTAACTCAATTGTAACTTAATATTGTAATTTTATTTGACCTTGATGTAATATCTTATTTATTTGCACATAATTCAATTATATGCAATTTAAATATAAGACAATGTTTTGTTTATATATATTCTTTAATTTACAATTGCACCCCTAACCTCGGAATCTTGGAGTCCGTTGCCGCATGCATGCAGTCCGTTGCCGCATGCATGCAGTCCGTTGCCGCATGCATGCATATTTTCTCAAATTGAATTTCCATGCATGTGTTGCAACTTTTTTTTTTATTATTATTTATGACTGACTCACCCGTACTTTATGGAAACATTTCCTCTTCAAGCTGTGAAAATTATAAATTTCTTAGATTTAACTCAATCGCCCCCTTAATTATATCAATATCTCACGATTTGCCACATTATCCCATTAAATATTTCTCTCCCTCAATATAAAAATTAATTGTTTCGTTTCTTTTTCATTTTGCTCAAACACTTCTTTCATTTTCATTTCTATTCTAAGTCGAAGAAAATTTGAAAAAACCTAAGGCCAAAGTAATGTTCATCGCATTTCCTATAAGTGGATTCAGAAACAGACATGAACATTATATTGATATGAACAATTTTAGTATAATTATATTGTAGCATAAATTTGTTCATGTATTAATAGGGAAAGTTCATGCATTAATACTGTCTTTTTTCTTGTATGAATAGTTCAAGACGACAACATGTTATCGTAGAATCTATAGAGTACAATGTCAGATTATATGAAGAGAATAATCCGTATGTTTTAATGAATTTGACCTAGAATCTCGGGCTACGGCCCTAGAATTTTAAAATTACCTTAGACTCCATTGGATGGAGTGAATTTGAAATAAAAATGACTAGGTTTTGTTGGGTATTTGAAATCCTCCCACTTATAAGTAATATTTGTGTGAATCAAATCCATTTATTTAGTTTTTCTATTTTGATTTGTAAATATATGGTGTATTATCCTCAAATCCATTGATTTCAAACGACTCCATTCAAATAGAGTCTTAATTCATTAAGCACGTATTAGGATTTAGGGGTATGGTATTACCTTAAGTACTGGGGGTCAATTGATATTTAAAGTATCGTATCGGGCCAAATCCATATAGATATGTAGATTAATTCAGATATTCACGGAAAAGGAAAATAACAATAATAATAAAAAAACCTAAATACCGCACATTCTACAGTCGGAAAAATTAACCAAAAAATACCCAATTCTAAATCAACCCTTCTTTTGTCAAATCACCGTTCTTCACCGTAACCTTGGCACAACGCCGGGTAAGCTTCAGCGCAGCCGTTGCTTTCTTGTTCCCTATTCGTATGTTATTTGCGTAATCCGTTTGACTCTGCTCCGTCTCCTCCCGTTTAATTTTTTCGCGCGTCCGTCATTTTCTTGTGATGTGCTTATTATTATTATTTTGGGGTTTTATTTGATTGGATTGTTGGTTGGAAACATCTTGTCCCCAATTGAAAACCCAGCATTTGTTTGATCGAATTGATGCCCCAATCTGATTTTCCCCAATTTGATCGAAACCCTAGCATTCCCAATGTTATTAAATTTCGTCTCAATGTTGACTTTATTGAATATTTTCAGTTGATTCCAAACATTTGTGCAATTGGAATCTGTATATTTTTTTGCATGTGATCAGAGTTCTGGGAAATGCTAGAAACCTGCTTTAGTTTTTTTCTTGATAAGAAACAGAATTTTATTGCATATAAAGTTTAGGGATGAATACATTTCCGGAGGTAAAGCCCTAGAATAAGGGGTTGAACTTTCGATAGACCCACACTCTAACCAATTGAGCTACTACTGCTCTAACCAACTGAGCTACTACTGCTTGGTGAAACCTGCTTTAGCTTTTCTTGTATGTGACGTTATTATTATTATTTTTTAATTATGTATGTTGTCTTACGTGGGCTTGTGCTTGTGATCAGAGCGTGGAAAATTCAATGATGTAAAATTTGCTTAGTGTTTTGTTTGAGTAGTTGACAGTTCTGGTTTGGTAAAAGTGCTTAACTCTCTTCTGGCGTTTCCTCAAAATTTGGCTTATCGAGTAGTTTGGATACTTCGTGCATGAGCCTTTTCTTTTACTGTCATCCCAAACACTCTCCCTTGGACACTTTTATTTGTTGTTGGACCATTCCCTTGCAATGCGTGGAACATTGTATTATAATTTTATTCAGCCATCAGTACCTGTGCTTTTGATGTTTATGAGATGCTTCTGTTTTCCTTATGCTGCTTTTGTTGAGCGTGTATTGTGACCTTTCAATATTTTCAAATTCAAGTGAACTCGCATCTCCTTGTTGTCTTCCTATTCTAACTCTATTGGTATTTGCTTTACAGGCCTTTCATGTTATGAAGCACATATTTATTGGTTCGCAAAAAGATGAATATGCAGACGCACCATTCTGGGCAGTTCCCAGGGCAGGTATCCAACCAAGCTGGTACGGTGTTGCCTGGGCCATCTCAGCAAAATGGAAATCCTGCCTCTAGCCAGATGCAAAATCCTGGCATTCCTCGTACTGCACCCACACCCATTATGGACCAAGAAACTATTAAAATGCGTAAACGTATGCAAGAAAAGATGTAAGAACTGTTTTTTTATGTTTGGTTTGATCGAAACAAAGATGATTATAGATGATATAATTGTTCTGAATGCTCTAGGTAATAAGAATAAGTAAACTCAATAGACTTTGGTTAGTTACTATGATTAATTTAGATCCTCTGGCTATTTCTCCATGATAATATAATAAGTTTACTTGTAACTGGTTTCTTGAAACTACATGTAACTAAATTCTTTGAGGGGCATCAAGTAGTCTCAGTAGGTGAAATTTAAATTTTGTATAGTATTGTTTATTTTATTAGATAGCTTTAGTTTTTGAAAAATTGGTTTGTTGGCTGGACTCGGGAACTAATGTGCTACATATCTGTTGTTGGGGACTAAATACAACATTACATCGACATTCAGTACCTTTTAATGATAATTTGGATCCAGTAAATATATTTGTTGTTTGAAGTTTTACTGGAATATTAACTGGTCAAACAGATTTTCATTGCTTTGACCAAATTGCACGCTTTTATGAGTGCTGCTAAATTTTTAAGTTTTCTGTTCTGCAGCTGGGAGTTTCTTATGCTTCGACGTCAACAATCTAACGAGGGGAACAGTAGGAAGCTGTTGGATCTAGTGAAACGCTTTAGAAGATGGTTTATTCAAGTTCGCAACAACAAAGGTGTGTTATCTGTCATCCTCCATGCATTTGTTTTCCTTGGATAACTTATGTTTTTCGTGTATAAAGTTCATGGAAGTGTCTTTTTATTTTTTATTTTTATGAGTTGCAAGAATCATGAATGTTACAGGGAGACATATATTGATGTTATTGAATTTTTCTTATAAGAATTACTTTTATCAAGCATGTTCACGTTTATGATTTTTCTTATGTGTTTGGTCTTGTTAGGAGGAATATCTTAACTTGGAAACCTTGGAAAAGCGTTTGCACATGCTAATTAAGCGCCTTCCGGTGAATAATCACAACCAGCAGTTGTCGCATGCTAATTCTTCTGTTGGTACAATGATTCCAACTCCTGGATTTCAACAAACTGGGAATTCCAGTTTGATCGGGACTTCGTCAATGGATAATTCTCTTGTGGCCATCAATAGCTCCAACACAATTGCGTCGTCCACTGTCAATTCCGGGAGCTTCTTTCCAACTCGAAATGGAGTCGTCTGGCAGTGCCCATGGTGGTTATTTTAGTTCATCAGATGGTAGTTTAATCTTGTCTCCTATAGGGCGTCTAGGGTTATCTTTTCACTCGTCTCATGAAATACTTGTATGCAGGGGCTTTGGTTGGTGGATATCAGCATCCATCAAATGCTTTCATGGTGAATACTGGAGGAATGAACATGGGGACATCCATGGGTGCACAAAGGATGACAAGTCAAATGATTCCCACTCCTGGAATTAGTAACTCTAATAACAATAGTAATGATATAAATAATGCTAATAACAACAATCTCATGAATGTTGAGCTAGCAAATGGTGTTGGAGCATGTCCTGATGTTAAGCCTACAACAGCATCTCAGTCTCTGCCGCAAAAACAGCACCTTGGTGGTCAAAGTTCTCATATCTTGCATAGTATTGGTGGGCATATGGGTGGTGGGATCAAACCTGCATTGCAGCAGAAAACTTTTGGAATGTCAAGTGGCCCCCTAAATGGAGGTTTGGGGATGATGGGAAAGAATATGCCTGTGATGAATGGGCCAGGAACAACTGAGGGGCATTCAGCAGGAATGATATATGGAAACTCTACAAAATCCTTATCTCAGCATTTTGACCAACATCACCAACGACCAGTAACACAGGGTATTATGATTCTCGCTTCACTATTGGACCCATGGTTTTTTCTTCTCTGTGTGTGTTTCAGTCATGTAACAATTTGAAGTTTTTCTTATCCTGAATTTAAGTGTATTCTTACAACAACTCTTCTGCTTGACAGGTGATGGACATGGAATTGGTGCTGCTGATGCAGCTGGGACTGGAAACTTGTACGTCCCCGTAACCTCTGTTGGGTCAACGACGAACAACCTATGCTTGAATAACCAGTCAAATGTGGGACCTTCTCAACAGGTGACAACCATGGAGCCACAATCAATTGATCAACCAGAAAAAGTGAATTTTCCATCACAGTATCCATTAAAAGAAAATCTTGTGCAATCTCACCAGCAGCAACAATTTCAACGGTCATCTCATCAGTTTCAGCATCGGCAACTTACTCAGCATCAAATGCAACACCAGCTTTTGTTGAAGAGCGATTCTTTGAATCAGCCTCAGCTATTATCAAATATGGTTCCTGAGGTAAAGTCTGAGATTGGAGCAGACCATCATGATGGGGATCTACAGTCAAAAGTCTCCAACCCCTTCCATTTTTCTGATAATCAGAATCAAGCCCAATCTAATTCTATGGAAGGCCATTCTAGAGCTACTCAGCATTATTCACAACCATCTGCTCCGCAGGATGTCCCTTCATCTGTATCTCAGGCTTCAGATCGGATGCAACCATCTTTTCATCAACAACAATTTGTGTCCAACACTCAAGTGATTTTGCTAGTCTTTCTGGTGGCATGCAACCAGATGCAGCATTGGGTGGTCAGAGATATTCCAATCCTCAAGATGTGCACGTATCAGGAAAATTCCCATCTGATCAAAATGTGCAAGATGATTTTCATCACAGATTGACTGGGCAGGGTGGAGCGCAACTAAATAATTTATCCTCAGAAGAATCAGTGATTGGCCACTCTGACACTTCTAAATCAGCAGAACCTCTGAACATGAGCAACACTGTATCTCGAACTAACAACAGCTTGACCCGTGAAAAACAATACAAAAACCAACAGAGATGGCTGTTATTTTTGAGACATGCTCGTCGATGTCCTGCCCCAGCAGGGAAATGCTATGAACCTTGTTGCTTAGCAGCTCAGAAGCTAATAAAACATATGGATGGCTGCAAAGAAATTCCCTGTGCCTTTCCTCGTTGCTCACATACGAAGTCCTTAATCAATCATCAGGCTCGCTGTCGGGATTCAACTTGCCCTGTTTGTATCCCAGTTAAGAATTTTATACTGGCACATCTTGCTCGTTCAGAATTGAGTTCTGGGTTGCCTAGTTTAATCAATGAATCATCTAATTGCCATGATACTGCTGAAACTGTGGGAAGGTCTACTCAAAAGATGGGCCCAGTGATAGTTGAAACTCCTGCAGATCTACAACCTCCTACAAAACGTATGAAAGTGGAACAAGGCTCCAAGTCTCTTGTCTCTAAAAGTGAATGTTCTATTCCATTGGCTTCTAAGCTAAGTGATAGTCATATCCAGGATGCACAGCATACATCAAAGGATCAAAGTTCTCATATTCCTGTAAAATCTGAAATCAATGAAGTGAAAATGGAGGTTCCCGAACGTGTTGCACAATTAACTCCCAAGAATACTGGAACGAGAAAAGATAATCTGGATTATGCCTACATCCAAAGTTCTGAAGGTGATGGTGTTGCTACAAATGATGCTGCTCGAGCTGGTGTCCATCAGGCCATTAAGCCTGAAAAGGAAATGGCGCAGGCTAAGCTGGAAAAAGTATCAGTATCTTCTGAGAATGTATCCAAGTCTGGGAAGCCAAAAATTAAGGGAGTGTCGATGATTGAATTGTTCACCCCTGAGCAGGTCCGGGAGCACATTATGGGTCTTAGACAGTGGATAGGCCAGGTAAGTCACCTATATATTGTCTACCTTACTAGGCCAATATCAACATTGTTCCTCTTTTAATATAATTGCAGCAAATATGTTGCATATATGTCTTTCATGAGCTATTGAAAATATCACCAAACTGCTTGAGGCAACTCAATTCTTTTGGAATTGGCCTAGGCTAAACTTCTCCAGGATTTCTTACTTATCAGTCATTTGCTTGGTGTCCATTCTGTCCTTTTTGTGTTTCTTTTAAGTTCGCTCTTCCTTTTTTTTACTTTTCACCTGATTGGATATGGAGCGGTAGATGGTTTCCATAAGTGGCATTTTTGGGGGTAGACCTCACTTGTTCATGCCTTCAGTCTTCAGCCTTCATCTTAAGAAGCATGATGCTTCAGATATATCTTTTTCCTTCCTTTGATGAATCTCAATATTTTTGTCTTTTTTCCACAGAGCAAAGCAAAAGCCGAAAGGAATCAAGCAATGGAGCATTCAATGACTGAAAATTCGTGCCAGTTGTGTGCAGTTGAGAAGCTCGCCTTTGAACCTCCCCCTATATATTGTACACCTTGTGGCGTTCGCATTAAAAGAAATGCTTTTATTACACTTTTGGGACTGGTGATACTCGCCATTGCTTCTGCATTCCATGCTATAATGATTTTCGTGGAGACACCATTGTAGTTGATGGTATGACTATTCCGAAGTTAAGGGTGGAGAGGAAGAGAAATGATGAGGAAATTGAGGAATGGGTAAGTCATACCTTCTTGCAAAGTTGCAGAAGTTGTTTTTATCGTGAGATATCCTAGAAGATGCTAAATATATATTTTTGCAGTGGGTTCAATGTGACAAGTGTGAGGCTTGGCAACATCAAATCTGTGCATTATTTAATGGTAGAAGAAATAATGGTGGAGAAGCTGAGTACACTTGTCCAAATTGTTATATAGAAGAAGTTGAAAGAGGAGAACGTCTGCCATTACTACAAAGTGCTGTTCTCGGTGCAAAGGACTTGCCTAGATCAAACCTGAGTGATAACTTGGAGCAACGTTTATTTGCAAAACTGAAACAAGAGAGGCTTGACAGGGCAAGGCTTCAAGGCAAGACTTACGATGAGGTGATATTTTTAACTTGTGTTGTACGGTTCGCATTTTCATACCCATTTTATACTTTGCTTCTATATATATATCTCTGTTCAGTATAGTGATTTATTGTGAGCATTGGAGAGATGCAAAAGGAAAAATGTCTGGCTGATTTTTTATTGGGACTTGATAGAACTGTAGAAGTCCTAGTTTGCAACCATGAAGACAATGACTGTCCAGGCTCCGTTAAGCTCTTTATATCTGAAAATAAATTATTCCTGAACAATGTCTGACACCTGATAATTAATAAAAAGCACCACTTTCTATTTTTGGCTTTTTAAATTCAATTTAGGATATGTGTTCTTGTCCTATTCCTCTTAAATGTATCAAGATTGAATTTTATGTTTGAGGTTGTGAAACGACTTAAAGATAACTGAAGTTCATAATAATAATATCACTAATATCTGCACAGAAACAGCATACAACCATTTTTAAGATTTGGACAAATTGCTCTTTAGGTGTATTTGTATAAATTTGTTGGATTATTTGTGATTGCAATTTAAATACCAGATTTTTAATGATATATTGCCAGGTTCCTGGAGCAGAAGAACTTGTTGTAAGAGTGGTATCATCTGTGGACAAAAAGTTGGATGTTAAGCCGCGTTTTCTTGAAATTTTCCAAGAAGAGAACTATCCTACGGAGTATCCGTATAAATCTAAGGTATGCCTTATGGAAGGTGAACTAATTGGGAGATCGTCGGTGTAAGTTTGTGATTATTACTTTATATTCCTGAGTCAAAGAATTTTGAAGAGTTGTAATCTTAATGAGAATGGAGGCCGCTTTTAGACAATTGCATCAAATGGACATTATAATAGTTTTGAGTACATTGTCTGTAAGTTCTATGAACAGGATCACCTTCTGTGAGAGAATATGGGATCTACATTAACTAAGTAAATTCAGTAAGGTTTATTAATTCAGCCATTATGGTATTTCATCTTTTGGGGTTTGGGGAGGAGGAAAGTGTAGATGGAAATATAGATTGACCAGATGATTCCTCACCTAGCGTTTTTGGTTCGATGAATCTTGAAAAGCTAGTTAAGTAGGTTTTAATTTTTGCTAACTATAGCAGCTTCATTAATGTGTTTTGTATTTCTTACCTTTCAGGTGGTGCTATTATTTCAAAGAATTGAAGGTGTTGAAGTATGCTTGTTTGGCATGTATGTTCAAGAATTTGGATCTGAGTGCCAGCAGCCAAATCATCGGAGGGTCTACCTCTCTTACCTGGACTCTGTTAAGTATTTCAGGCCTGAGGTCAAAACAGTGTCAGGAGAGGCTCTCAGGACATTTGTGTACCATGAAATTTTGGCAAGTCTCTATCAGCGTTGTTGTACAGTCTTGATAGTTGATTCATTTAGATAATAAAATATTTATTGCCTTTTGTGTTTAACTACTCTTGATATATATCTGTATTTCAGATTGGATACCTGGATTATTGTAAGAAGCGTGGTTTCACAAGCTGCTACATATGGGCATGCCCTCCGTTGAAGGGTGAAGACTACATTTTGTATTGCCACCCAGAAATTCAAAAGACACCAAAGTCTGATAAACTTCGAGAGTGGTAAGTTTGATGATTTTCTGATTGTGAGACGCCATAGATATTTTAAGTGCTAATGCATAGCAGTTTTGACTTAGTTGTGTTTTCTGTTTCAGGTATTTAGCCATGTTACGGAAAGCTACAAAGGAAAACATTGTAGTTGAGCTCACTAATCTGTATGAGCATTTCTTTGTTTCTACTGGCGAATGTAGAGCAAAGGTAACTGCAGCTCGGTTGCCATACTTTGATGGAGATTATTGGCCTGGTGCTGCCGAGGATATCTTATATCAACTCCAACAAGAAGAAGAAGGGAAAAACCGCCTAAGAAGTCCACTCTGAAGAAGAGCATTACAAAAGAGCCTTAAAGGCATCTGGCCAAACTGACCTTTCTGGCAATGCATCTAAAGATTTGATGTTAATGCACAAAGTAAAATCCTCCTCCTAAGTTGTATTTTGATTGTATATTTCCAGTTTTAACATAACTTCTTTCTTTCCCTAGCTTGGCGAGACAATATCTCCGATGAAGGAAGACTTTATCATGGTTCACTTACAGTATTCTTGCTCTCACTGCTGCATTCTAATGGTTTCTGGAAATTGTTGGGTTTGCAAACAGTGCAAAAATTTTCAGCTTTGTGAGAGGTAAGGATACTGTTTGACTTTTGCCTTAATTTTAGTAAAATTTCTTAGCCTCAATTTCATTTTGTTAGAATCCTATTCTGTTTCCAGTATTGTTGATCTATTAGAATGTTAGTTGTATAGTATATGTTCTTGAGATGGGCATTGTGATTGAGAATAAAGATAATGCATAAGTTGGCAATTTTGTCCTTAACTATTTTGCTGTGATGTGAGACTTATTGTTGGTGACTTTATACTAGACTATTTTCTTCGACATAATGTATATTTTGCCAGGGCACTAATCATCCCTGTTTTCCCATTTCAGGTGCTATGATGCTGAGCGAAACGTGATGACAGGGAGAGACATCCTGTCAACCACAAAGACGTACATGCACTTTATTCTGTAAGTCTATCCGGTTATAATTTTGGCTGACACATGAATTTTTTGTAAAAATTATGCTTTTTATTCACGTGTTTGATGTAATTTAAACATTTTGAATATGAAATTTATTAACCTGCAGGTGGAAATCACCGAATCCCTGATGATACTAAAGATAATGAGAATCTCGAAAGTGAATTTTTTGACACAAGACAGGCATTTCTTAGCCTTTGTCAAGGAAATCATTATCAGTATGATACTCTTCGGCGAGCTAAGCATTCGTCAATGATGGTCCTCTATCACCTTCATAATCCCACTGCCCCAGCTTTTGTTACAACATGTTTCGCATGCCACCTAGATATAGAAGCTGGGCATGGTTGGCGCTGTGAGACATGCCCGGATTATGAAATATGTAATGCTTGTTATGACAAAGGAGAGACAAATCATCCTCATAGTTTAACTAATAATCAATCGAGTGATCACGAAGCCCAGAACAAAGAAGCTAGGCAATCACGAGTTACACAGGTACTTACTACTTTGCTTTCATGCGTTTCACGTTTGTCTTTTCTGTTTGTACTTATCTGTCTGTTGTTTTAGTATTCTTGTGATCTTTTTCCCATCTAAAGAGATGTCAGAAAATAAATAATGTTATATTCTTTCTATCTGATGTCTTTTAGGTGCATATAAATTATAATGCTCCTAACCTGAAATGATTTGATCGATTAAAAACTCATCTTCTACATGTCCTTAGATGCTTGAAATCTAGCAACTCCATCAAAACAGTTGATTAAAGATGTAAAAACAATCTATAAAATTATTGGAACAATCATGAACAAAGCACTTATTTGGTTATTTACATTATGGTCTGTTAGTTGAACCAATGCAATTTTTGTAAGATTTTTGACATGAATCTTTTGTCTGGTCTTACAGTTGAAGAAAATGCTTGAACTCCTGGTTCATGCCTCTCAGTGTCGGTCTCAACATTGCCAGTATCCAAATTGTCGCAAGGTGAAGGGCCTCTTCCGCCATGGAATGCTGTGCAAAGTACGTGCCTCTGGAGGTTGTCCTTTGTGCAAGAAAATGTGGTACCTCCTTCAGCTTCATTCTCGAGCATGCAAAGAATCTGTATGCACAGTCCCCCGTTGCAGGTGTGTCCTGAAACCAACAACCTTCATTTATCTAAATTGAGTTGGTCTTATTTAAACTAGTTTCATTGTATGCAACGACCCTTTATAGTATAATAACTAATACTTTTCAATAAAACAACTAATACTATTTACAAATGATTCGATGCAGAGACTTGAAGGAACACATGAGAAGGCTACAACAGCAGTCAGACTCACGAAGAAGGGCTGCTGTAAACGAGATGATGAGGCAACGAGCTGCAGAAGTAGCGGGCAGCTGATAAACCCAGTTGTATATAGTAATAGTAGCTCAAATTCTGTTTGGAGGTGAGCCTGGAGAAACTACATTCTTTTTGAACTCACAATTGGTAGGATTGAGATCAGTTACAGGAGATACGATAACTCCGTAGCAAAAAGAAATTAGGAGTTACGTTTCGTCTGTCACATTTCTTATGATGCTTCGTTCATACTACCTAGTATGAGCTTTCCTAGGATGTTTATAGACTAGGTTCTGCTTACTGCTTCTGCGACAACTAGTTACCATAAATTTATTTAGATAGAGGAAGGGTACAGAAATCTGTCTTATGTCTAGATAAATGATTCTTTGAACGAACATGTTTCTTGTTTTGCCATCATCTCATCTGATGGCATTGTACCATATCTTTTCATCATAGTAACATGCCGAGGCTCAGTTTTCCATACTTTAATTCGTGTCTCAGTGAAAGTTTCTTATTTGTTACACACAAATTAAGAAGTGTACCCGTTAAAAAAAAAGAAAAGAAAGAAAGAATAAAGAAGTGTAATAAAATAATAGTATAATGCAACTATACAAGTGATGTGATTGAGAGAATTACAAAAATAAGATTAATTGTAATTTAATATATTAAAGGAATAATAGTTAATGCAAATAAATATAAAATGTATTGGAACAATATGCCAAAAAAAATGAGAAGTTTTTATTGGGATAAATTAAAGAGAATAAACAGGAAGCTTTTAATGGGCTTTTAATTGGACAAATGGAGTATAGTAATAGGCCCACATTATATGCACACACTTTTTATTGAGAATACCCACATGATGAAAACACACATCGATTATTGAGTATACCCACCAATAATTCCCTAAAATACCCTTTATTATTTAGTTTTCGAAAAATTGTAAAATGTTCAAATAATTTTTACGAAAATAGGACAATTTTGGAAATTATTTTCGAAAATTATGCTATTTTAGGAAAAATTTCCGAAAGTTGGTTTTATTTTCATAGAACCAGGACTCGAAAAATTTAAAAACTCACACCAAAAACACACGTGAATACATTATACAACATATTTATCATAGTATTTACATTCATTAGCACCGAAAACAACCCAACAACAACAATATTACATTATTAATACAACAAACAACAAATATCCACAAAAAAACTTAGTTCAACATATATAAAAAGTAAAAACCCTAATAAACAAGTAATAAAATTTACATAAACACGTTGGGACGACGTTTGGAGACCATCATTGTTGGACAGTGTTGGGCATGTGACGAACTTCACGATGGTGATTATCGACCTTCTCATAATAAGGTGATAAGAATATTTTCGTCATTACACATGTAGTTAACTTTTAAATTATCCAGGCTGACTTGTTAATCGTATGGTTTCATGATAGAAAAGTACGATATGTGGCCTTATTTGGAATGCATGCAGCGAGAAAGAGGCAACACATTTTACGATTCAATTTTAATAAAAATTTTACTCATTAAAAGAAAATATGACGAGAAGTGTTAATTAATATGAAGAAATATATTAACTCATGAAAAAAAGGGTATTAATTTGCAGGCTGAATCAGTAAATAGTAGTAGCTTCTTTTTTCCATATACTAATTACCGTGATTCGCAAAAAAGTACAAAAATAGTTGGATTAAATTTTTTTTTAGTCAAAATTACATGGAATAGAGGATCCAAACTGCTTATACTCTGAAGTACATGAAACAAGTCAAAAGGAGAAGTAGGCAAATAGATATGCCATGTTTCTTGATGATGAATAGAGTTGTTACATCTATGGCCAATGGAGGAACTTGTAACCTTGCAGAGACGGAGGTAAGTATGTCTGAGATGAGGAATCGGGATTATCGGGAGGATAAATATAGGCTTTACCATAGCCAAGATCCTTCATCAACTTGGTAGGTGCATTCCTTAAATGCAGGGGCACCCCCTCATTCTGCCCTACAGATTCCTTAACCACCTTCTGAGCAGATTCAATTGCTCGATACACAGAAATCGACTTAGGAGCCAATGCTAAGTATGCAACACACTGAGCAAGAATCACATTGCATTCTGGCATTCCTATAAAATGGCAAGCTTGGTAGCAAGCGACGGCCTGTGTGAGAGCTTGTGGATCAGCTAAACCAATGTCCTCGCTCGAAAACCTCACGAGACGACGAGCAATGTAGAGCGGCTCCTCCCCTCCCTCCAGCATTCTTGCAAGCCAGTATATTGCAGCATTTGCATCGCTTCCTCTCATTGATTTGTGAAGAGCACTGATTATGTTGTAGTGCTCATCACCTGCTCGATCATATGCCACATGCTTGCATTGCAACGCTTCTTTAATGTCGTTTTTCGTAATCAAGATTGGGGATTCGCCGTTGTTGGGTGCTTTAATTCGTGCAAATGCGGTTGTTGCTGCAACTTCGAGTGCATTCAATGCAACACGAGCATCTCCATCGCAGTTTAGTGACAGAAAATCTGTAGCATCTTCATTCGATTCGAATTTACAAACCCCTTTCACACCTGCGGATAATCCTCTGTTCATATCAGAAACAGATCGTTTAATTAGGGTTGCTAGATGATGGGGCTTCAATGGGTTTAGGGTTAAAACTCTGCAACGGGATAGCAATGGCGTGATCAGATGAAACGATGGGTTTTCTGTGGTGGCGCCGATGAAGACTATGCTGCCGTCTTCGATTACCGGCAGAAATGAATCCTGTTGTGCTTTGTTGAATCTGTGAACTTCATCCAGAAATAGGACGGTTCTTTTGTTGCTCTGCAGCTTCGATTTCCGGGCCGCCTCCACCGCTTCTCTCACATCCTTCACGCCGCAGGTGACGGCGGAGAGAGAGACGAATCGGTAGGAAGATGGTTGGCAAGAGTTGACGATGGCTTTGGCGATGGAGGTTTTGCCAGTGCCGGGAGGGCCCCACAGGATTACGGACGGGAGGCGGCCGCACTCGATTGCCGAGAGGAGGAGGGAGTCGCGGCCGAGGAGATGCTCTTGCCCAACCACCTCGTCGAGCACGCGCGGCCGCATACGCTCCGACAGCGGCGCGTGCGGCGGAGCCGCTGCTTTTGGGGAGGGGGTTTCTGGGTTTTCCGGCATTTTCAGACGCTTTTGCAGACGAATCAAGGAAGGGGACTCTTCGTCTTCCTCAATCTGTTGGTATTCTTGGTGGGTTTTCGGTGATTTCTCATCTTTCTTGGGATTGAGGTGGAAAAATCGGTTGATTTTGGGTTGGACATTGGGAGGCGTGGAATCAAACGACGGTGGTGGAGTCTGAATTTGGGGAAGGAGGCCGTCGTGGTTGAGAAGCCAGTCGGTGGCTTTGAGGAGGTCGCCGGCGGCGGCCGTCAGAGCTTGGGTGGCTAAGTCGGGGAGAAGCCCATGCTAACAAGCTGCTGAAGTTGAGACTCCATTTTTGGGTATGCAAAAAGCTCGCCTTTTCCTCTCTATAATGAACTGTTTCCCGCTTTTTCTGATCATCGTGTTGCTTTTTATAATAGCTAAATGATTTGATTTGATTTGATTTATTTTGGGGGTATTTTATGGAAAAAGTTACGAAGAAGTTCTCAAATTTCATTAACAAAATCCCCCAGTTTATGCTTGTCTTATTTTTAACTCATTTTTACTAGGGTTTTTTTTTTTTTAAATTTAGGATTGCTTTGTATTTAAAATGTTCATATTTCTAGCCAATTTTGCAGCAAATACTAAAAATCCCCTAGAAATTGTGTTTAGTTCATCATAATGGACCTGATTGGACTAACCCATCAAAGTTCTAGGGCCTGATTTGTATCCGCATGAGCCCAATTGTTTAACCAACTCCAATACGTAGGACCGGGCAAAAGCCCTTTTTATATGTGAGATTATGCTATTGCTAATGCTGCATTTAAATATTTGAGTCATATTTTTCTTTTAAAGTATAGTGGGGCTCAACGGTGGATTCAGAAATTTGAAATTGGGAATATGAAATACAATTAATGAAATTTTAAAAATATTTTTTTAAACAAATGGGGTTACAAATAATTTTTTTCCTTTTAATCTTTACATTACATATTATGGAGCAATTTTTAATTTGAGAGTACAGTTATACCCCCATGAAATCATCTATTTTTGCCATAGGTTGGGTTGGATCCTCTCATACTCATGAATCATATAAGATTAAGTAAAGAAAATCTGACTCGTGTAAAATTTTCTCGTAAAAATTTTTGTCCTCGATTTAAAGTTGAATAAAAAACTTTAAATAAAAATACTCTCTGTCCCATGTTTATTTTCACACTTTGTTTGACACGGAGATTAAGAAAGTGGAGGAATGAATAGGGATTTAAGGGGTAATTTTGTATGTTCTTATATATAAAATAAAAAAATGAGTTGTATTGTATGTGTGCGTGAACCCTAAAGTAATGACATTTTGTGTAGAATTTGAAGATATTGTGATGATAGAGTTTAGGGAGGACTTTTCATTTTAAAGGTGTGAAGCTAATCTTGGGATAAATCGAAAAGAAAGTGTGAAGCTAACTACGGGTCAAAGAGATATCATTTTTCTAGTTTTAAATCATTCGATTCAATTTTTGGAATCATATCAGTTAATGAATCTTCCTATTTGTGATTAAAATTCGCAATGCCTCATGATTTCTTAAATTTTTTTACTATCCATTACATTATATTGAAAAGAACATTTTAAAAGAATTTTATTTGGAAAAATTAAGAAAGCTTAACGAGTGTACTTATAGTCTACTGTCAACTCAATTATAGAAGGAATGAGGAGGCCCAAAAATATTTAACTTAAGGCTTGGTCTAATATAATGTCACTTCATGCATGCACTCGGATCCGTAAAAAAAAGTGTTAGGTTGTTACAAACTGAAAAATACTAGGTTATAATTAAAATTCAACAACAAATTTATCTGAAAAATGTCAAGTTTGAACCTATGATTTTGCTCTAATACCATGAAAAAATATATCTCATCTAAAAGTGTAAACTTATAACAAGGGGTTGAATTAATTCATTTATATAATACTCTTATCTAAACAATAAGACAAACTTCGAATCTGGAAAGACACAAAATTTGGACTACCGATCGAACCAACAATTACGTCGTGCTCAATCTATTAAAGGTTGATTAGCTTAATCGTTTTAGTTAAATAAGAAGCAAATTAAATAATAAAATTAGATGGAAAAAGTTCACAATGTTTTTTCAGAGAAAATTTGCTTGTGTTGGAGAACAAGCATATGTTCTCGACAAACTTCTCTAATGACATTAGAGTATGCGCACACAATGAAATAAATTGCTTCACAAACTTCTAATTATTTCATTATTACATCTCACTTAAGCCAAAAATATCATTTGTGGTGGTTAATTAATTTCAATGATAACTAATGATATCCTCCTGCCCATTTTAGCTATTTGGATCTTATTAGCCTCCATTAGCTGCAAATTGAGCTGCGGTAATACTTTGTTTCACAACGTTATATATTTATTTCTAGAATTAATTTTTCTTTTATTATTTTTTTCCTACGATTCTAATTATGGATATGCAGCTGATCAAAACCACCCCCAGCTCCATTGTGTGTGTATCCTCCATCCACATCCCTGCCGCCGCCCACCCGCACCACCACTCTACCACCATCGCCACCGTATTCGAAACCCGAAAACGGCGTTTGGTGCGTGGCTAAGCCGACAGTGACTTCTTCCGTAATGCAGGAAGCCTTGGATTATGCGTGTGCGACGGGGGCCGATTGCATGCCGATTCAGCCTGGCGGCGCGTGCTATCAACCTGCCACCCTACTTGCTCATGCTGCGTATGCTTTCAATAGTTATTGGCAAAGGAATAAGAAGGGTGGCGGAACTTGTGATTTTGGTGGCTCAGCAATGCTTGCCACGGTTGATCCTAGTAAGTATTTTATCTTCATTTCTTTTCACCAACTGAAATTAATTACTAAATCAATATTAGCAAATTAAATAATGAGTGGAGGAAAATTATATATAAAATCAAGAGATTGTTTTTGTGATATACGTCAAAATCCCATCCCCCGCCCACCACACACACACACACCCCACCACTTTATTTTTCCAATTAGCCATCGCACAAGAACGATTTCTTGATTTTATATATATTTTTCCTCCACTTATTATTTTGCTAAATATACGTTAATGGGCCTAGAGGAGAGTTACTAAATGATTCACTGTGACAGGCCCTAATATGCCAATGTAGCCCAGCCTAGGCCTGCTACATGTCACACACACAATTATAATTATATATATTTATATATATATATAGTTTTTATAACACATTTTACCATTTGCAACCGCTAATTAATCATAAGGGTTAGTTGCATTGAACTACTTTTATAGTTGTATATGAGCTGAAAGTCATCATATTTTTTAATTGAGTAGGTAATGCGTGAGAAGTTTCATGATAAAATATATTATAATTTATGAATGACGCTTTAATTATTTATAAGAAATAAACTTTAATTTATATTAGCTTGTATATCATTTCAGTGAAATCATCTCAAGTAAAAATTATTAATTTGTCTTTTTAATCTGATACACGACTCAAAATCATTTATTAATAACTTGAAAAACATATGAAATATACCCTGGATGTAAATATGCTTTTAAGAAGATTTAAGATCATACTTGATGAGTAAAAATATATATATATATATATTTTTTGAAAGCTGATGAGTAAAAATATTACCATACAAAAAGTACTCAATTTGTAGCACAATTATTCAATTTTGATTCAATCAATATAAATAAATCATATAACGTACGTACTAATGTAACTCCCGCTGTTTCTTTTGCAGGTTATGATCAATGCCATTACATCTACGTCTAAGAAATTTTATATTAATGCGGATATACCATTCATTTATATAATAATTGAAGACTCTATAATGTAATATTTATATCTACAGTTAAATGGCCATAATCTAGGCTTGTCCTAATTAAAGACGACAAAATTAATCATATATCCCCATGTTAGTGTTAATTTGTGATGTAGTCCACGGTAGTTGTGTGTTACTTTAAAAAGAAATTTTTAAGATATTGCCGACTACATGTGTCGCTATCTTTTGTCTAATTAGGTATTATATTATAAAAATCATAAAAATACATGTCGAATCCAGCGGAGCTTTCTTTAAAAGCTAGTAAGGGTGGAGAGCTAACTCCTAAAAAGAAAAAGAGAGAAGAATCTCTATACAAAATCAAAGTAGCATAAACTTATATTTATTGTCAAATCTATTTTATTATCCCACCATCCCTACTATTGTGGCGCATTTAACTTATCTTTACACATATCCTGTCCAACTCTTATAAACCACGTGAGGTCGCTATCTTTATATATCCCTATTCATATATAGATAATAATGTATTACAAGTACAATAAATTTAAACTGCAATCACACAATATAAATATAATAATTTAATGTGTGTTTATTTAAGTTAGTTTATATCAGAGGCAATATGTGTTGTTCACATATTAAGTCAACATATATATATATATATATATATATATATATAATATAATATATATATATTTTTAAGTCAACATATTTTATATATTCTTTTTAAAAGAATACTTTTTATTCAAAAAATTAAACTACAATTTTAATAAATTAAAGCCTGTCTATTTTGTTTCTTTCAATTATAAAAACATATCTCGAAACTTTCAGTCTTTAAAGATAAACATATATCGAAGATACGGAGATTTGTGAAATAATTTTTGAAAATTAGAACTTCAATGAGATTGGCAGGGAAAATGAGATAAAAATTAATAGTTAAAAAGAAATTACTTTAGTATATATGGTAAAGGTGAGATAAATATTTTAATACGAATGGTGAGAATGTAGAAATATATGTTGATTATTGGTAGCTAGAGTGTAATAATTCATAACATAAATTAAGATAAATACGAAAAATACTATTTTACTCTTTCATTATAAAAGTTTAATAATAAATAAGGAAGAAAGAAATTAATTTTGGAAAAACAATTTTGTACAACCCACATCAATATAGTAGGAGGAGGTGGTGGACATGGTGGTATTTTTTTTTTTTTTTTTTTTTTTTTGATCGGTAAATGTTAGTTGTTAGTGGTTAGAAGTTAGTTCACCAAGTCTCCTTACAATTCCAAATACTCCAAGCCATCCTTATACCTCCCACTCCACCTGCTCCCAAATGACCGAACCCAAGCGCCTCTCACTTAAGTGAGAGCCGCGTGCACAAGTGGCTGCCCCCTTGGTTCATGGTGGTATTATTTTAGTAAAGGAGAATAGTAAAATTTATTAATTTAGGGTCTTTGAGAGTTATCGAGAGATAATTCGGATTAGTAAGTGGGTCGAATATAGATTTTTTGGGCTACCAAACATCGAACTAATCTATAATTTGGTTCTAAACTTCTAATATATCCTACTAAGCACAAACTAAAATATATGTACATTATAATGGAATTGAAACTTCAGACTAAAAAGGGCCGGCGACAAAAACTTGTATGAGATTTTTCCTACGTGGAATAAATCTCATTTATTTATCATATTTTATGATATGTGGGTTTATTAAAATTCATCTTAATTATATTTTAAAAATAAAAATAACTCAAATATAATATTGAAAGTCCATTTTATTTATTAAACAATTTTACACGAAATTCCATAAAATGGGATATACGTTGGGAAAGAGGGATGAAAATCCAGGTCCACATTTTGGAAAAAAATATACTCCTATATTTTGGACTTTCTCGTCCCTGAGGTTGTGTATATAAATTATTGAATTTACACAAGTGGTATAAAACATTTTTGGCTAGAAAATGTAATTAGAACACATAGTTTTTAAAGGGATTTTTGGTTTTAAAACTTCAATGTACCTGCTCACTGTGTAATATATTGATGTAATTTTGTTTTGATCCACGAAAGTTTAAATCAAACATTTTTCTTGCTTTTCATAAACCATTTTGTATACTAACAAAATTAAGAGTTAAAATTTATTTTGGTTCAATAATTTTTGTCTTTTTCGTAGGTCTTCAAAAATATTAAAATTCTCAATTTATATATTAATCCATGAAATTCTTAATTGATCCAATAATCACCGTAATATGAAGCATGATGTCGTTTTTTGAGACCTTTTTCACACAAAAGTTACGTGGTAATCAATTTAATACGTGCCAAAAACATGTATCATTTTAACTAAGAAGTTATGAGTTTAAATTGAAAAACTTACCTTCTTTATAGTATCTTTAATGGAAAAGACAAAGATTACAATATCAAAATGAATTTTATCTCAAACAGTTAACATATAAACCGATATTTTTATTCATGTGACTTAATATTTTTTATATGAATTAATACTCTTAGTTTTGTTTTTATGAATCCTATATATAAACTATTAAAATAAATAAAAATTAGCTAATCAATTGGTGAGCAAAAGTAACCTCGGAAGTCGGCCTCTTGGTGAGGGCTGAGATTTAGAAGTGTGGTGTGTATAAGTCTCGATTTGAAGTTTGCAAAGGTGTATTTAATTTCTAAAATGAGTCTCCATACAAAAATAATTAGCTCTGTCTTATGGTAATTAAGCAGAAGTTAGTTCCAATTTTTCGAATCCATCCCGTTGCCGACAACGTATATATGTTCTAATTGATGGGCAGAAATATGAGACTTTTGAAGGAAACGTTTTGTTGTCAAGAAAATGACGATTAAATCTATTTAAAAATATCTATACATGTAATTTAGAAGTAGAATTTACGTTATGGGGACATGCATGAATAGATGTATCACGGGGTAAATTGATTAAGAGTCGCTAAATGTTAAAAAAGAATCGATCGATTCATTTCCACCGCGTTTTCGTAGTCGTCTAAGTCAACACAAGTACCCCACCTCATTTGGAGCTTATTTACAACTTACAGTAACAGGAGGGGTACCTGTGTACCAAGACAATGAACAAACAACAAATTTAAATGATGGCCATGGAATTAATTATTCTTCATTCCTTCCATGTACTCCCCTCGTCCCGTAAAATTTGCGGGAATTTTTGAAACAAAATTTAAGGAAAAAGTGTTATGAGTGGAGTCGGGGACGGATCAGGGATTCGTCCCAAGGGCGAATTACTTCATATAGTAAAGAGGAGGAAAATTTTAAAATTTAAGGGGCGAAATGATAAAATATTACTAATTTAATGTATAAATAAAAAAATTTCTATACATATAGTGAAAAAATTTAAATCCAAGGGGGCGATCAGCGCGCCCTAGAGGTGGCAAATCGGGCGGGCCCGGCCGGCCCGGCCCACTCACCGGGGCAAACGAAATTTTCGGGCCGAAATTTGATCGGGTCTACAAAATGGAGGCCCGGCCCTACTGTATGGGCCACCAGGGCTCTCGGGCCACCCGGCCTGTTGCTTTTTTTTTTTTTTAAATTTACAAAAAATTATATATAACAATTGTATTAAAATAGTGATCATATAATGTTTATTTATAAAAAAATAAGTTTAATTATCACTTACACATTACTAATAAATCTATACAAAAAGAATATAAAATAAGTTAATGTGAAATAAATAAACTATCATAATTCATAAGCTCATAATATTAGTCCATTAAAATTCACAAGTCCAAATAAAAGTATCAATGACTCAACCGAATCTTTGATGTGATAGGGTTCACTTTCATAATTTGAAAATATTATAAATTATAAAATTTTTTGATCAAAAAGTTGAAAATTTTATTAAACTAAAATGGTTCAAGCAAGAGATATTCGTGAGGTCAAATCCAATTTATATAGAATATATATGTTAGTCTATCAAATGTCACTAACAAATTTAGATGAATAAAGATTTTTCATAATTTTCTCTCACAATCTGCTCGCCACAAAATATGATTGCATTTCATGCCTTCCATATTAACCAAACAACACGTTCTCATATAAATTATTAATTATAAATTATAACTATATTAGTTACTAACTTAATCTTGGTTTCATATATTAATATTGATTTATTTATACTTTGAAATATGAAAAAAACTAATTTTTTTTTAAAAGGCCACGGGCGGCCCGTGGCCCGTTGGCTGGGCCCGTAAAGCCCGTCGGGCCAAATGGGCCGGCCAAAGCGGCCCGGTTTTTTCGGGCCTATAATTATCCCGGCCCGGCCCTAGGTAAATATGCGGGCGGGCCGGACCTAAATTGCCGGCTCTACCCCCTAAATCCGTCCCCGAGTGGAGTATTAAGGGGTATGTAAGCTTTTATGAATAAAATAAAAGAATTAAGCTGAATTGAGTGTATATGGGGTCTCAAAAGTAATGAAATGAAGGGTAAATATATGTGTATTGTGAGGGTGAAGATTCTCGAGGAATATTTTTATTTTGGGGTATGCAAATTTTTGTGGGACAAACTAAAAAGAAAGTATGCAAACTTTTGTGTGACGGGGAAAATATTTCTTTTAATTATGCGTACAATCTTGTCCGATTAATCATGAAGGTGGCTTGTCTTCTCGGACGATTTCTATAATTTTAGTTTTTGTGAGAGTTTAAAGGGACGCTTGTTACAATCTATTTAATGAAAATGCAAATGAAATTGTCTTTCCTCTCTATGCCCCAAATATATTGGAGAAAGATATTTCTCTATATATAGGTTAAATTATTAGTGTTGTACTCCAATTTTTTTTTTTTTAAAAAAGAGAGAGACAAAAGAAGGTTATTGGTGGTGGTGGTGGAGAATAATTGAGGAGAAGCAATTATGGGATGGTAAAAAGTTAATTATAATGAGTAATGATTACATTATTTAGGATCGATCATCTTCTCGCTCTTATTAACCATCATGTTTGTCTCATTCTCATTAAAAATTTACAACCAAACACACCCTAAATTTGTTCGATTATGTTTTATAAGTGATTTTAAGTGTATAGTTACATGTTCAATTAAATTTTAAAATTAAACGTATTATGACACACATATATTATTACAAAGTAAAAGAAAATTTATTTATTACTCCACCCGTTCCATAAAATTTTCATAAGATGGAAGACATATATAATAAGTAATAATCGGAAGTTTTGAGGTACTTTTGTAATATATGTGTAAAATAATAAAATTGGTTTGAATTATTTGTATGTGTGGACCCAAAAGTAATTGTTAAGATAATACACATGCATACGTATATCACGAGGTTATGGTGTAAACAAAAACTACCGATATTCTTGTGTAGAAAGCTTTGTTTACACCATAACCGTGATATACGTATGCATGTGTATTATCTTAACAAGTAATGATATTTTTGTGTAAATTTTTTAATATTGTGAAGTGATGTTTATAGAAAAGATCCACGAGAAAATTATTTTGAAATTGACAAAAATAGAACGTGTAAAAATTTTGTCCGGATGAAGGGAGTATTAAGAATGCATTAGTTTGAAATGTCAAAAAAAAAAAAAAAAAAAGAATGCATTAGTTTGGCGCTAAATTTAATAGGTTGGACATAAAATTTCTATGAACCTGATTTAATCTAGTACACAATTTAAATAATGTATTGAAAAAAAAGAGATACAATTTAACAATAGATTTATTCTTTATAATATATACACATCAAAACCACCTGCATTCAGCAGGATGGATGAACCAAATATTTAGTTGGAGTTGGATCGCCTCTAATAAACTCATTAAATTAATCTTAACCTATCTTAACATAACCCAAATTTTGGCCGACCTAACTAGCTACGACCACTTAAATAACTGTATATTTTGCAAGACAAACTTTCCATCTTAGACTGCATGAGTTGCATGTAGATGGAATTATATATGCTTCACTCCGTTGAAAGTCCTCAATCACAGCTGCATACTAAGAAAATTCAACGATGATCGATGAAAGGTGAAGTTTATTACTTTTTATCACATTAAACTCATGGTGACCACAATAATAAATCCATCACATAATAATAATAATAATAATAATAATAATAATAATAATAATAATAATAATAATACAAAATTGTACATATAAAAAAAGTCAAAATAAAGATCATGTTTGCTGAAAGTCTAACAACTCTCAAGCCCTTATATAGCAAAGTAGCTGGACCCCAAATACACTCTCTCTATAAAGACTTATTTCATGGGATGATATACGATTTTATATTAGAAAAATTATTTTTCTAGTATTATGGAGATTAGCAAAACTAGGACACTATTTTACAAGCTTGCAAAATTGGAATATTATCTTTTAAATTTTGACAAATTTAACCGTGTGGGTCAAATTTCACATGGTTGCCCAAAATAAAGCTCGATTATGATGTGTTCTACATGTCAGCGCCAAATCAACCAACTAACAATAAAATTAATTCAAACTTTAAAATAAGTTCATACACTACAAAATCATGAAATACCGACGGACCAAATTCCGTCACAAATACCGATAAAATACCGACAAAATACCGTCGAAATTTCAAATTTGATTTACCTACAAAATTTTGAATTTTTTTATAAACAGTGTTTTCCGACGAATATTCGTCGGTAATTACCGACGGAATAGGTTCGTCAAGAATTACCGACGGAATACCGACGAATATCCATCGATATTTACCGACAAATTAATTTTTCGTCGGTATTTTGTGACGAGAAAAATATCGACGGATGATCAGCTTTTACCGACGGAAATCCATCGGTAAATGACTATTTTTGTAGTGATATTTATATATTTTATTTTATGAATATTTAATTTTTTAATATTTAAATAATTGAATATTTGATTTAAATATTTGATTTTATGAATAATTCTCTTTAAACATTATTTTTTAATTAAGTTAAATTAAATTTGAATTTTGAATTAATTTTATTGTTAATGAGCTGATTTGGCACTGAGATTGAGGACACATCATAATTAAGTTTTATTTTGGGCAAACATGTGAGTTTTGACCCGCATTTGAAAAATATTATAGTAATGATTTTTGCAAGTTCGTAAATATAGTGTACTAGTTTTGCTAACCCCAAAAGGCAGTGTCTAAAAAATTAAATAAGTTTTCCTATGTTAGTTGAAGGTAAAAGTATTATATATAAACAAGTTTTATCGTGAGGTGTTTTTAATAGTATTAGTTGTTTTACTAAAATATATTAATTAATTTACTATAATATATTAATTTTGAATGATATTAAATATTTCAATAGACGATATTAGGTGTAAATTAAAGTTATCACATTTATCATCTCACATAAGTACTCTTTAATCCGGATTCCGGGAGGCTTAATTGAAATTCGAAACCAATGGGCTAATAGTTATCATTACTTAAATCAGATTAATTAGAATCTTCTATATATTACAGATAATGTTTTCTTTTATAAAAACACATTATGATGTGCTCTATTTTTGCTAGACGAACTCTCTTTTTTCGAAAAGATGAACTCTCTATTTTAGATTACATGAGTTGCATGTAGAAGGAATATTAGCTTCACTACGTTGAAAGTCCTCAATCACAGCTGGCAAGAAAATCCGACTATGATGGATGGTGAAACTTATTGGAATTTATCACATCAATTTTTGAAATCATGATGCCCACAATAAATCCTTCCATTACATAATAGTAATAATAATTCATCCTTCCCAAAATACCTTTCATATATATAAAACACACACAAAATAAAAATAAATTCATAAATATTGGAGATTTTTTTTTCTCTTTTGAAGGATAATTTTATAAACTTTTATTTATAATTGGAATTTTGAAGGATATTTTTGTAAATTTTTATTATAAAGTAAAAAATTGGCTGGATTGTGTATATGTGAAGCCAAAAATAATAACACTTTATATAAATTTGTAAATATTGTGAGGGTAGATTTTATAAAGAAAATTTTATTTTAAGAGTGTGAGAAAGGTATTATAAGATAGAACCAAAAATGAAAATGTAGAAGTTACTTCATCAAAGAATAAAAATGAGTTAAGTATCCAAAAATAAAATTAAAAATAATTTGCCCTAAAAGTCTAACAACTCTCAAGTCCTTAGTAGTATATGGACCCCAAAACACTGTCTCATCAAATAGGCCAATTCAATACCTTCACTCATTCAATTTCAATCACACAATTCCCTTTAATTGTCTATAAATAGGTAGCTCAATATAGTTATATCAAATATCTCAAACATGGCAAACATTAAAATTACTCAACTTGTAATCCTTCTCAGCTTGGGATGTTTGCTAATTTCCCTTGCATGCCCAACTTGTCCACCCCCTACCCCTTCCAAAAACCCCCGTGGTTAAGCCACCAAAAGTGCCCAAACCCCCGTGGTTAAGCCACCAAAAGTGCCCAAACCTCCGGTGGTGAAGCCACCAACCGTGCCCAAACCCCCGGTGGTGAAGCCACCAACCGTGCCCAAACCCCCGGTGGTGAAGCCACCAAAAACGCCGGAGGCACCATGCCCCCCACCACCATCGCCGCCGTCGCCGAAGCCGAAGCCGAATCCCGAAAAAACATGCCCCATTGACACTCTGAAACTAGGTGCATGCGTGGACGTACTAGGTGGACTGGCGCACATCGTGATCGGAAGCAGCCCAAAGGATGTTTGCTGTCCGGTGCTGCAAGGCCTGGTCGACTTGGACGCCGCCATTTGCCTCTGCACCGCCATTAAAGCCAAGCTTCTCAATCTCAACCTGATCGTGCCCATTGCTCTTCAAGTTCTTCTTGACTGTGGAAAACACTCACCAGAAGGCTTTAAATGCCCTGCCTAAAATTACTACCACTTATATATAATTTCTTTTTATGAATTATAGTTTTATATTTTTTTCAAGATTTTGTCTAATATATATTGTGTTGTTGCAGTATACATATATATATACATACATATCGTGAGATATTTTTCAGTTGTGTTGAGGAAAGGACTTGTATGTATAGTCCTGGAAAGTGTTGTAATTCTGTATTTCTCAATGCTAAAAGCTTTTTTAGCATTTCCATTTTCTAAAAAAATGGTGAATAACTCCTATTATTCCTGGGTAATGATTTGATGAAATAAATTACAGGATTTGTCTGAGAGCGCTTTTTCATGAGTCAATTTCACAATTTTTTTTTTTTTTTAAAAGGTAACAATCATCCCTTCAAGTACGATGATAAACATGCATGCATTTCTATGTAAAAAAAAGAAGCAGCTAATTCATGTAGTGAAAATTATAACTTATTTTTCTAGTACCTAACTTAACTAAATGGTTAGTGAGAATTGATGAGAGGATGACACAGAGAGGCAGAGGCGTGGCATTGTTTGGGGATATTAGAAGTAGGTAATGAGAATGATTCATTAATCATTCTTATTGATGATGTTTGATAATATTTACAATTTGGAATTGATTTAAAAATAAAATAATCAAATCATTTAACAATCATTCATTTTTCCTCCGCACAATTTTTTTCTCGCTCAAATTTTTTCACGCTCAACTTTCTTTTCAAAATTCATCAATGGAAATGAATCACTAGTCATTCCCATTACCTAATTCTAATACCCCCAACCAAGTGGTCACTTATAAAATTCATATTTTTAGTCTAATTAATATGTATAGACACTTATATATGAATATAATTATACAAAATCTAAATATAAACAAGTGGCATGTAATAATATAATTAAGGTGTTTGTGTGCAAGTGTCTCCACTTGCTCCCCTTAAAAATCTAGGGGCAGTGGTCCCACTTGCTCCCTTATCCGTGCCTCCACAGTACGCCAAGTTCAACTGTTTGTGTGCAAGTGTTCCTTAAATTAAGGTGCAATAGAAACAAAAATATGAAAAAAACAAAGATTAATTATTGTATTACATTTTGTCAAGAATGAAGGGTTGTTTGGTTTCACACCTTTAGAATTAAGGAATAATAATAAAAGGAGAGTGTGATATTTGGTTGAGGAGAATAAAATGTTTGATATTTTAAAAATGAGTAATCAAATACATAGATTAATTCCTCACCTTTTTGGACTGTAACCCTATAAATCTATTGACTGGAATATTGCATAAAAGTTAAAACAATAAAAAATTTCGGGACCCATCCTCGAAACCCCACCATGGTTCTCTCGTCAATGACATAGCGGCAAAATCAGATAAAGTTAAGATGATCAAAAGTAAATTGTTGACATAAATTGGTGATTTTTTTTTTTTTTTTGACAGGGACATGGAATTGGGGATTAATTGACATTATTTCGAACACATCATTTTCACTGCATTTGATCTATATTTAATTTGAAATTCAAGATTGATGGGCTAATTATATTATCATAACTCAATTGAATCTTCTATTACAAAAATGCTTTTTATAAACATGAATGCAAATCACGCATACGTAATCTATTCGTTCTCTAGTAAGTGTGAATCATGCAAATTAAGGAATTGGAGTAAAGTGATTGATTTACCCTATTTCATTTTCATAAAGGAACATTTACAATAGGGTAGAAAGAGGTAAACCTTATTACAACTTAGGTGTAAAAATTTGCACATAAGCATAAATTTATTTTGCAGAAGCACAAAAATTTGCATTTTTACACCTATTTGTAATTTTGCATAATTTTTTACACCTATTGTAATTTTCCCTTTCATAAACGCCGTTGTTCTTCTGCATTGGAATGCTAGTGCCAGTTATTATGGAATTTAAAGGAAATGTAAAAATGTAAGTTATTTCCATTTTTGAATTGAAAGTTGTAATGTGAAAAAATATACACCCTCCATTAAATTTTTGAGTTCATATTCCTCGAATGAATGTAACTCCTTCCATTCCATTTATGATTGTTCAAGCCAAGATGATACGGATTTTAATGAGAAATTATTTTTAGTATTAAAAGGTATAAAATTGAGAGTGAATTAGATATTTCAATTTTATTGGAGGGAGATCGTTTTAGTTTAAAAGGGTATAATGGGTAATTGAGTGACATGAAGTGTAAATATGAGATGTTTGAAAATATTTAGTTTGAGAGAGTATGATTACCTTTTTGTCATTTTAGGTATGAAAAAAAACAAAAATAAGATATCTATTTTTGAATTTTGAGCAATGTATAATGAGATGGAAGAATATATTTTGTTTTTCTATACACAAAATAGAAAAAAAAACTTCCCTCTTTTAAAGTAAACTCTTACAAATATATTTTATTAATTTACACCTCGTGTCACTCATTTTCTCACTACAATTAAATCCCTCATTCAATACAATTTAGTTCCCTCATTCAATTACTCAGTTCAATATTGAGTATGCTCATACCCCTTTTATATTGTTATATCAATTTATAAGTGTAATAATAACATAAAATAAATATTATGAATTACAAAATAAATATAATTAATGATATTAGTTTCTGAATAATCACATGAGTCATCGTCATGAGAGAATCAATTATCATTATTTTTATTATTTTAAGTTCCACTTGTATATAATAATTTAAAATGGTCCACTATAATTGAACTTTCTCTTTTTTTTTTAGCGGTCACTGTACTTTCCTTATTAAAATGACAAAGTCAACTTGCCAAAGATTGATTGGAGACTTGATTCCGTTATATTTTCTTCAAATTACACTGATCTACGTAGTTTAATACAAAATATGATATGATTTGATATTGATTATCTTTTATAATTACTATATTTAATCCATCAATTCTACTATAAAAATCCCTTTTCAGGAGTAGCTTTCACATCCCACAAAGGCTCTCAATCCACTGTAACTTTGATAGCATATTAGCATGGCTAGTCTTAGAGTTGTACACTTGATTCTTATTATTGCATTTTTCTTGGTTTCAACAGGTATGTTTCTTGCTTACAAAATTTATGAACAGTACTAATTGAATTTAATTTTTATCAAAATCGTGACTGTGTAGGTATAATCTCTGTATCTATCTCCAATTGTTACATTACTAAACTCCACAAAATATACTCTTTTTGTTTCTGTCAATGTTATTTTACGAAAATATGTTCTTCTTTTCTGGGTTGATAGTTGTACCTCAACTCACAATTAGGATTTTAAATTTTCTTTATTGTTGTGGCTAGAATAAATTGTTAATACATCATTTTGTACTTGCAGTTATGCCATCTTCAAAGATGGTTGAAGCGAGAGAACTGCAAAAGGGAGTGGAAAAATGCCCCGAAACATGTATCAGCGATAAGCAGTGCGTTGACGCTAATTGTGGCTTCAGATGCTTAAAACTTTCACCTATCAATAAAAATGCTCCGAAATTTGAATCATTTTATTAAATAAATTCCCAACTATTGTTGATCCTGTTATTTGGATCAACCAAATAAAATTTAATGATTCGATTGATTTGATTGTCAGTTTTGATTATGTTACTTTTGGAGTTAGTTTCAACTAGTAATTGCCTTGTCTATGATTTAGTTTTTTATGTAAAAGATATACAGCTCAAATTTTGCTTGTATTTACGACAATTAAAATATAATGAATCAGTTATGCAAATATTCAATTATGTTTCTCAAACTTATCATGAAATTAAATAATGAGAATTCTCTTTGTCTCAATGGTGTGTGAGTGCTAGGAATACTATTTAATTAAGTAAGCTTATTGACATTGTATTTTTTGAGTATTCCTTATACCCCTTCTCTGTTTTTATTAAAATTTTTTGCCCAATAAAAAAAAAAATTAATTAATGAGGTCTGAAAGTTGGAGATAGCGGTAACGCATCATTTATTCGGCCCAAATTAGGCCCTACGCAATCAACGCCTTTTACTTCAAATTTTAGGGAGTAATAGAAAGGCCTTGGATATCGACACCCATATAATTGTTTTATCTCTCTTTTTGCAAGTGAAAAATAAAATCTATAAATCTATCTATATAAGATTATAGGTACAGTAGAACTATCAATTGGCTTGCTTAGCCCAGTCCAATTCACCAGGCTAATGATATTCAATAAATCGGGGTGATAATATTAAAGTTCAATCTACCTTTACTTAGCAGTGGGTCAACGAGTTAGCATACCAACTCCAACTCTTTTTTTTATAAGTAAAAAAGTTTATGAACTAGTATGAGACAAGAAACAAGCATAAAAATAATAACTCACTAAGTACTCGATTAAAAAATTAGATAAATTAAATTTAAATATTAAAAAGATATACTATTAATTTTCGATTTCTTCTAGATAATAAAAGAAAGTTCCAGTCAAGAACACAATTTTAAATCTCAATCCTTATAAAAACAATATTAAAAAATAATTAGAACATCGCTCTAATAGCCTATTAGACTCTGCCCATAAGCAGACCAGGCAAATTGTTAGTGTTCGTTTGGTTTGCATGATTAGGGCATGATAAATGACTTAATATGGGCTGACAAGTGTTAAAATGAAGTCAATTGTATATGTCGGATAATTAATGAGGAAACCAAACGAGGCTTAACGTATTCACCACCTCTAAATTGTAAGGGTATTTCTTTAAAAAATTCCAACTATGATACTTGATCTTGATCACTGACGATTTAAACAGTTCAGCTAAAAAAGATGAGTGCTATTCGAAAGGGGAAAATGGGTTGCTGGAAAAGTGACTGTGGAGTTGTTGAGTGAGTCGCCAGAAATCCAAGAAAGTTACCTGAGAGAGGGACTCAACAATTGTGGAGAATATCATGGATTAGACTTCCCAAATGCTTGTACGATGAACCACCCTCCATTAAAGCTCTCCTGCTCTTTTCTCTCACATCCTTCACTTTGTCTCTCATTCCACTCTCCATCAGCCGCTTTATAGCCCTCCCTATCACCTCTCCGCTCACAACAATCTCCACATCATCTCTGTAATCTATCTTGATTTCAACAGCTAATCCCATCTCCACCACCATCTGAAAAGCATTAACCTGTTGCTCTGCATACATAGGCCACGCCGCCATCGGAACACCGTGCCACAAGCTCTCTAGAATTGAATTCCACCCACAGTGCGACACGAAGCCGCCCACGGCCGCGTGCGACAGCACCGCCACTTGCGGCGCCCATCCGATCACTTTTCCGATCCCACAAGTTCTCTGCAAGAAACCATTTGGTAGAATCGAAAAATCTGTTCCTTTTCTCCCTCTTAAAGACCATAAGAATCTCTGGCCGCTGTTTTCAAGTCCGTCTGCCAGGTGTTTGATCTGTGCCTCACTGAAACTTCCCTTACTTCCGAAGCACAGAAACACCACAGAAGAAGTAGGTTGCTGATCTAACCATCTGATAGTTTCACCATCATCAACCTCTGCTTCATTCTTGAAATTTAACAGAGGCCCAATTGGGTAAATTGGTGGGACTTTGGCAATATCAGGGAGAAATTGAATCACATTCCTCTCCAATTCTTCAAAAGTGTTGATAAAAATCCCTCTAGTTTTTCGAATCTGTCGGGCTGTGTGCATAACAATCTCAGAGGCGCCATTCTTGTCCATCATCGGAGACGGCAAAGCTGTCGCCGGAAAACGGTTCGAAAAACAGGGGATCTCGAATTCCCGATCACTATCACACTCTGTGACATCCAAACCTTTTTCATCGGTAAGCCTCTGTATAAACAACATAAGAGAAAGAAAACCAGCGCTGGAAGTGAAGAACGTGTACGTTGGGATCCCGAATTCATCAGCTACATCGATCATGTTGACACAGAACATGTCGATGATAACTCCGGCCACCGGAGTTTTCGTCTCCGTGATGGCGAGAACGGCCTCTCTTACCAGTGGCTTATGTCTATCGACGTGGTCGGTAGCCGCCGTCGGAGAATTTGAAACCACCGGAGTTTCGAATTGAGGGAGGTTGAGGAATCGGAGGCGCGGATGTGAGTGGGGATTGGAGTGTGTATATGTACGAACTTCGGCGTCGTTGATGAGAAGGTATGTGATAGAAAGGCGTGTATCTCGAGTGACTATGAGTTTTCCGGCCTCCACGGCGGCTGCGATATGGCCAATCCCCGGCCCGGGGATGAAGATTAGCTCCTGCACTTCATCAGCTTCTGTATTTGCTGCCATTGTTGAGCTTGTTAGTTTGATCCTATTTTAGTAGAGGCCTGGGATTTGCTTTCCTGGATGGTATTGAGCCAAGTAATCCAATCCGCACTAAATGGATTAATGGCCCTATCCTATCTCCCCCTCCTCCAATGGGCTTTTCTTATCTTTGCAATTTATTCCATCTAATGTTCCACCTATTTAATAGTTAATATATATATTCTTGATATAATGTATATAATTCATTAATTATTATCCTCTACCGCTACGCCATATTTACTCACACTATAAAATAAATTATTTCATTCGATATAATTTTTTTATCGATAAATATTAGTTGTTAGTGGTTAAAAATTAGTTAAATCAAGTTTTCCAAGCCTCCTTATACCTCCCACTCAAAATTGCTCCAAAGAGAATCAAACCTGCGCCTCCCAATAAAGTGGGAACCAGGTGGCCAAGTGAAATTTCTCCTTGGTTATTTCATTCGATATAATAACTGATATTAATATTTTTTAATATTATTTAGGGAAAATAATTAATACTAACCATTAATATTGCTTAATAATAACAAGTAATATTGTTTAATAAAAATAATTAATACTCCCTCCATTACAACTTAAATTGCTCAAAATTAAAAAAATGAATGTTACAATTTTGTTTTCTCCTAAGCAAAATAGCATAATAATAATAATAATAATAATAATAATAATAATAATTATACCCTCTCAAATTAAACTCTTACAAATATCTCTTATTTACACCTCATGCCACTCAATTTTTCACTATAATTAAATTTTTCTCCACTCAATTACTCACTCCAATAAAATAAAAAAATCAATTTACCCTCCACTTTACACCTTTCATATACTAATAGACAATAATTTTACTAAAACTCATGTCATTTTATTTTTAATAATTTAAATTTAAATCATAACGGATGGAGTATTCTTTGTTGGAAATAATTAATAATGTTAAAAAATATACACTAATTGCACGGTGTAACTAGTGTATAAAAAGATACTAATGAATTATAAAAAAAAATTACATATGAATGTGATATTTTTATAGGTTATCAAAATCCAAGTAAATGTCAAAGTCTAAAATCTTAATGAACAATGATATTATTTTTTTATCAGTATTTTTAATAATTTAAATATCATAACAGATAGAGTATTATTTGTTGAAAATAATTAATAAAGTTAAAAAATATACACTAATTATACAATGTAACTGGTGTATAAAAAAATTGCCTAATTAGATACTAATGAATTATAAAAAAATTACATATGAAATGTGATATTTTTGTAGGTTATCAAAATCCAAGTAAATGTCAAAATCTAAAATCTTAATGAACAATGATATTATTATTATTTTTTTATCGGTAATGTTAGTGGTTAGAAATTAGTTCACCAAGTCTCCTTACAATTTCAAATTCTCCAAGCCTCCTTATACCTCCCACTCCAATTCATTCCCAAAGGGAATCGAACCCGAATCTCCCACTTAAATGAGGAACTGATGGCCAAGTGTGCTAAACCCCTTGGTTGAACAATGATATTATTTACTCTGAAATTTTTGTGGGTGATTTTGACATATAAGTCCATTAAAAGGCACAAGAGGGTGAATTACTTTGTCTGTAGTGATTTTTATTTGTCTTTTTAGAGGATTTTTTATTCAAATTAATTGTAATTTTACACTAATTTGAAAAATAAATACTGTATTACTTTCGAATTTTACCCGCATACTTATATTTTGTGATAATATTCATTGAATGAATATATAAATGATCTTATAGGTAACTAAAGGCAATTGTGTCACATTATATATATATATATATATATATATATATATATTATTGTTATTTAATGTGTTTCTTTATTTATATGAAACATCACTAAATAAAAATAAAATGGGTCGGAGAGAGCACTTCATCCGTCCAAAAAACAGTTATGTTTTAAAAAAGTTGTAGAAGTCGAAAATCGCTAATTCGTCGATTTTGTGCCGCCTAGTGCCTAGACCTTCTAAGTGTCGTCTAGTCGTTACCTAGGAGGTCCATTTTCTTATTTTTTTAAATAATTGGTTTAAACTACAAAAGAATATAATAAGTTAAGAACATAATTTCAACACAATTAATCAAATAGTTAACATTCTAACTATTATAGTACTACTACACAACAAAACACATGTTTCACATACCAAATTTACATCAAAATAATTTAAAGGCTTAACATTTTATAAACTTCAATATTTTAGTTTCTTTTATTAATAAATTTGATTTTACAAAAAAATTAATTATCTCGACTGCCTAGAACCCGACTCTAAGACTGTCTAGACGCCGCCAAAATTCTGCCTAGAAAATTGAATTTGTAAAAAATCGAATCGGCCGACGACAGCCTAGCGCGTAATCGGGTCCTAGACGCGCAGACTAGACGAGATTTTTGCAAAATAAATTTTGATATTTTTGAATCAAATCAACAAGACATCATTGATTGAAATTCTGAATTTTAACTCACTACAACAAAAAGGACTTTCCAAACATTGAAAAGTGCCCCAATATGTACTCTGTTGGGGCACTTATAAATTTTGAGGGATTCACATGTGCCTCCAAGTGTAGTGTCCCAATAGAGTTAGGGGCACTTTTTAAGTCTATATACTACATTTTTAAGTGTCTCAATAATTAAATATAATGAGCAAATTTAATTAAGTGTCCCAAAAATAATTGTTAGAGACACTTATAAAAAAATGACCCAAAAAAAGTGTCGCAATATGTAGTTTTTGTTGTAGTGACTATACAATTCCTTATAATACTCTTATTTATTTAAAACGAATACAATAGTGTTAAAAATAAAAAAATTGTATTCCTCATAAACATTACAATAATATTTCATTTAAAATAGTAAATATATTTATTCCCTAATATACATTAAATAGGAATATTCTAAATAATTTATGCATTTTTAATATATTCACAGTTGACTTTGTAACGGTTTTGTGTGAAAATTATTTTATAGTAATATATATATAAAAGTTATTTTATGTGAATGATATGCTTTAATTGATGAAAATAGTTGATGAAAATAGTTGTGGGATAGAGGGAGTACACAAGATTATAAATTGAGAAACACCAACAAGAAGTATAATAGTCAATATATGGTTGGGGTACATAAATTCTTATGTGCACTAATGTGAGACCAATTTAAATTAATTATATTCTTTTCTTTTATCCATATATCTTAATTTCTATCTTTTTTTACTACACATAATATAATTCCATATTCTTTCTATGTAAATGTATCAACTAAGCCCAAAGGTATGAAAATATTACTTTAAAAAAAAAAAAAAAAAAAAGCTGAATAAAGCTGCTTACCCACGTGCAAATTTCCACTCTCCCTGTTGTGCATGTCTTTGGACAGAAAATCCTCTCTTGTGTGATGCGTCCCACTGTCCCGTGAACCATTAAATAATAGTATCAGTTCATTACAAATAATAGTATCAAGTTCTTGTATTAATAATATTAGATCATATAAATAATATAAGAGGCTTTATGTCGTACTCCTTCTCTACCTAACACAATAACATGTATGCATATTCAATTTGTTATTCCAAACTGCTTACATCATCGCGTTGCTGTCATTCTTATTCGCTGCTATATATATATAAAATTCTATAATTCCATTCTAATTGATTACTCATAGACTACTATTAAAAATGAAGAAATTTGAATTAGTCTTCATCCCCTCTCCGCGGCTGAGCCACCTCGTCTCCACCGTGGAGATGGCCAAACTCCTCCTCGACCGCGATCGCCGCCTCTCCGTCACCGTACTCATCATGAAGTTCCCAAACGACACCACTCTCGATACCTACACACACACAACCTCTAAAAATCACACCTCATCTCGTTTACGTTTCATAAACGTCCCAACAATAAACGACGTCGCTTTGACCAAGACCTTCCGTTACGAATTCGTCGACAGACAAATCTCTCCCGTCAGAGAAGCAATCGCCGATCTAATCAAACAATCGTCTCAACATGCTTCCCGATTAATCGGCCTAGTGCTCGACGTATTCTGCACCAAATTCATCGACGTAGCAGAAGAATTCGCAATCCCGGCTTATATTTTCTTCACTTCCGGGGCTTACGGCCTCGGCCTATTACAACACCTCGTCGCGTTAAAATACGAACAGGAACAGGACATGGCTAGATACAATAACTCCGACGTGGAGTTATCGGTACCTTGCTTTTCCGTTCCTGTTCCGGCAAGGGTACTTCCCAGTTTCGCACTGGAAGAGCCCATTGCCAGCGTGTTCATGCAATACTTCAGACTAATGTCAAGGGCTAAGGGCATTATGATCAACACATTTTACGAGTTTGAGTCGAACGCCATTGATTCTTTCCACTCCGAGGGTTATTATAAGATGCCGAAGGTTTATCCGGTAGGCCCGATTTTGAGCCCGATTGAGGGTGTTGGAAACGACATATCAATTGACAACGACGATGTAAAGAAATGGCTCGACGATCAGCCGGAAAACTCGGTGGTTTTCTTGTGTTTTGGTACGATGGGAAGTTTGGTTGAAGCTCAGGTGAAGGAAATCGCGGCGGCTTTAGAAAACAGCGGGAAGCGTTTCTTATGGTCGTTGAGAAAGCGAAAAGGGAACGACAAGGTTCAGTTTGCAACTGAGTATGAGGATTTTGAGGAAGTGTTGCCTGAAGGGTTTTTACAGAGGACTAAAGGGGTGGGGAAAGTGATAGGGTGGGCGGCGCAGATGGCGGTGCTGTCGCACGCGGCGGTGGGGGTTCGTTTCGCACTGTGGATGGAACTCAATTCTGGAGAGCGTATGGTTTGGAGTGCCGATTGCGACGTTTCCGTTGTATGCAGAGCAGCAGATGAATGCGTTTCAGCTGGTTAAGGAACTGGGGATGGCGGAGATGATTAGGCTTGATTATAAGATTGACTTGATGGGAGAGAAGGTGCCGGAGATTGTGGGTGCGGAGGAGATAGAGGCGGCGGTGAGGCGGCTGATGGAGGGTGGAGTGAGGGAGAAAGTGAAGGATATGCAGAAGAAGGGGAGGTTGGCGTTTATGGAAGGCGGATCTTCTTATAATTGTCAGAGTCTTTTCATTGAGGATGTTATCAAAAATATGGATTCAAACTTGCCATAAGGGTACGGGGGTCATAGGAAAGTAAGTGTGATCATGTTTTACTTAACAATCTATATATGGGACTAGTCATGTCATCAAGTATTCAACACTGTATTTACACTGTAGACTAGTTTGATTGTCATTATAGATAATACCTTAATTATAATATTTATATTTGTAATATTAGGCTATTTATCAATATTTTGTTTGATTTTAGAAAATTCGGATAAATAATTAATAATTAGTTATCAATATTATGTTTGATATGAACTATTATAACTAGTATTAATTTATTTTAGACCAACTTGTCCTTCTTATAAATAAAAAAATAAAAAGAGAAGGGTGATTTTGGTATTTTAAAATTTAATAGATGTTGGACAAATAATAAGTATTACAATTATCATATAAAACTTGGAATCTATAATCCCATATATTCGGTATTATTTGAAACAAGTCCATTCTTAATAACGGGTTGAAATTATAATGTATACAACAAACCAAACAAGTGATAAAGCTTATATTAGGAATCAATACACCCTTAATAAAAAAACCAAACGAGGCCTATATATACACAATGTACAACCTAACCCAATTTTAATTTTATATATTTTATCAATCCAACCTAAAATAATTATTTTTTTATTTTTTAAATATATATTTAGATAATCAATTTTTATTATATTTTAATGTGTAAAAATTACATAAAAATTATTTGACATTCTAAATTTATAATTATAATAGAAAAAATCATCATACACTTAAAATAAATTACTAACTCAATATTAAAATCAAAATTACAAGATTTGGAATACGAAATTGACTAAGAAATAAATCAAACTACAAATAGATGTGTGAAATACTAAATTATATATATGAAAAATGATAAAAGTGAATAATTTTGAGAGTTTGAAAAATAATTTAGATGATTTTGGTCAACAATAAAAAATGATGGAGATTAGGAGAAAAACGATAAAATTCGGGAAAAAGTTAAAGAATCTTATATTGTGCTTTAAGATATATCAATATTGATCTCTATTTATAAGTAATTAAAAAAGATAATTTTGATATAAATTTTTTATTTGTTAAATATATAATATCCACAATATTAACAATTTAAGTGTTATTCAAATAAAATATAATTTGACCAATTAAAAATTGACACTTGTCAATTTGTGGTCAATCTCATTGGTGACCTTGTGGTGACTACGTTAGTTTTTCCATTTATTTATTTTCACTTTATTTAATGTCTTAATGTTTTTTTTTCTTTTTTTTCCACTTTATTTTTAGTCCTTAATTAAAATTAAACTCTTTTCTTCTCATTTTTTTCTAAATCTTATAATTATTTATTGTATCAAATTAATTTTACATGATTTTCAAGTACAGGATCGAATAGTTAAAATTTTTAAATGTTCCAAAAAAATTACATATATCTCAAACAAATTGGAGAAAGATTATAATCTCTTTACATCTTGAAAATTGAGAAAAAGAGTTAGAATATATAATTGAAAGTTTAGAGAAATGAGAAGTTTATTTAATAAGGTGGGAAAACAAAGTTAAATGAATTTTTTTTTTTTTTTAAAAGGTCAATTTCGTTTTAAGGAAATAGCAGTATGGATTAAGGCATAAACTGACGACACCGTTTCAAGTGCCCAGCACATGGTGCTGGTTTATTTAACCATTAAGGGATCCTTGTCCGTCGGTGGTGACTGGTGAGCGAGTAAAAACGAGAAGAAGCAGTTGAATAGGGAGAGAGTAGTTAGAACTTAGAAGTTCGTGGATGGTAAATTGAAGGGACGTTTGGTTGTAAATTTTTGATGGAAATGAGAATGAAATGTATTTTCACAAATGTAAGTACTCTAATTTTGGAAAACCATGAAACAAAAGAAAGTTGTAGTGATGGTGGGGAAATGATTGAGGAGAAATCATTGTTGCAACATTGATTATTTTGTTCTCATTAATCACTATAGTTGTCTTATTATTTATTCTTATTCCTATTTCCTTTGAGGAATTTTCAAGCAAGCGCCACTAAATAGACCAAACTACTGAGTTTAAAAATAAAAAATAAAAAAATTGGGCTGCTGAAATAGGCGCGTCTCAACTCTCAAGTGAAGATATGATTTTTTGGCTTGTTTTGTCGTCCCTCTAGATACTCTTTCTATTGATCATTTGGAGCATGTGAATTGTTTTCGAAATTCTCATTTTTTTCTACAAATAATAAAAATAAAAAAACAAATTCTCATTCTAACTATAGTTAATCAATTTAATATCGTAAATAATATATATAATTCAAATAAATTATGTAATAAAATATTGCCAGTTACAAGCAATTATTACACAAATCAAGAGAAATTGATATTTCATAAAATGAAAGATGAAATTTTATAAAAAATCATATAATTTAATTTCATACCTTGACATCAAAATAACATGCATCGACCCATATTTTTTTACGGACGTTTAGAACTATGAACGTTATGAAGTGCATATTCGTTAAATCTTCAGAAAATTTATAGATATGGCAGAAAGAGTCATATATATATATATATATATATATATATATATATATATATAATTTACAAATTACATCATTTATGACTTGAAATTAAAAGATACTTGGGTTAAAAATGACTGTCAATTACAAAATTTTTTAAGTTTATGGAATTTTCCACTTTGTCATACTTGACATTAGAAAATCTGAACTCATTAAATTTCGAGCTTTGAATTTTTCAATTAGATAAAGCAAAAATTTAAATACTGCTCCAACTTGACTCGCTCATCTACACTCTGTGTTACATAGGCACGGGTGTGAGTGCAAGTGCGGCTCGATAAGATACAGATACTGAAATACTATATTTTTTTTTTTAAATTATAAGGTTCAATTCGTTTATGCTTATTTATTTTATATTTTATTATGTATAATACCTGAAAAATATGTTGAAACTATCGTACAAATATTATCATCCATTTAATATATAAATCATAATAAAAATTCAATCAATTTAAAACGAGTCACTTTGTGTGCGTGAGTTGCTCGCTTATTACGTGTGTATAAGTTCAGAGTTGTGTGTGTTACTGTTTTGCCGTAACACAGAGTAATTTTCATACTCGATTACCTCATCAGAGTAATTTTTTTAAATTGACCTCGCCACCCTATAAAATTCTGATTCTACGTACTATAGTATTTTTTCTAAGAGGATCCTTGCATTATATAGTCTACACTGCTGCCTGTAGGGCAGAAGTGGGACGTGGCCAGTAATGGCGACGCAACAGGTGTTGTCATTGTCTAGAGTGTAGACATTGCGGACCCCTACCCTCCCATTTCTTATCTCTTTAAATCAATTGTACACCAAAAATCACTTCACACCTTTATTGTGCAAGTGCAAGTGTTAGAAATGAAGAGAGCTGAATTGGTATTCATCCCATCTCCGGGGCTGAGCCACCTCGTCTCCACCGTGGAGGCGGCCAAGCTCCTCCTCGACTGCGACGACTGCCTCAGCATCACCGTACTCATCATGCACATTCTCAAAGACGCCGCCGTCGACACTTACATACACAAAATCTCGTCAAGTTTCAACAGCTCATCACGCTTACGTTTCATAAACCTCCCAAGAACAGAGGACCCCTCTGCATCTAAGGCCTTCAATTTCGATTTAATCAACAATCACATAACTCATATCAGAGATGCAGTCTCTGATTTAATCAAGCAAGCATCTGAAGATGATTCACAACTTGTAGGTCTAGTTCTTGACATGTTCTGCACCAAATTCGCTGAAGTTGGCGAAGAATTTCACATCCCTGCTTACGTTTTCTTTACTTCCAGTGCTTGTGGCCTCGGCCTTTTTCAATACCTCGTCTCGTTAAGATTCGAACAGAATCAGGACTTGACGAGGTATAAAGACTCTGATGAAGAGCTGTCCATTCCATGTCTTTCCATTCCTGCTACTGCGAAAATATTGCCGTCTGTGTTTACGGAAGGCGGTTTCTTAACCGATGTTTTCTTGGATTTCATGAAGAAAATACCGGAGATGAAAGGCATTATGGTGAACACCTTTAGCCAGCTTGAACCATTTGCACTTGAATCTCTGCTCTCTGATGGTAATATCAGATTATATAAGTCTGTTATTGTATTCATGTTTTCTAGCTGAATATAACATTATGAATGCTTCGATTTTGTGTCAGATAAGATGCCGAAAGTTTATCCAGTAGGCCCGATTTTGAATTTGGGCGGTGGTGAAGAACAGGGCGGTGGATCGTTTGATGAGGTCAAGAAATGGCTGGACGAACAGCCGGAAAGCTCGGTGGTTTTCTTGTGCTTTGGAACCATGGGAAGTTTTGAGGAAGCTCAGGTGAAAGAATTTGCTATGGCGTTGGAGAATAGTGGGCATCGTTTCCTTTGGTCCTTACGAAAGACAGGAGCAAAGGGAACGATGCAGATGGTAATCGAATATGAAAATTTTGAGGAAGTGTTGCCGGAAGGGTTCTTGGAGAGGACTAAAGGGATCGGGAAAGTGATCGGATGGGCCCCCAAGTGGAGGTGCTATCCCATCCGGCAGTGGGTGGATTCGTGTCGCATTGTGGATGGAACTCGATTTTGGAGAGCGTATGGTTTGGAGTGCCGATTGCTACGTTACCGTTGTATGCAGAGCAACAGATGAATGCGTTTGAGCTGGTTAAGGAACTGGGGATGGCGGAGATGATAAGAGTAGACTACCGTATAGACATGATGAGAGTGAGGACGCCGGAAATTGTGGGGGCAGAGGAGATAGCGGCGGCGATAAGGCGGCTGATGGCGGAAGAGGGAAGTGCAGTGAGGCAGAGAGTGAAGGACATGCAGGATAAGGCGAGATCGGCTTTGTTGGTAGGTGGATCTTCTTATAATGCTCAGCGGCTTTTCATTGATGATGTAATAAGAAACATTAATGCTTAGGAATTTCTTGTGTGTTTTAATTGTAGTTCATGATTAAATACTCAGATCTGTAAAATGGTTCGAAAACAGTACACTTTATAGTCGATCTATATAGTCGAACACTGCATATATATATATACTCCCTCCATCCCAGGATCATCTTCACATTTTTAAAGGGAGATTAATAAAAGTTGTTTTTGGTGATAAAGTGGTATGAGAGAGAATAAATTGTAGGGGTATTTTGGGTTGTTCACTTTTAAAAAGTGTAAGAGAATAAAGTGTAAGAAGATAAAGTGTTTGACTTTTAAGGGTATTAGTGTAAAAAATACTTTCCTTATTTGGGTGTGAAGATTATGTTGGGACGTCCAAATAAGAAAAGTATGAAAATTATGTTGGGACGGAGGGAGTATATATTAAAAATTGTGCTTTTCATTATGTTTTTATAAGTTTTTTTAACACACAATTTGCATTAAGAATAATAAAATACTAAGATGAAATAACTAACTAAAATTAGGAATTCAATAACATGGAATGATCGACCATGCAAATATGTACAAATTCTTTTGGGTATGTTTGTTCTGGGATGTAGATGTGCGGGAAGTCATGATTTTGAAATTATATGAATTTGAAAATTTTGATGAATAGTAAAAATGTGTGTTTAGTTTGAGATTTTAGTAGGGTGAGATTTTAATTTATATCAAATTAATGTTTAAAAATAAATGATATTGTATTATTATATTATATTGAGTGAGAGAAAAGTATGAGAGAGAATTAATGGATTGGTGTGAATAAAGTAATTTGTATTGGGAAGAATAATAATATATTTTATAGATATTTTTAGGTAAGGAATGACATTTGGATTTGCAAGTCCGATTTTAAATCCCTAACTAGCATGGAATGTGGTTCGCAAAGTTCTAAACTCATCCGTGTGAATTTCAAAACAAACATACCCTTTGTATTTGATTGCATGTTTATCAATTTTTATTATATGATTAGAATTTGACAAATATTATTTTGATTAACTAGTTGAATTCATGTTGAGAAGTCATTTTGCAATCCCATTCAAAAAAAAGAAGCCATTTTGCAATTTTTATAGTGAAGTGTGGAAATCGACTTAGACTATTCAATACGGCATACCACTTGACTTATTAAAGTTCAGATAACAAATTAGATCAAGACTTTTTTAACCTTTACAAAAGTTTTTACACCGACTCATTTAAATATATAAATATATATCTAACATAAAATATTACCGGCAAAATTAGTTACAGGTTCAAGAAAAAAATTACAAATAAGTTTATGTTTAAATATTTTATGTGTTTCTCGTTCAAATTTTTGAATCTATTTATAATTAAATTTTTTTAACCTATATGCAAATTACTCAATATTATATATTTAAACGAATAATTCAAGTAAATAAATTTAACCATCAATAAATCCTAATCTTGTTAAAAATAGAATAAAACAAATAAATTTTAAAATAACAATATTGATATAATTATTTTATATTTGATATTTAAGGTGAAATGTGCTCCATAAGATTTTAAACAGACTATCAGATTCAACTCATTTAGTAAAATTGTAAGATTTAAGCTTACTAAAAAGTCTTTCACAGATAAAATGTTAAACTTGAGTCTAACACCTATAAATTAGAACCATACTTTCCATTGAAAAACCCGACCATTTCCACCCCTAGATGTAACACATACTCTAGCTCTCTATCTCTACAAATTACCCTCTTCAAAATGATACAAGTTTTAAGTAAATTTAATATTTAATGTGTAGTGGGTATTGAGATATGATGAAAAAAAAATATATTGAGAGATAGTAAAAGATAAAGGTAGAGGGAAAGATGTGGGTACAATACTTTGACAAATTGAGACATCTGTCTTAATAAAATGAATAGCTTACGCCGAAAATATATATATATATATATATATATAATTTAAAAATTTTCTCAATCTTTATAGTCGAACACGGAACACTTTATGTCCACTGCTTTCTAAGAAATCATTCATGTCCCCACCAATATTATTTGGAAATTTGTAAATTTCAAAATCTAGAAACTATCTTTTTGAAATTTTGAATAGAATGTCTCCAGAATTGAGGGTTGTGTGAAGAATTTGTCCATTTACCAAATGAATAAAAGTAAATAAACATGAGATTACTTAAATTTAACAAGGATATAGAGGAGAGGCTTATGAATTCAAATTCGTAAGGGGCATTCATATTTCAGAAGTTTTGTAGTAAAATGATATAATTGAATACCTTGACTTATATATCAATTTATGAGATGAAACTAAATGGCAAGTTTTATATAACCATCTTTCAGACCTCTAATACTATTCATATCAATTCCAGAGGGACCTAAGGAAGAAAATATCGATACCTTAAATCGACGGATATATCGGTGGAAATGTAGATGTATCGGTGGATATTTTCGTCCAACCAGGCCTAACAAATACCATGAATTTTCTCGGTCAAATTTTCTGATCAGATCAAAATTCTAATCTAAGACTATTCGCTATGATTCGACCCGCCATACTGGTCTGGGCCCCCTATTGTATGCCAGTAGTGCCATTGCTTGATTAAGCATTTGTATGCCCACACCTCACATTATCTTATCCCTTCAAATCAATTATTTTTACATACCAAAAAATATTTCATGTGCAATAACAAGCAGTGTTAGAAATGAAGAAAGCTGAATTGGTATTCATCCCTTCTCCGGGGCTGAGCCACCTCGTCTCCACCGTGGAGGCGGCCAAGCTCCTGCTCGACCGCGATGACCGCCTCTCCATCACCGTACTCATCATGCACATCCTCAATGACGCCGCCATCGATGCTTACACAAACAAAATCTCTTCAACTCTCAACTCCTCATCTCGCTTACGTTTCATAAACCTCCCAAGAACAGAGGACCCCTCTGCTTCTAAGGCTTTCACTTTCGATTTAATCAACAACCATATGACTCCTATTAGAGATACAGTGTCTACCATGATTAACCAGTTATCTGAAGAAGATGATTCTCAGATTGTAGGCCTAGTTCTTGACATGTTCTGCACCAAATTCAGTCAAGTAGGGGACGAATTCGGCATCCCGTCGTACGTTTTCTTCACTTCCGGTGCTTGTGGCCTCGGCCTGTTTCAATACCTCATCACGTTGAGGTTCGAACAGAATCAGGACCTGACGAGGTATAAAGACTCCCATGAAGAGCTTTCCATTCCTTGTCTCTCGATTCCTGCTCCTGCCACAGTGTTGCCTTCTGTGTTTACAGAAGGCGGTCCAATGCCCGAAGTTTTCCTGAATTTTTTCAGAAAAATATCGGAGATGAAAGGGGTTATGGTGAACACCTTCTACGAGCTTGAACCCTTCGCCATTGAATCTCTCCTCTCTAATGGTATATTAAATCTGCTATTCATTTTATGATCTGGTTTTGTACTAGAATAAAATATTATGAGTTGTTTGGTTTTGTTCAGATAAGTTGCCAAAAGTTTATCCAGTAGGCCCGATTTTGAATTTGGGCGGTGGTGAAGAAAAGGGCGGTGGATCGTTTGATGAGGTCAAGAAATGGCTGGACGAACAGCCGGAAAGCTCGGTGGTTTTCTTGTGCTTTGGAACCATGGGAAGTTTTGAGGAAGCTCAGGTGAAAGAATTTGCTATGGCGTTGGAGAATAGTGGGCATCGTTTCCTTTGGTCCTTGCGAAAGCCAGGACCAAAGGGAACGATGCAGATGGTAATCGAATATGAAAATTTTGAGGAAGTGTTGCCGGAAGGGTTCTTGGAGAGGACTAATGGGATTGGGAAAGTGATCGGATGGGCCCCACAGGTGGCGGTGCTGTCTCATCCGGCAGTGGGAGGGTTCGTTTCACACTGTGGATGGAACTCGACTTTGGAGAGCATATGGTTTGGGGTGCCGATGGCTACGTTTCCGTTGTATGCAGAGCAACAGATGAATGCGTTTCAGCTGGTTAAGGAACTGGGGTTGGCGGAGATGATCAGATTAGACTACCATAAAGACATGAAGAGAGAGAAGGTGCCGGAAATTGTGGGCGCGGAGGAGATAGAGGCGGCGATAAGGCAGTTGATGGTGGAGGGGGAAGTGGAGTGAGGCTGAAGGTGAAGGAAATGCAGAACAAGGCGAGATCGGCTTTGCTGGAAAATGGATCTTCTTATAATGCTCAGCGTCTTTTCATTGAAGATGTTATAACAAACATTAATGCTTAGGAATTTAGCAATTTATTGTATTTTATAGTTCATGATTGAATACTTGGATTTCTACTTTGTCTCTGTAAAAGAGTTTAAATGAATGTATACGAGTCAATTTTACCAGCAATATGTTATTTATAAGGCATTCTCAAAATGGACATAAAGGCTCCCTGTCAAAAAAAAAAGGTTATAAATCCCACCAAGATGGTGGATATTTTGAGTTTATTATCCAAAATATTTTGAGAAAAATCTTGTGTGAAACAAAGTATCGTACATTATACGTGATATTTTTATATAATTTTATGATATATTTTAAATATAAATATTATAAAAATTGATAAAAATATTAGTTCATACATAAGAGCGTCTCATTCAAATTTTTGTAAAATATTTTAAGTACTACGACTTCAACATTAAATTATAACCTTTTCTCTCTCTCTGGGTTATTATGTGTGATGTCCAATTTTGTAGTTTGTGTGCGGTGGCTTTTTTCTTTCCATGACGTCATGCATATTAATTTTAAAATGAAATTTGGTATTTATATGAAAAGGTAATAATAATGGTCCCACAAAAATGAGTTATAAGTTCATAACCATATAAAGAGTTGTCGAGGTTAGTGAAAATTATGTTATTTTTAATGGAATGATTAGGTGACAATGTGGTGAGTAGGAAGACCAATTATAACCTCATAATCATTGTGTTTGCTCTAAATGCAAAATTGATATGTAAGTTCATGTATGAATCTGAAATTTTATTAAAAAAAGACCTTCATATCTATTTCTTTCGGTTAGAAACTAGTAGTCGGTAGTGGGACATTTTCATCAAAAAATTAAAACATACAGGATAATTTGAAAAGTGGTCAAGATACATGACTTTTTCATAATTATGGTTAACATACGATATTTGTTTTTAAATTTTGTAAATTATATATTTTTTATTTTTTTAATATTATTTTATATTTTCTTAATGTCTTTCATGCCTAAATATCATCGAGATCGGCTTTGATAATAACAGGTTCCTGAAAAATTTGTCTTTTTCGATTTGAGTGAGTCTTGGCAAATTCGTACATGCGAATAAAGTGGATGAGATAAATTCAATGAACAAATAAATATGTGTTATAGTTTGGAATGGAGGAGTAAAGGTATATGAAATTTTATGTCAAATAAATAGTTTATAGTGATGATGATCAAATATTATTTTATTTTTGTTGGTCGGTGAAATGATAATTAAGAGAAAAAAATATGAGAGAATATATAAATGAAAAAAATAGGATAGAGAATGAGTAAATATAAGAAAATAGGAGAGATAATAAATAAATGTAAAAAGAAAATAATATAATATGATAGTTTTAGATATATAAACTTTGTTGCATGAACTAACTTCAATATATAATATAAGTTTATACTTCTTTATAGGGGTGAGCATTCTGTCGGCCGTGGTTTTGGGTATTTTTCAAAATAACCGAATTTTATAAATTATAAACCAAAACCAAATCAATTTTTTAAAAATCGAAATAAAGCTAACCAAAATAATCGATTTTTCTAAAATATATACCGAAATTTTTATAAAACCGAAATTTTTTTCCAGCTTATTTCGGTTAAACCGAATATAAATTAAAATTTTTAAGTAATTTATTATTCAAATAATATTTTTCACTATAGTAATTTACTATATATATATATATATATATATTTTAAATTATATAAATAAATATTTCAATTTTTTGGTTAATTCAGTTTTTAAACTTTCAAAATCGAATCTGAAAAAAATTCAAATTTAGATTTTTAATGCAAACCGAAAATTTTAATCGAAAAAATCGAATCAAATTGACCGAAATCAATTCTGTTTGATTTGACTCAATTTGAAACTTCAATTTTTCGATTTTGTGTCCACCATAGTAAGGTGGGTGTGCATATCTAATTTAATGTTAAAAATTAAAATTGATCTCCCCCTGGCCTTGACCCCTGAATTTTTTTCCGGTGCCGGTATATAAATTTAGTATGACCTCCACAGATTAACCTCGTTCTCCAACTCTAAATTATTTCTTCTTCTTTGAGTCTTCTAACCAAAAAAATGTCTGTGGAAGAAAAAGCAAGTCTGGTGTTCATCCCATTCCCTATGCTGAGCCACCTGGCGGCGGCGGTAACGACGGCGAAACTCCTCTCCGACCAAGATGACCGCCTCACTGTCACAGTTCTAGTCATGAAGCTGCCCTTGGACACCAAGGTCAGTCCCTACATCAAGAATTTACCCAAATCTCGAATAAACTTCATCGAATTGCAAGAAAACCAATCAATCGTAGCTGAGATTAGGGCATCTGAAAATCCGAGAACCATGAGGTCTCGATTCATCGAGGGCCAAAAGGATCCTGTTAAAGATGCTGTTTCCGAAATAATCAAGACCCAGAAATTGAAAAAGATTTCCGGATTCGTAATCGATATGTTCTGCACACCCATGATTGATGTAGCTAATGAATTTGAAGCTCCTTCTTATATTTTCTTCACTTCCGGCGCAGCTTTTAGGGTTCATGCTGCATACCCAAAGTCTGATTGATGATCACGGTCAAGATCTGACGGTGTACGAGGGTTCAGACTCTGAGATCGCTGTTTCAACTTATGTTAATCCTGTCCCAGTAAGAGTATGGCCTGCTGCAATATTCGGGGAGGAAAGCCGCTTTTTAATTTCATCGGACGGTTCGGAGAGACTAAAGGTATTATAGTGAACACCTTTCTTGAATTGGAAAACCACGCGATTAAATCCCTCTCTGCTGATGAGAAAATCCCAACCGTTTACCCTGTGGGGCCTGTTCTTCAGGATGAGGGAGAAGAAGAAGCAGATGAGAGAGAGAGGCGTAACGGCATCATCGGGTGGCTCGACGAGCAACCCGATTCGTCCGTCGTGTTCGTCTGCTTCGGAAGCAGAGGAACTTGGGAAGGGGAACAAGTGAAGGAGATTGCTAAGGCTTTAGAACAGAGTAAACACAGGTTTTTATGGTCGTTGCGAAAACCTCCTAAAGAAAAACGGAATTTCCAGGAGAATATGAAAATCCCGATGAAGTATTGCCAGAAGGGTTTCTTGATCGGGTGAGAGGGGTCGGAAAGGTGATCGGGTGGGCCCCACAATTGGCGGTGTTAGCCCACCCATCGGTGGGTGGGTTCGTTTCGCACTGTGGATGGAACTCGACTCTAGAGAGCGTATGGTTTGGAGTGCCTATTGCTACGTTTCCATTGTATGCAGAGCAGCAGCTGAATGCGTTTCAGCTGGTTAAGGAACTTGGGATGGCGGAGATGATCAGATTAGACTACCATAAAGACATGATGGGAGTGAAGACACCGGAAATTGTGGGTGCGGAGGAGATAGAGGCGGCAATACGGCGGCTGATGACGGAGGAGGGGGAAGTAGGGTGAGGCAGAAGGTGAAGGAAATGCATAAGAAGGCAAGATCGGCTTTGCTGGAAGGTGGATCATCTTATAATGCTAGGCGTCTGTTGATTGAAGATGTTATGAAAAATAGTAGTTCTTAGAAATTTAGTAATTTCTGGTATTTTATTTTACAGTTTGTGTTTGAATTATCTTGTTCCTACTTTTCATTTGGAAAAGAGTTTTGGATGATTTAAATTTTCTCAGTAATTCTCGAATTCGAGTCAAATTTTATCAGCTAAAGTTATAACGAAGCACTTTTAAAAAGTATGTACAAATAGAAAATAGATTCTCTTATGAAAAATTGTTGGCGCGGAGGAAGATATTCAAAATATAAATTCTTAGAAACATAAATGCTTATGAGAAATTGTGGGGACGGCTGATGGCGGAGGAGGAGGGGAGAGTGGGGTGAGACTGAAAGTGAAAGAAATGCAGAACAAGCCGAGATTCCTGCATGGATGAAGAAATGAAGACAGGCTAGGACCACCACTGGACTACACTAGTGTTACTAATAATAGAGAGCTTTAATTTCACATGCACAAATATGGGTGATTCTTGAATCACATGTACAAATATGGGTGACCCTTGAATCACCTACACGGGTGCGGGTGTGATCCAAGTGCACCCTCTTATACAGAACTCTCTTGTACGGGAGGATTTAAACCCCAATATCTCCTATTTAATATCGTTTTTAATTTAATTATTTTTAATACATGACACGTATTATTAATAATAATACATGACGTTATTTATTACATAAGTTGCTTATTAATTTCAGCTTTTGTATTTTATTATTCAAATTAATTAGTATTGTTCAATGTTTTAATTTTATTTTTAATTTTCAAAATTCTTGTAATGTTTTAACTTGATTAATGTTGTTGTAACTGAAATTAATTAATAATATTTCAATATTTTAATTGAACTCGACTCTAGAGAGCGTATGTTTCGGAGTGCCAATTGCTACGTCTCCGTTGTATGCCGAACAGCTGCTGAATGTGCTTCAGCTGGTTAAGGAAATTGGGATGGCGGAGATGATCAGATTAGTCTACCATAAAGACATGACTGGAGTGAAGATGCCGGAAATTGTGGGCGCGGAGGAGATAGAGGTGGCTATATGGTGGCTGATGGCGGAGGAGGGGGAAGTGGGGTGAGGTAGAAGGTAAAGGAAAATGCCTGAATCGAAGATCGGTTTTGCTGAAGGTGGATCATCTATAATGCTCGGCGTCTTTTGATTGACTATGTTGTGAGAAATATTAGTGCTTAGAAATTTAGTCCGCTTGGTTTGGGGTATTAAAAGTAGGTAATTTAATGACTCATTAATTACTCCCATTAACGATACTCTAGTAATATTTACAATTTCGAATTGATTTAAAAATAAAATAATCACTAATTTATTTTGATTACATAATCTCCTCTTATAATAAAACATTTAATTATTATTCATTTCGCTCCGCTCAAGATTCTTTCCAAAATTAATAATTCATCTTTTCCATTCACGGAAATATATTACTGCAGGACAAGAGTGAGACTGTAGAAAGAACTGACGAGACCACATGTGTTGTTTCTGTATAACCCGACCCGATTCCCTCCAATAAATAAGTCATACCAAGTTATCAGCAGCGATAATCACAAAACTAAGCTAGTAGATATAATGATGAAGAAAGCTGAATTGGTATTCATCCCATCTCCGGGGCTGAGCCACCTCGTCTCCACCGTGGAGGCGGCCAAGCTCCTCCTCGAGCACGATGACCGCCTCTCCATTACAGTACTCATCATTCACATTCTCAAAGACACCAATATTGATACCTACATACAGAAAATCTCTTCAAATTTCAACAACATATCACCCTTACGTCTCATAAACCTCCCAAGAACAGAGGATCCCTCTGCTTCTAAGGCTTACACTTTTGATTTAATCAACAACCACGCTACTCATGTTAGAGATGCAGTCTCTAATTTAATCAAGCAAGCATCTGATCATGATTCTCAACTTGTAGGTCTAGTTCTTGACATGTTTTGCACTAAATTCGCCGAAGTTGGAGAAGAATTCCACATCCCTGCTTACGTTTTCTTCACTTCCAGTGCTTGTTGCCTCGGCATGTTTCAATACCTCGTCGCATTGAGATTCGAACAGAATCAGGAGCTGACGAGGTATAATGACTCCGATGAAGAGTTGTCCATTCCATGTCTTTCCATTCCTGTTCCTGCGAAAATACTGCCTTCCCTGTTTACAGAAGGCGGTCTCGTAGCGGATATCTTGTTGAGTTTCATCAAGAACATACCGAATATGAAAGGCATTATGGTGAACACCTTTGCTGAGCTTGAACGCTTCGCACTTGAATCTCTTCTCTCTAATGGTAATGTCATATTATAGTCTTTAAGTATTTCTAGCTCGTATATATGCTAGTTATTCTATTAATTGGTTTCCTAACTGAATGGAATATTATGGATGCTTTGGCTTTCTATCAGATAAGATGCCGAAAGTTTATCCAGTTGGCCCGATTTTAAACTTGGGCGGTGAATCATTTGATGATGTCAAGAAATGGTTGGACGAACAGCCCGAAAGCTCGGTGGTTTTCTTGTGCTTTGGAACCTTGGTGTGTTTCGAGGAAGCTCAGGTGAAAGAATTTGCTATGGCATTGGAGAGTAGTGGGCATCGTTTCCTTTGGTCTTTGAGAAAGTCAGGACCAAAGGGAACGATGCAGATGGTAATCGAATACGAAAATTTTGAGGGAGTTTTGCCGGAAGGGTTTTTGGAAAGGACTAAAGGGATGGGGAAAGTGATTGGATGGGCCCCCAAGTGGCGGTGTTATCTCATACGGCGGTGGGAGGATTCGTTTCTCACTGTGGATGGAACTCAATTCTAGAGAGTGTATGGTTCGGAGTGCCGATTGCTACATTTCCGTTGTATGCAGAGCAACAGATGAATGCGTTTGAAATGGTTAAGGAACTGAGGATGGCAGAGATGATCAGATTAGACTACCATAAAGACATGAAGAGAGAGAGGGTGCAGGAAATTGTGAGCGCAGAGGAGATAGAGATGGCGATAAGGCGGCTGATGGAGGAGGAGGGAAGCGGGGTGAGGCAGAAGGTAAAAGAAATGCAGAACAAGGCGAGATCGGTTTTGCTGGAAGATGTACTAAGAAACAGTAATGCTCAACGTCTCTTCGTTGAAGATGTACTAAGAAACAGTAATGCTTAGGAGTTCAGTAATTTCTTGCGTTCTACTGTATACTTCAATTTCTACTTCCCGTCTGTAAAACCATTCGAGTTGAATTAATGTGAACGAGTAATTCTCCAAGTCTGAGCGATTTTATTAGCGAGGCATTCTCAAAATGGGCATAAATGAAAAAATGATAATCAAAATCACGCATAAATTTTATCTCTTCTTGTAATTAGTATCTTTCTTAAAATCGGTTTTCCATTAGACTTTTCAACGGTGTTTATGTGACAATTATTTCGTAGTAATATGTGTACAAAAATTGTTTTATATCAATAGTATGATAGTTAATAAAGTTAATTAGCATATCATTCATATAAAACAATTTTTTGTACACATATTACTATGAAATAATTGTCACACAAAACCATTGAAAATGCCAATCAAAAACCGATCCTGATTTTATGGTAGTAAGATCTTTAGGAATTGAGCAAAACTTCCATTATTATTATTTTTTTTTAAAGGAAATTTCCATTATTTTTGCTGATGCGAACTAACGGACAACTATGTTTTTTTTTTAATTAAAGAGGTATATAACTAATTTGTTTATATTATCCAAAAGTTTTTGCACACTCCAAATATAGGGGTGTTGGGCATCTGGATTGCAGTTCAACCTCGTATTAAATAGCATCACTAACCGTAAAGAGGAACTCAAGATACTACCGTAAAGATATGAAAAGAGAGAGGACGCTGGAAATTGTGGGTGCGGAGGAGATAGCGGCAGCAATAAAGCGGCTGATGATGGAGGGGGCAAGTGGAGTAAGACAGAGGATTAAAGACATGAAGAATAAGGCGAGATTGGCTTTGTTTGAAGGTGGATCTTCTCATAATGCTCTGCGTCTCTTTGTTGAAGATGTACTAAGAAACAGTAATTATTAGGAGTTTATTAATATCTTGCATTCTATTGAACATAAACCCACAAATGGCCACAAATATTTTGTCCACAATGCCACGTAAAAATGTGCACAAGTAGTTCCAATCGAGTTGAATAAATGTGCACGAAGTCGAGGCGATTTTATTAGCAGTAGTTATTTATATGAACATTCTCAAAATGGACATAAATGTAAACTTTGGAAGGGGAACAAGTGAAGGAGATTGCTAAGGCTTTAGAACAGAGTAAACAGAGGTTTTAATGGTCGTTGCGAAAAACTCCTAAAGAAAAACGGATTTTCCAGGATAATATGAGAATCCCGATGAAGTATTGCCAGAAGGGTTTCTTGATTGGGTGAGAGGGGTCGGAAAGGTGATCGGGTGGGCCCCACAATTGGCGGTGTTAGCCCACCCGTCTGTTGGTGGGTTCATTTCGCACTGTGGATGGAACTCGACTCTAGAGAGCGTATGGTTTGGAGTGCCTATTGATACGTCTCCGTTGTATGCCGAACAGCTGTTGAATGTGCTTCAGCTGGTTAAGGAACTTGGGATGGCGGAGATGATCAGATTAGACTACCATAAAGACATGATGGGAGTGAAGACGCCGGAAATTGTGGGTGCGGAGGAGATAGAGGCGGCAATACGGCGGCTGATGACGGAGGAGGGGGAAGTAGGGTGAGGCAGAAGGTGAAGGAAATGCATAAGAAGGCAAGATCGGCTTTGCTGGAAGGTGGATCATCTTATAATGCTAGGCGTCTTTTGATTGAAGATGTTATGAAAAATATTAGTTCTTAGAAATTTAGTAATTTCTGGTATTTTACTTTATAGTTTGTGTTTGAATTATCTTGTTCCTACTTTTCATTTGGAAAAGAGTTCTGGATGATTTAAATTTTCTCAGTAATTCTCGAATTTTATCAGCTAAAGTTATAACGAAGCACTTCTAAAAAGGATGTACAAATATAAAAAAGATTCTCTTATGAGAAATTGTTTGCGCGGAGGAAGATATTCAAAATATTAATTCTCAGAAATATAAATGCTTATGAGAAATTGTGGGAGTGGAGGAGATAGGGACGACTGATGTGTTAAGTGTTAACCTTGTTCCTGCAACAATATGTTTTTTTTATATATATTCGAGGTATGCATTTAAAGATCGCTAAACTACTAAATTTTAGAGACTTTATTTTTTTGGCAATTAACTCAATCCATTTTGAAATTAATCCTGTAATTTTGTTATAGTTGACTTTCTTAACAGCAACCGGCTACTGTTGGTAGCTCAGTCATTCACTGCATCATTTTTTAAAAAGTGATCCTATAAATTTGAGGTTTTAATTTTTTTGAAATTGGTCATGTAAGGCTTCGTGTAAGGCGGATTTTCTCATAATGCTCTGCGTCTATTTGTTGAAGATGTACTAAGAAACAGTATTTCTTAGGAGTTTATTAATGTCTTGCATTCTATTGTAAGCACATGATATAGAACCCACAAAAGGGCACAAATATTTGTCCACCAATTATATGACAATGCCACATAAAAATGTGCACAAGTAATTCCAATCGAGTTGAATAAATGTGCACGAAGTCGAGGCGATTTTATTAGCAGTAGTAAGATCATGCATATATTTGAAAATTTGATCTCTTGTAATTAGTAACATCTCTAGGGATTTGGGATTGAGCAAAAGTTGACTAAAGTTATGGTCGGAAATAGTATCGTGCAATGCACGTAATAAGAGATTATATATCTAATCTCTATGCTGATATTGCCATAGCTTCTTAGATTCTACTTGAAACGAGCTTCTTAGATTCTACAATTTAATATATTTGGTGAATCATATCAGATTTTGATATTTTTGTTGTCCAATTTCAATTTTTGGAATTAATGTGATTACAAACAATTTTTGTTACCTCTTACGTGACGTTCCGACGGTAAATTAATATATCAGAAATATTACAATCTCTTCTCTTCTCCAGATATTTTCTTCCTTCTCTGTCATTTCTCTCACTTTCTTATCTTTTATATAGTGGTTCATAAAAAGTGCATGATAAATAATGGACGGTTTAAATTTCACTTTCCAGTTCTTCTGATATGTATAATTAGTGATGGCATGCATCTTTGCATTTTCATTACGACGTTGTCTTTTACTCTTCGAGTCTTTCCCTCCAAAAAAAAAAAAAAAATGTCGGTAGAAGAAAAAGCAAGCCTGGTGTTCATCCCATTCCCTATTGTTAGCCACCTCGCGGCGGCAGCGACAGCGGCGAAGCACGTCTCCGAACGAGACGAACGCCTCACGGTCACAGTCGTCATCATGAAGCTGCCTGGTGACACCAAGGTCAGTTCCTATTCACCAAGATCAGTTCCCATTCACCAGAATTCACCAGAATCTCGATTAAACTTCATCCATCTGCAAGAAATCCAATCAAACTTGGCGGCCCCTCAATCTCCCGGTGATCACGTTTTCCAATTAATCGAGAGCCAAAAGCAGGTTGTTGCAGATGCTGTCACTGAAATAATCAAGTCCCAGAAATTGAAAAAGATTTCTGGTTTCGTAATCGATATGCTCTGCTATTCCATGGTTGATGTGGCTAATGATTTTGGAGCTCCTACGTATGTTTTCTTCCCTTGCAGCGCTGCTTCTGTGGGGTTCATGGTGGATCTCCAGAACCTGAAAGATGAACATGATCAGGATCTGACGGCGTACGAGGCTTCAGATGCTGCAATCTCTGTTTCAACTTTTTGTTAATCCTGTTCCAGCGAGCGTGTGGCCTGCTACTACATTCATAAAGGAAAGAGTTTTTCCTGATCCTTTTATCAGAAGGTTCAAAGATATCAGAGGCATTATGGTGAACACCTTTCTTGAATTGGAGCACCACACGATTAGGTCGGTCTCTAGTAATGACAAAATCCCACCAATTTACCCAGTCGGCCCGATACTTGGAGAAGACAGAGAAGAAGAGCAGAACGACATCATCGGGTGGCTCGACCAGCAACCCGATTCGTCTGTTGTCTATCTTTCCTTTGGTAGCCTTGGATTTTTCGAGGCGGAGCAGGTGAAGGAGATTGCTATCGCGTTAGAAAAGAGTAAACAGAGGTTTTTATGGTCTTTGAAAAAGCCACCTTCAAAGGAAAATCCTGATGAAGTACTGCCAGAAGGATTTGTTGATCGGGTAAAGGGGGTAGGAAAGGTGATCGAATGGGCCCCGCAAAAGGCGGTGCTGGCACACCCTGCAGTGGGAGGGTTCGTATCTCACTGCGGATGGAACTCGATTCTGGAGAGCATATGGTTCGGAGTGCCGATTGCTACGTTTCCGTTGTTTGCAGAGCAGCAGATGAATGCATTTCAGCTGGTTAAGGAATTTGGGATGGCGGAGATGATCAGAATAGACTACCATGTAGACATGACGGCAGTGAAGACACCGGATATTGTGGGGGCGGAGGAGATAGAGGCGGCGATAAGGCGGCTGATGGCGGAGGAGGGGGAAAGTGGGGTGAGGCAGAAGGTGAAGGAAATGCAGAACAAGGCGAGATCGGCTGTGGTGGAAGGTGGACCTTCTTATGATGCTATGAATCTTTTCATTGAACATGTAATAAGTTATAATTAGCATTAGAGCAATACCCCTAACAGGCACTGCTCATTCATAGTGGATGTCAAAATTTGGTCCTGCATTTATGAAGAAATGCACAGGCTAGGACCACTACTGCACCACAATAGATACCTTTAATTTCACAACCACACTCTTATTCTAACTTTAGTGTTTCCTCTTCTATAGCATGTGATGCCATTTCTTATATGAGAAAGTTTTATGTTTTTGTTATTTTACTTTTCAATTTCATTCATTTTTATATTATTACTTAAATATTTATATTTTTGTTAAAAACTTGATATTTTAAATGTTATTTATTAAAGTTAATATTTAAAATTTAAAATTATAATATTGGATTTTTTATATTAAATATGAATAATTTAAATAGTAAAAATATTAATTTGTTGTTGATACTCCTAAAAATTAATATGATATTATTGGCCTAATTCTTGATAATTATGATGAGATTTTTAATACTCTTATCAAATATTTGATACTTTTAAATTTTTTAAAAGTGGCAAAATCGTAAACTTATAGTGTATACGAAACATAATAGACCTACTCTTATTATATAAGTTGTGTATCAATTTTAGCTTTTGCATTTTATTATTTTATTTTAATTGAAATTAATTAGTAATGTTTCAATATTTTAGATTTTCTTTAATTTTCAAAATTTCTGTAATGTTGTACACTTTAGGAGGGTTTGTGTTGAATTTGTTTGAGTAACTAGAAATCATTCAAAATAAATAAGCAAAATAAAACAATTATGATAAGCGTATTCAATAAATAAAAACGATATAATCCTTGGATAGTTTCCACTGAAATAATTCTTCTGAATTAATTAAGGATGCGGTTATCTCGACCATGTCTCAAGTCTCACACTTAAGCTAATGATGCAATCAAATTAATTCGAATTATTTCTTATGTTTAATTAATTAAAAGTACGATTCTAATTATTTCGTCAGGAATTTTTGAAACTTTGGCGGTTTTGTGTGAGAGTTATTTCATGTAATACGTTAACAAAAGTTATTTTATATGAATAATATGATAGTTAATGCATATCATTCATATAAAATAACTTTCAGAAATATTACTTGAAATAACTCTCACACAAAAACCACAAAACAGTGCTTCCTGATTTATGAGTAATTTATTTAAATGCATTTGGCATAAAAACAATAAAGCAAACTAGACTGGAAAACTAACACGTTTGAATCATGAAGTGAAGTAGCATGAGAAAGTTGTATGATATGTTTTGTGTGGACATAAATTGAAGTAGCAAGAGAACGTTATGACACTATGATGAGAACGAAGGGACGTGGGCTCGCCGGCCCACAAGTAATGCTAAATTTTTCAATTAATTCATGTTATTATTTGTCCATTTACTTTAGACCTTTATTTTTTGGTCCAGTAACTTTTCTTCTATTAGGTAGTTTTTCTTTAAATACCAACAGTTGTGATCGATCACTTTTCATCGGAGCACCAACGTATTGGAAAATTAGGCGTGGTTCTCATCACACTCACTTATCTTTCAAGTCATCTAACTTATCTTGAAATATGTCATTTTAAATTCATATTTATTCTTATGCCCGCAATTCTCTTTCCTTTCAATGAACTCAACATTCTTGATCCACTTTGAACCTTAATATTATTGATCTAAATAATTAATTCCACACATGTAAATATATATATATATATATATTTTTTTGAAAAGAAAGAAAAATTTTATTACTTAGCCACAAGAACAGACAATAGAAGAAAGTCCAACAAAAAGTTGATGGATCAACTAAACAGATGGGCTCTCATATGATCGAGAGACCCTATCAAAAGCGTGAGCCAAACTATTAGCATCATTTTGACAAAAGAAACTGAAACATTTTGCAATTCAAGAAACTATTATGACAAGAGCGTATGATATCGCCAAAGGACGAAAAGAACTCGTTAACCCCGTTTTTTGCTTCAACAATTAACCATCTTAGCATCCCCTTCGATAACCACGTTGATCAAGACACATGTAAATATTTTGAAATGGCATAAATCATGATGTGATATTTTATTGAAAATTTTATGACATTCAAGAAATACTACCTAAGATATCATCGATTAAACTACCAAAGAAGTTAAAGGACGACCCTCCTTCCATTAGAACCTTTCTGCTACGCTCCTTCAACTCCTTCACCTTTACTCGAATCTCATTTTGTCCATCCATAAGAGCCCTAATTGCTTTCTCGATTTTTTCCGCACCCACAATCACATCACTATTTTTCCTAAAATCCATCTTAATTTCAACACCTATTTCTAACTCCTTAACAAGCTGGAATGCGTTCACTTGTTGCTCTGCAGCCAGCGGCCACACCGCAATTGGGACGCCACACCAAATACTCTCCAGAATCGAGTTCCATCCGCAGTGCGAAACGAATCCACCCACCGCCGGGTGAGATAACACCGCCATCTGCGGGGCCCATCCGATCACTCTCCCGACTCCCATCGTGCGGCTGAGGAACCCCTCCGGCAGTACTTCATCAGGATTTTCAAATTCACTTGGGAACGCCACCTCTCCTTTGGGAGGTGGCTTTCTCAACGACCATAAAAACCGATGTCCACTATTTTCCAGTGCCACCGCGATTTGCTTCACTTGATCATCATCGAAACTCCCAACGGTGCCAAAACAGAGAAACAAGACGGAGTCATCGGGTTGCTGGTCAAGCCACCCGATGATTTCGTCGCACTTTTCTTCTCTCTCGTCTTGAATAATCGGACCGACGGGGTAAAACGGTGGGATTTTGTCATCACCGGAGAGGGACCTAATCGCATGAGGCTCGAATTCAAGAAAGGTGTTCACAACAATCCCTTTGGCCCCTCTCAACTTCTTTGCAATATCGAGGAAACCACTCTCGTTGTCGAACACCGGAGACGGCCAAACACTCGCCGGAACAGGATGAACATACGCCGGAACTGAAACGGCGGCGTCGGAGTCCTGGTACTCCGACGGATCCTGATGATCGTCGTCTCTGAGACTCTGGAGACGGAACATGAGGCCGAGAGTGGCTGCGCCGCAAGTGATGAAGACATAGCCGGGAGCTCCAAGCTCCTTTGCCAGATCAATCATGGTGGCGCAGAATAAGTCAACGACGATTCCGGCGAGCTTACATGATTCCGACGACTCCGTTAATTTAACGATGGCGTCTCTCACGAGACCCTTTTGGCTCTCAACCCATCGGAGAACGATACCCTCTAGAGATCTAATCTCCGATGCGGCATCCGGCATCTTCATCGGAAGTTGCAGAAAATTAATCGTGGAATCATTCTTGATGTAGGAACTGATGGCGACGTCTGTAAATGGAAGATTCATGATGAGAACTGTGACGGAGAGGCGTTTGTCTCGGCTGGAGAGGAGCTTCGCCGCCTTCACCGCCGACGTCAGGTGGCTAGCCGAAGGTAATGGAATGAATACCACGGTTGCTTTTTTCTGTACAGACATCTTTTTCTGTTTTTCTTTTAGATAAGTTCTAATTTTGATTGGGCACTTGGAAATTAGTAGTGGGTAATGTATTTAAAATTAGACCGGATTGTACGGTTCAATCGATTTAATATGGAATCGGTCACAACATCAATTCGAATTGTAATGTATAGCGAGTTAGATTAAAACCGTAACAAAACGGTAAAATTCGTATTAGATTGCCAGCTCGCTAGATCGGGTGATCCGACTTCATTTAAATTTTGAAAAAATCCTAAAAAAGAAAATATTAACTGTTCGCACTTTCCCAGCATTGTATGCTTATATTACAATACGATAACATTATAAAGAATATTAATTTAACTGAAAAATATTATTTGTATTACTTAAAGAATATTAGTTAAAATAGATGAAGGATAATTTAGATCCATTTTTTTAAAAAAAATATCAATTTCACCATAAAACTTAATTCACACGAAACATATACACCAATTTATGTTAACTTAAAGACACCTATCAGAGATATTTTTTGAGATGCACCAACATTAATTTTTATAAATATAGTCTTAATTTATCTTATACTTAAAATAATAATAAAGTTACTTCACTATTTCTAATTATCTCCTACAAGCAACTCTAAATTAAATGTTATGCTACAAATAATTACATATAAAAACATTTTTTTGTCTCATTCTCCTAAACCGACTAAAATCCCTTATTAAAAATTATTTTATCTCTTTTAATACTAATAAACAATTCTCACATTAAAACTTGTATCAAAGTCAAATAAAAAAACAACTAATATTATTTTTGAATAAAACTAAAACAACTAATACAGACAAATTTTTATATTTTAATAAAATAACTAATATTATTTAAAGTTACACATAAAACAAAATTTCTTATGAAACTTGTTTCACCGCATAAAACTCGATATCTAATATTCATTTAGTAATATCAATATACTTTTACACTTAAGTGCAATAATATTACTAATTTAATATTATAATCCTCCATCCCATAAAAGTTTTCACACTTTTCTTTTCGTTCGCCTCATTATAAGTTTCACAACCTTAAAATGTAATACCCTTTATAAACTTCATCCTCACAATTTTCATTAATTTACATAAATTTCATTACTTTTTACTATTATATACATATAACTCAATAAATTTTTTTACTTTATACATAAAGGTTTACAAAATTACCTCTCAAAACCTCAATCATTACTCTTTTTCTTAAAGTGTGTGTCCTCCTACATATGAAAACTTTTTCGGGACGGAGGCAATAGTATTCTTAAATGAATGTAATAGTATCAATTTCATATAATGAATTATTTTTTTACCTAAAACTAATTCCACATAAAATATTACACTATTAATACACAATAGAGCTAATTTACATAAGATTTTATTATATTCTGAAAAAAACCTATCATATCATTACTATTTCGAGTCACCCTAAAAAATAATAATAATAAAAAAATTAATATCATTACTATTGACGAATTTTGTTGAAACAAACACGATAGTTAGTCACGACGTTCTAGAAGAAAAGGAAATCAACTTAGCTAGTTTTTTTTTCTTTAAAAAAAGGCTACTCTACCCTAGTGTATCATGTATGTATATAAAAAGCCTTAAATTAGCGCTTTTCTTTATAAACAACCTTCTGTTACACTCCTCTACCTCTACTCTACAATCTTCTCTTCTCTTTCCCTTTTACACCAACAAGATGTCCGTACAAAAATCAACCCTAGTGTTCATACCCTTTCCGGTGCCGAGCCACCTCACGGCCGCGGTGAAGGTGGCAAAGCTCCTCGCCGATCGCGACGACCGCCTCTGCATCTCCGTCCTCATCATGAAGCTCCCAATTTCCGACATCAACCTCAATTCCTTCACCAATAACTCATCCTACTCTCGCATAAACTTTGTACAACTCCCAGAAAACAAATCCGATTTAACGGAGCTGATGAAATCGCCGATTAATTTGGTCCCCGATTAATCGCGAGCCAAAAGGGTCTGATCAAAGACACCGTCGCTGAAATAATTGAGGCCCAGAAAATGAGCTCGGATCCCCTGTGTTTCATCGTTGATATTTTCTGCGTTTCCATGATCGATCTTGCGAAGGAGCTCGGATCCCCTGCTTTTCTTTTCTTCACGAGCGGTGCAGCTTCTCTGGGCCTCATGTTCCGCCTGCAGAGTTTTTCCGATGAAGAAAATGAGGATCTATCCAAGTATAAAGATTCAGATGCTGTGATTTCGATTCCTACATATGTTAACTCTGTTCCTGCGAAAGTATGGCCTTCTCAAGTTTTTGATAACGAAGGGGCTTTTCTGTATCTTTCAAGAAAGTTGAGGGACGCCAATGGAATAATCGTCAACACATTTTTTGAATTCGAGCGCCACGCGATTGAATCTCTCTCATCCGATGAGAAGATCCCGCCAATTTTCCCTGTGGGGCCGATCATTCAAGATGAGAGAGAAGAAAGCAATGAGAAGCAGGGCAGGATCATCGCGTGGCTCGACGAGCAACCCGATGATTCCGTCGCGTTTCTGTGTTTCGGCACCGGCGGGTATTTCAGTGAGGACCAGGTGAAGCAAATCGCGGCGGCGCTGGAAAACAGCGGACATCGATTTTTATGGTCGTTGAGAAAGCCACCCCCGCAGAATGGAGGATCGCCTGGAGAATATGAAAATCCCGATGAAGTATTGCCAGAAGGGTTCCTTGACCGTACAATGGGGATCGGGAAAGTGATAGGGTGGGCCCCGCAAATGGAGGTGTTATCTCACCGCGCGGTGGGTGGATTCGTGTCTCATTGTGGATGGAACTCGGTTCTGGAGAGTGTTTGGTTCGGAGTTCCGATGGCGGCGTGGCCGTTGGCGGCAGAGCAACAGATGAATGCGTTCCAATTGGTGAAGGATTTTGGAATAGCTGTCGAGATTAAAATGGATTATAGGAAAGGCAGTGATGTGATTGTTCCCGCAGAGAAGATTGAGAAGGCAATCCGAGAGTTGATGGACCCGAATAATAAAATTCGGGTTCGGGTGAACGAGTTGAAGGAGAAGAGTAGAGAAGTAATGGGAAAAGGAGGGTCGTCACATGACTTCTTGGGTCGTTTGATCGATAATTTCTTGCGTAATTAATGTATTTTTGAAGTTTCTTTTGTTTGAGTGTGATGTTGTCCAATAATGTCTAGTCTAGTCTTACCTTTCAAGTTTCGACCTTATTAACTAAAGCATACTATTTATATAAAATAATTTTTATACACATATTACTATAAAATAATTCTCACACAAAAATCGTTGAAAAAATTAGCGCACACTTTTCAGGATGGAGGGTGTATACGCTTACGCTGTTCTTAAGTTGCATATTTAATGAGATTTCACTTTCTAAACTACTCATACCTATTTATCTGATTTGTTATGTATAATCTATTAAGAATTGATTTTATGTGAGGTATGCACTTAAATTTTATTATTTGACTTTTCAATTAATTATATTAATATTTTTCATTTTTAATTTATAGAATATTATATCTATTATGAAGTGAGTGTATGGATAAAGTAATTTCATAGGAGAAAAAGTCATCTATATAATATTTTTCTTCTCGGGCATCTTTGTCATATAATTTGTCAAGTCGTTCATATATAATGGAAGTCATCCTCGGTTAGCAAACTTGTTTGAATAATCCAATTTTACTAGTTTTCATATAGACTCTAATTTTATGAAAAGAGTAGACCTCTCGAGTCAATCAACTGCAATTCACTTTTCTTGCTCTTTAATGTGACCCACCTTTACTTTTACTACCTAATTCAACATCAAGGTTTTAAACGTAGGATTGAACCGGCCGATTTAACTTATTGAATCAAGAATTGATTGTGAGACCAGTCAAATTACCTTTAAAATATTTTTTTAGATTGAATGGAAGAAAACTGAATAAAACCGGAAAATATCAACAAATTTTTCTTCATTATTAAAAGTAAAGTTTAAACCATGACCTATCCCTTATTTCTTCGACAAAAACTTGTGAGCCGGGTGTATTTAACTCTATTTTATTATCATCACATGCACATTCACTATCACCGTCATGCACAAGCGTTATCACCGTCATATTTACTTATAATAGTGTATATACATGATAGTGATAGTGTATGTCCATGATAGTAAATTTAATGTGCGTATGAAAATAAAATAGAGTTTCATCAGATGACCCGCTTCACACAAGTGTTACTCTATTTCTCTTCTATTTAATATTTTAATTATTAAATTTATCAAACAAACATCTCAATTTCAAAATAATGCGTAATTTATATCCCTTTATATGTGGTTCTAGTTTTTAGTATTTATCATATTTTAGAGTTCTAAAATGATATTGTGTTATCTACAACTTTGTTGTATTTATTTTAATATGAAATTTATAATTTATAGTTTGAATTTTTATTAATTTATATTTGCTATTAATGTTAACATAGAGAATATTTTAAAAAATATGCAGAGATTTTTTTAATGATTGGACCGACAATGGATGTCTATTCTAATTTGGTTGTTAATTTGATTATGAAAACACGATTCCACATTTATGTAAATTGGTGAGGGACCTCTCAATACTAATACTCCCTTCGACACTTTTCACTTTGGTTTGTATAATACTATATCAATTATCAACAGAACAAAGTTCAACAAGTAAAGAGGTCAACAGCTGACCTGAGAGTCAACAGAAAGAAGACTCAACAATTGAAGGTCTGACAGCTAAGTCAGTCAATACTCAATGAAAATACAGATCTGCAAATTATATGCATTCATTTAATTTACCATAGTATAACGCACAACATCAATATTTGACCACTCTATTAATACTTATATTCATGATGTCATTTTATATATTGTTATTTTGATAGTGCTAGAATATGGGGGAAAAAATCATTTTGGTGAAAGATTCAACATGAAATGTGGGTGCTAAAAGTTTATGAAAACAAACAAGTGTCTTTATAAATTTAACTTCTCATACATCTAAGGTACCGGATACAAAATTGCAATCCCGATCGAAGTTGATTAGGCTCTTATAGATTGACCTCGATTTGGTTATAAGCTACTTCGGCATTGCACATCCGTTTAGACGGTGTCTTTTCTTCTTCGACAACTGAATCTCAAGACTTGAACCAGGAGCTGCACCTTCGTATTGACGGCGTCTTTTTCTTCTTTGGCACGTAAGTTTCAAGACTCAAACTAGGAGCTGCACCTCTGTTTTGACGATATCTCTTTTTCTTCGACAATTGAGTTTCAAGATATGAACCAGGAGAGTCAGAGTAGCCTTGACTACCACGCTGCAAGTTCGACTTCACATTAACCCTTGTCCCTGATAGTGGTTGATCTGCAACAATGAATAAAAACTCATCAACTTAATTGCTACTGAATAATTTATACCACACATTCAGAATAAGATGACATATTCTTGTGTGAGGCCGTCTTATGGAACTCATTGTGGGAGACGAAAGTCAAAACTCAACTATCCAAGAAAAACAACACTTGGACCAACTTCCAAATGTCTGATTTTATCCATTAATACAAACCAATTTTTCATTAATTAGGATATCAAAAGACTATTTTACCCTATTTATTACTAGTTGATGATTAATAAACTTATATTCACAAGGAGATGGTTAGTAACATTTGAGGGATAATACGGGTATTAATGAATATAATATTTTATTGTAAAGTTGGTGAAAAGTGTAAGAAAAATAAAAGATAGAGAGATAGTGTAAGAAAAGTAAAAGTAAAGTATTTTATAATAAATGTCACAACTCTCCAAAAACAATGTTAAGCTTTAAGAGGGACACCGAAATGACAAAATATTAAACTTAAAGAGAAACGGGGAGTATTTATTAGGGGGTATTGGAAAGAGTAAATTTTTATTGATATTAGAAAAGTAACAAATAATTGATTTTGAATAGAACTAGACAGATAATTAGGAAATGATGTAGTAATTGAGTGGTTTGGCCCTTAACTCTCACATGTGAGACCATCTTAAATAAGAGTACTCTTCTATGAACAAAGATGAATTCATGAAAATATTAATTCATATTTGACAAAAAGCATGCACAAACTAAAGGACTCTCTTTCCTTGGGGATTATGATATCATCAAAATTATGTACAATTGTAAGAAGTTACCTTCTGAAGGTAGAGGTGATTTTAGCATCCCATGATCAATGACATCATTTGTTGGATGTTTCGGCACAGAGTTGTCTCGCAAAGGTTTTGGGGTTTGAAAGGAAAATTGTGACAAGTCAACGCCTTGCTTTACGTACTCTGGGTGTTCATTAAGGAAACTTGAACGACAGCATCATAAAATGAAAAATTACATGTGAGGACAACATTGATTGGAAACTTAAGTTGTATACGGACATCCAACATTTTCATTATACCTTGCAACTTCCATCGTAGAACGAAGTCTCTTGCCCAATGGTGAAACATAGTACCTGTACAAATTAATAAAAAGAAGAGAAAAACAAATACTACATTTAATATAATGCAGGCAAAAAGGATTAAAAATTGAAAAAAAAAAAAGCAGAACAGTAAATCTAATCAAGTACTTTATCACTTGCTCTCTCAAGAGTCCTAGGAAATTTTACTTATTATATCAAAATAGTACGTGAGTTTAGCAAAGTCCACTACAAGATTAAGAGGTTCTTAGCTGTATTATCTCGTTGACAAAGGGCACAACTGCACTTCTCACTTATTTAAAAGAAACACTTTTCAAGAGAATCTATCACTTTGATAAACTTATATGGGTCTTTTATGCTCAACAAAGGTCCAAACTACTGTAATGCAAATGTTTTAAACAGATTGTATAACCACCCGAAAGACCAATCAAGAAGCACTTAAAGAGGTGCTGAAACTGGATTCAAAACTGGGTTGGTCTTTAAACACTAAATAATTTACTTCATTGGGAATGTAATTTGACACTACAAAAAACAGGGCGAATGGGACGTGGACGTGTGTAATTGATGATTATTGGTAGATAAAAGAACAGATACAAAAGTTCAGAAAGTCCTTTTATCATAATTGTTCTAACTTAATATAAAAATGAGTTGTTCTCAGTTTTCAGCTCAACTATGCCACCTAGGTTCATTCGTTTTCAATATTAATTTTCTAGACATCATTCTTATGGTTCAATAAATCACACAACCAATAGAACACTTTGTTCTAGTTGAAAGACTACTCCTAACATATTCGAGTATTTCAAGAAAATCCTATAGTTTTCATGTTTCTTTTTCAATAATCTAAAAATTAGCAATCCCAGCAAAGCATGACTTCAGGTTTATGGAGAAAAAACAAAATTGGATGGAGAAATAGAACACATACACATCTGCAAACTTGGTGCTTCCTTCACATCTGAATTTCAGAAGTCGTTGCCAGCCAGGAGGAGGCAGAGATATGTTAGGTTTATCAATCGCCCAAAGCCTACTTCCCTCCTGTGTAATATCAGGTGGGTCGTCACATGATAAGTCGGGCCGCCATTCTTGGCCAGTTTTACAGAAGAAGGGAACTTCTAGAATATGCTCCCGTATTTCCTCGTACTTCTCCTTTGTTGGAATGATCCTCCATTTGTAACAGTTGGCACACTGAACAGTGAAAGCCCAAACAGATGGATAAACTCTTGGATGTTGTCTTATAGAAGACAAAGATTGATGACCAACAGGATTCGGAACAACGTCAGTTTCAGCAGCACCATTAGCACTAGGATCGTACATCACCAATTGATATTGAGAATTTTCTGATGATTTTTCTTCATCTACTGTGCTACAATTTGCCAGCACTCCTTTCTGTTGAGAATTGTTGGCAGGGCTTACCTGAACTTTGGAATTGTTTGAGGGACTGACTTCTCCTTCCACATTACTTGGGTGATTAGCAGTAGTCAAAGAATTTCTGACAGATATCTTACGTTTCCGCTTGATGGTAAGTTTTAATGACTCTGGCTGCATTGCTCTCTTCTAAACAACTTAAGATTCTAGAACATGCAAAAACCTTAATAACTTAACCTACTAAAAGTCATAGGCATATAGAAAATTTGATCCCAAGAACAGCTTCAACGACTGTCACCAGAGAACAAACATGTTACAACTGTAAAAACTTCAAAACAATTTAAGAAATTGCTTTTGTAGACAAATAAAGGAACAACTAAATGAACCCTTGCGCGTGAAGCAAAAATAAGAAGAAAATGAAAAAAAAAAAAGCATCAATGCTTCAAACAGAAGTATGCATTCAATCAAATCATGGAAAGAAATAGCGTACGAGAAAAAAAAATAATAAAAGAGGTAAAAACATTTTTAAAAAACTCAGTATCTGTAGTAGTGAAAAATTATCACAAACAATTGCACTGTGACAGAATGATGTATGAGGTGAGGAATCACTTATGAGTTGATGGAAACTTAGAAGATCACAATTCCATTTTAGTTGGACCTTGAAGTATGAATTACGAAATGACAAATCTTAATGAGTTCATATTTGAATGTAGACATGAGTGGCACAGAAAATTTCAAAAATAATCATTTAAATGAATGAATAAATCATAAATCTATAATTGATTGATGAAAATACAAATCTTCTATTGTATCAATACATTAATTCTTCTGGATAGATAAACAGCAACTAGGAAATATTTAAACAAACACATAGCTGTTCAATCTTCTCCTCCTGAACAAATTTAACTATCCTCGTATTATGAAGTGATTAAAGCACTCCTTATGCCTAGTGATCATGTATACATATGGTTAATCAAGTCAAACATGTGAATTAAGACCAAAATCAGACTGAACTATTGAATTTGAAAATTCACCAAGATTTTACAGGATCCTCAGAAAGAGAGCAACCCAAAAGAACACTTTTCTTTTGGGCCAGCCATAAAGCTATGCATTAAGTCGATTTTCTTCAAGTAGCTCTAAATCTTTTTTTTTTTTTTTTTTGCAGGAAGTGGCTCTAAATCTATACATATAGGAACACACCAATGCATGGCAAATCACCACTGACAAATGTATGTGGTTGCTTTTTACTTTTGAGAAAAGATGAACCAGATGATGGTTTCATATATAAGATTGTGGTTATTTGAAATACAAACTTAACAATCAATATGTTACTTCAAAAAGATTTATCCTTACATGAACATGAAATGTCAGATTCTCATATATTGCCTTTTCAAACTCTATGGTTTTGCAAGTCTGAGAGTGAAAAAGAAGGTTATAATGTCCACCCTGAGCCAAAGGCAAGCTGAGGCAACCAGATTATATGATGGTTATCAAGCTAGCAAACAAAAGCCAAAACTAGATTAAAATAATGTACTAGACCTGGACAATGATACAATTAAAACTGAAGGAAAAGGAGTATTAAAATATTTATGTCTTATAGCATTCAGAAAATACATCTCAGGTTCTACACGCGCCTTCAAATTTCCTAGCTCACAGGGAAAAATTTCAAATTTTTTTGTATAGACTTTAACTCATCATGCGGAATTATAGTGATTTGAAGCGAGGCATTATTAACTATAAGAAACGATGAAAAATTATATAGAAAAGTGCAGTATGGGATAGAATTTTATTTGAAAAAATAATGAATCTGTGTCCTAAACTAAAAAAATGGGATAGATACAGGATCTATCATTATCAGAACACAAGCTACCACATCATCAAGTTTGTCTCATATGAATAAAAAATTATTCACATTACATTTCAAAGAGCAACTAAACAGCAGTCTACTTATTTTTACATTTATATAAACTCAAATATATAACAAAACATTAACTCAGTGACACTGTTGTCGAGTGGAACAATGAGGAGAACCAACAAATGATATATAAAGCATGCAAACTAAACAAACAGTGACAGTGTGTGTGAGGTAGCCATAAGTTCACTTCATCCAATTTTCACTAAAACTAGCAGTATGTGGGTGATGTTTCACTCGAAAAATGTAGTTGTCATACTAAAGATGAATTAATAAAAATTACGACAGATCATAAGAAAATCAGCTTAACCACCAATATAGATTATAAGAAAAGTAAAAAAAAAAAAATTACATAATAACATAATAAATTAGAGATACTATATTATCACTAACCAAATATGCTCCATCTTGATAGCCGCTGCCACGCGTTGTTTGTGCTATTATACGCCGTGATATTCACCCCATTCCCACCGCCATTGGTTAACCTAACCGCTTCGGTAGCCGCCGGAAGAGCAGCGTCCGCCACAGCCACGGAACAGATTAAAATAGTACAATTTCCACGGAAATAAATATGGAAGTGATGATTAAGTGGTGCTGTGGAGGTGGAATTGACGAAGATCGACGATGCTTTTGAGCGAATGGAGAGACTGATTGAGGATCCGTTGCTCACGAGGTTTTTGTACCCGGCCTTTTACTTTTTTTTTTAATGAAAACACCCTGCCTTTTAGGCAAAATAATTTTATTAAATAAGTAAATAACCTGAAAACAATTAAAATTATAAAGTAATTGGTTTGCTCTGTATTTTAGGGGTGTGTACGGTGAAGATTACTAAATCCTTATAGAAATGTATTCCTAAAATATCTTAACGAAAATATTCGTTGGCAACTTTTGTTCCAAACTTATCTGATTTTCTGTTAACAGATTTGGATAATATTCAACTAAAATACCAAAAATTCTATTTAATCGTAACAAACCGAATGAGTGAATTCAATTGTTATTTTATTTTGTATCCATCAAATTATAATTTATTATAATGACTGAATAAGTGAATTCAAGTTGATATGATTTATCAATTTTATAAAAATAAATTACTAGTCATAAATTAATAACATTACATTTCATGTCAAATTCGTTTGAATTTATAATTATAAATTAAAATTAGAACCATATCATTATTACTAAATAATAAATAATATTAGTTGTAACTGTAAACATTGACAATTATTAATTATTTTATTTAATATTAGTAATTACTTTTGTTAAACAATATTAATTCATCACTATTAATAGCATTAATTAAATAGTATTAATTGTGCATGCAATTGCTCACCCATACAACATACGCTCGATGATCTCATTTGCTATCGATGAGGTAAATGACTTCAAATGAATGGTTCCCATTGAAAGAAGCAAATGACCATTCTGGGAAAATGGTTCTACTAGTTCCAATCGAAACTAGAGGAAAAATGATCAAACTTTACAATTTCCTAAAAAAATGTTTTTGCCTATTTAAATCTATAACTCAGGATTCTGAAGTAAAACTTATAAAGTTCGTCCAACTGCAGCAAGTTAATTGTAAATAATATACAGAAAATTAAACGCAGATATCCTAATTATAATTGGTGTTAAGGAGTCAATGATATCATCTGTGCTAAAAATAGTGTTTTCACTTTCTTTTTTTTTTGAACAGAAAAATGGTGTTTCACTTTATAGTGCGAATAAATGAGGAATTGAACTGGTCAAGGAGGACAGATCCCTTTTGGAAACTAATCATCATTAAGAGATTCGGATCCACATGCAACTGAAGCACTGAGTCAACTTTTCATCACATAATATGAAAGTTACCACATTGAAATCATTATAAATAACTATACACAAATGTAAATGCAACATACGTCAAACACTTTTGATTCCAATATACTCATTCAGGACAAGCTTAACAATCTTCATCCTGAGTAATAATACTAATCTCAAGAGCAATCAATGATGTTATAATTACTTAACAAAGTGTGAGAAATTCATATAGTTTTCAAAATATGGCAATAGCATCATCTCAAAGTGAAACATGCAGGAAGATAAGAAGAGAATCCTGGAAAGAGTCGAGCACAATATAATACTCCTACGTCCCATACTTGATTGCTCATATGCCAAAAAGATCCACCTCCTACTAGATTGTTCATTCCAAAAAAAAATAAGATAACCACACTCTATCTCTTAAAATACTAAAACTTACCCTCAAAAGTAAAACACAAAAATGCATTCCTTTAATCATAAAATAAAAAATTACTAAAATACTCTCAACTAAAAAATCATTTTATCCCTTCAAATACTAATAAGCAACTCCCACATCATAACTCGTGCCAAAAGCCAATGGGCAATCAAGTAAGGGATGGAGGGAGTAATAAACTTCAGCTGATCCAAGAACCAAATACAGAAAATCAATTACATCCAGATTAACTATTGCAACCATATGACAAATCTTAAATGAATGCTTGCACTAAGATAAATTCATGATTTTAATAACCATTATATGAACAGCAGAGCAAGCAGAAGCCAAGGAACCCACCATTCTCAAATTATCCATAAAAGAAAACATGGCTAAAAGCCTAAAGTGACAGCAAAAGAATGACACAGCCAATATAAAACAGGATGGTGGTTAACGAACTACCTCTGTCCAGTGTATTGCAAATCTGACCATACATTGAAAGGACTTACACCAATCTAAAAGTTGCAGTTTTTTCTAATTCAAAGTTGAAGGGTGACTAGAAACACAGCAGATGACAGCAGTGGCAAATGAAGTAAATAAACACAAAATTTGTGCATCTAGTGCACGTAAAAATAGAATCTATAACTAATATAGCTCCGAGTTCCATGCAATGCAAGTGTAGTGTATTCATCAAACAGTAGATGCATATCTATATTCCATATGAGTATAACCCATATATTTTACCAAAAACCACAAATCTTCAATTAACTCCTTAAGCAGTCTGACAGCGAGAGGTATATACACAAAAGAATGACTCTCGATACGATTCCCCGGTGATCTTTGAAGGAGAAATCAATATAGTGTCTTGGGTGAGGTATCAATTGAGGGAAGCCTAATCAGTTGGTACTTGGGATCAAACATAACACAAGCTTACATTGAGACTAATCACGAGTCACAATGTGCAACTAAATAAAACTTCTACGCCGTTTCATCAAGTAACTGAACTTCAGAAATTGCAAACCGCATATTTGCATATTGAAATTTGTGCATTAGTTGAAAGTCAACCATGACATTTGCCACAGTCCTATTGACTTAGACATGATTCACACGCAGAAAATGGAACCACCTTTCCTTCTTTCTGTTTTCGATTGAGTTATACGGATTTAAACCAGTTCTATTTGGATCTTAAGACCACTAACTAAGTGTAAGAAATCCTATCAAATACACTCAGATCATCGAATATCACTAACTAGAAGAAACAAATGGCATTTCCAAACGAAGAAGGGACACCACCAAAATTATGAGGTCTAAAGCTCAACAGCCTCAACATGCAACAACACGATCCAAAATGACCATATAAAACGATTAGAGATTATTCATTAAAATGCACATAGAATTTTAACGAGAAATAGATGTTTCCGTTCCTTTTATTATTTATGAGCACAGGGAATTGCAACCCTCAACACATAGATATTCTTATACTCCAGACCAACATGCAAGAAGATACGAATTCAAACTACGCATATCTGAATCAACCGTTAGTCCAACAACCAGAGATCACAAATTAGAAATGAAAAACAACCGATCAATCATTCACGCTTATATTATAACTCAAAATCCCTAAATGTAAAATCGACTGATAGACATAGAAAAGTAAAAGGCAATTCCAGATCAAAACCCTAATTGTTTTTAAACAGGGCTGAGGAGCTGAGAGAGAGAAGGTTTAGGATCGGAGTTCATGCCAATGATGATAACCAATGGGATAAATCCATAGTGAGTGACAACTTTGGCCTTTTTCATAGCCCAAGTGCTCCAATCCTTCACAAACTTCGCCGCCACCGCCGCCCTTCCCTCGTCGTCATCCGCCGCCGCTGATTTTTCACGATCTTCCCTTTCCCAGCCTTCAGAGACACCTTCGAGGCCATTTCCGATCGGAGTTTCTGAGAATTGTTGTGGCGTTTTTGGTGTTATACTTTTTCGGGGCGGGTCTGTGGCTTCAAAACCCTGACGAGTGTTTCTCCAGTAGTTTTAATCGGGGGATCGTCGCGAAGGTTTATATATAGTAAGTATGCCCTAATTTTATGCATTATTAATATTAATTATTTCTCAGTTCCACATTAATTTTTTAAAAATAAATATAATGAGTAAAATATTAAAAGATAATTTTATTATTAAAATAAAAAAGTAATTAGTTCAGTATAAAATTAAGGGTATTTTGTGTAAATATTTGAATAGTATGAGGGTGGAGTTTAGGAAGGAATTTACTTTTTAAAAATAAAAATTAATGTAGAACAAACTAAAAAAGTAAAACTAAGGTGGGATTGTGATTGATTTATTTATTAAATAAAATTAAATTAATGATACGACTAAACGAGAACGAATGAGCTGTGAACCAGGCAAATTAGGCCCAAGCCCGAGCGATAATCAAATGGGCCCAAAACCATTTTGGGGTGGGTTGTATTGGGCGTGGGCCCATGAGTCTTGCTCTTTCTCATCCGTTACATAATATTTTTAATATTTTTAAAATGAAAAATCTCCATAAATATGGTAAATAGCAGTGATTTTTAGTGACAACAACAAAATTTGTTGCTAAATGAATTATTTTAGTGTAAAAATTAAAATTTCAAGACTAAATTAACTGCTTTTGACAGTAAGGATTCTAGCAAAAGCTTGTTTTAATTAAAGTTCACAATTTGGTAACATTTTTCCACAAGAAAATAAAATATTACAGATAAACTATAATTAATCAATACTAAATGACATGAGCTTAATTTCACAAATAAAAAAGGCTTAACATGAAAAGTAAATAAATATATAAACAATAAATCATCATCTATATATTTTTTCTTATAATAGTATATCCGATAAACATATTACAACAATAAATAAACATGCATCTAATACTGCAATTTAAAGTTGAATATTAACAATCTAAATTAAATGTCAGCAATAGTAAAATAAGTTCACAAAATGACATACAAACATCAAATGGGAAACAAGTTCATCAAATGCATCATGATATTTGGCATGGAGCAATTTTCTAGTGGGCTTTTATAGTTATTAACATTGTCAGTAATCATATGAGCCATATTTTAATTTTCACCAATCATCTCAACTATAATTGAAAAAACGCTAAAATGAAAATTTGGACCTCCTTCTTTATCTTTTGATTCATGAAAAACAGGTACACTTGTCTTACATTTTAGTCTTTTCAATATCAGATAATTATTTTTAAGATCACTTCATTGAGAACACGACTGGTGATATTACCAATTTGTGTGTGAAATGTTCTTTCAGGTAATGTCTCTTATAATAAAGTATTCAAACTTTGATTAAATAACAAATCAGTCACACAAACAAATCTTATTACATTTGACAATCCATATTTATGTGTATATGAAGGGACAAATCAGTGAAACCGTCTATTGCATATATAATATCCCTATTATTTAAGATTAATATATAGTATATTTTAATTAATTTCTAATAAAATTCAGAGTAAAGCAAGCATTCCATGCTATTTATGATTATGTTGAATATCTTGATAGAAGAATTTCTTGAAATCGTCCATACACTCAACCTGAAGACATATTGCGACGATCAATCCGCCGTCGCCGTCGTATCCCGGCAATATTAGTGAGTCGCCGTCGCAGTCGTGGGTCCCAGGGGCCATGAAAACTTCTTTTCCCCATCCAAAATCCACGCCGTGAAGTGGCAGACCTATCCAACTTATCACTCCTATATTCGGATTTCCATAGAATGGCCCTTGGTTTGATTTAATTGCATGTATGTCTTGTAAATGCGATAAATCTTTGAGGTTTTTTAGGAAATCAATGGCGGAATGAACATACTCACTCGTCACACTCTCGATTGCTTCTCTTATCCTGCTACACGCGTAGCTCAACGGCCTTGCTACCACCTCCCTGATCGGCTCACCGCCACCACGTCGATGATTCCGTTTCCGAAGAACTTTTCCGGCAGCGGCGGGTCGACCCGGTTCCGCACGTCGATGCAGATGCCCAGACCCGTGGGTTGGTCGAATTCGTGTCGTCGCGCTCTGCATGCGCACCTCCATATGTGACCCGCCATCACCTCGTACCGGGTGTAGGCCCGACCCGTATTGTTCACACTTCGCCCTCTGTTAGCTTCCTTTTCAGAAATTCCACGTGGGATTTCGACATCTTCAACATCACGTTCGATGTTTCCTTTTTCCTCTCGTTTTCCGAGTCGGATTGGTTCAGTAGAAGAGGCGGTTGTTCGAATTGCGGGTGCTTGAACCGGGGTAGAGCCAGGGAGGTTCCCGGCTCGTAACAGAGTGCGGTCAAGGATCGGTGGGGAGCCCAGGGCTCCCCACGCCAACCGGGCCCACTCGGAAATAAAATGAAGCGCGCTTTGGCCGTCGGCTACTGCATGAGAGATGCAGTAGCTTAGAGTGATGCCACCACATCGAAATTTAGTGAGCTGAGCTGTGATTAGTGGGATGTCTTCAATGGGGAGGAGTAGTTGATGTGGGGGAAAAGATGGTGGAAATCGGGACAGGGTGTGAAATCACCAAGGTCATTTAATTCAGCATCGGAACGAGCTTCGATGAGGTGGACGCCTTTCGCGTTGCAATCGAGCTTCTCGAGTCGAGCTCCATCGAGCCAGCGTAGGCGGCCGGCTAAGGGGTAGAAATGGACCAAGACTTTGGATAGAGAAGAATGTAGGGTTGTGAAGATGGTGTGTGGTGGTGTGAGCCAGTTTTGTGAAGGGCGGTAGAAGTAGATTGTAGGGACATGAGTTAAGGTTGTAATTTGGTCGGATTCGGTCAGCGGCATGATACCCTTGAATGTTGACGCTGCTGGGGCAACTAAGAAAGATTGGATTACGGTGACTTTCATTTTGAATTAGTTATGTTAGGGAAGAGGTTGTGTTTGAGATATGCTTCATACCACTTTCTATTTAAAGACTCATTTCTTGGATAAGTTTTTGGTATAGAAATCAACATGTTTAGTATGAAAGTGACGTGTGTACGTGGGATAATAATATTGAAACTAAAAATAAGCACATAAAAATCCTCCTGAGTTGTATGACCTTGTATTGAGGTAACTAAAATTGATATATGATTCATTTTTGGGAAACATGAATTATGTTTTGTAACCGTCTCAGTGCACAGTCACTTTTTTTTTTATAAGCAAAGACGCAAACCCCCTATAACATAGGCCACTTGATCGCAGGCCAGAATCAAGTGACGATGTGACAGTCGATACCATATAAGGAGATGACTTTCTGAGACACGATTCCCGCAAAGCAACCTCTCGCAATCTTTCAAAGAAAAATTATCACCACACAAAATCGAACTCGAGTTATTGGAGTGTATGTGCTCCAATCACCTTATCCACTTACCATCCGTCTATACCCCTGGTGCGCAGTCACATTTTTTTATTCCAAAAGAATGTGGTCTATGAATCGGTTATATTTTGAATTTTTGTCTAGTGATTTTTATTTAAGTATATAGATATCAAAATTGTTATAGACTCATTCTTTTGTGATCAAAATTGCAATTTATCCAACGTATTTAACGTAATGAATACTCTAATTTTAGGTAAATTATACTATGAACCAACTTGATCGTGAAACTTGTTTACATTTTGTGTGTATTTTGTAACAATAATTATTGTACGTATGGTGTTGAAATTTTACAATAGTGTTGAAAATCATTTTTCTGTGGATGATTACAGACGGATGGTGTTCTGTATATTATGAAATAGTAAACAACAGCCTGACAATTTGTCTTGAAATGATACTTAAACGTTTGCATCATTGAGTATTTATTGTACGTATAAAAATCAGTTTTGTACATAATTGCAAAGGTCAAATTCTTTTATAAATCTTGTTTAACGTATAAGCCGAATTTATTCATTAATATTATTATATTCATTTAATAATATTATTTTTTAATAAATTAATATTAATATTTTACCACGTCCAATTATGAATGAATGTTATAATATTATTGAGTAAATGCAGTAATATTTATTTTATATTTTAAAGAAATTTCACGAAAGACTTGCCCACGGCAAAAACTGTAAGTTTAATTAGCACAAATTACTGCAGAAATAAATAAATGCTAGGAATTTGAAGAATCGTACTCCATTTTTGTTCAAACAGCCAACTTAGGAAAAATACAGGGACATAATAAGTATTGAAAAGTAAATAATTTTTAATTTTATCATTGAATAAACAATAGAATTTGATTTCGAGTAGGTAGGGACTGTGAGTGATCATTTCGAGTAGGTAAGGGCCGTGATCCTAAAATTGAGCTGCGAAAATAATCATACTTGTATATACCAATTTTATATGGTGCAATTGATGTAATTATCAATTGATTTATTTTTAAACATGTTAAAACATATTTAAAATTAAATTAAAAATTGAATAAAAAAATCAAATTGTACTGTATGCAACAATTACACACAAATATTTGTGGTGATTTGTAGAATAAATATGGTATACGTGAGTCTTTAGGTGTTCATTAAAAATTGCTCCATTTTTTATAGCTACATCTGCTCGCAATCCCAAATATTCATTCTTCTATTCTATTATATATGTTTCATTAAATATTATTAATGCTGTTGATATGATAATTATCTGCATTCTTAAATTCAAGAAAAGATTTTAGGACAGTACCTAAGGTATTTACATTCCACTAAATATTTATAAAATTTTTAGAATTCAGGTGACGCGGTATATCAACTATTAGAATGAAATATAAAATAAAATCTTAAAATCGAGAATAATCTCTTAAATAAGATAGTATTCTAAATGAAATTATGAGATTATAATTTTTTTTTTTTTGAAATTATGAGATTATATTTTTGTAAGAAGTGATATAGATCAAGTGATTAAAGTTTCATCATTTATGGCGTAAGAAAAGTCATGGATTCGAGTCACCATTACCCAATTAAAAAAAAAAGAGAGAGAGAATGTGATTATATTTTATTGAAGTGTATATATATATATATATATATGGGATTCCATGGACTCGGCGCATACATGACAAAGCCCCCTATCCTACCGAAGTGAAGGTATTCAACAAGATGACTTTGACAATCATATGACGACAAAAAGATTAATATAATGGCCACAAATTTGATAATAGGATATACACCAACTCAAAAGTGTGAATTTGGGTAAAATATTTTGGCCCCTAATGTTGGTGTGTGTTTTAAATACCATAATTTTATAGGTCTGTGTATTTAGGATATTGCGTTTTAAATTTATAAATATTAGGATTGTCATCTGTGTATTTAGGATATTTCGTCCGAATTCGAATTAGTTGAAATGAGATTTAAATGTCATGTGAATTGCATAATTATCTTACAACTATAGATTTTAAGAATATAATGTGTAAATCTGTAAATGTAGGATAAACTTATGCGTGATTCGAGCTAGATTTGAATTAATTCAGGTGTGATTATCATATATTTATAGAGTGTTCGTAAATTAATTTAAGTGTTGTTATCATACAGTTACATGCACTATATGTAAGAGCAACCACAATTGTGGGGTAATAATCATTTCTCTCCTTCACTTCATTGTCACATCACAAATTTTATAAGAATAACTCAAATATGTTAACTACCACAGTAGTGATAAAGTTATAATTCTTTCTTTTCAAGATCACAATTTAATTAAATGAACAAAAAGATGAGAGAAAAATAAAAAATATAAGAGAGAATTATTCTGTAATAATCAAAGTATGATATAGAATTATTTGTATTAAAACTTCATAGGTTATTATTATTATAGATGTTCTAATTAAATTTAATATTCTTAAAATGCAGCCTCTTAAAACTGAACTGAAAGTCATGTTCAACATGCACGATTTCAACCTCTTACCACCTAAAAATAATGATCGATTGGATGAGTATATATGCAGGCGAGTTTGACTGCCTGGGTTGCGGATAAACTTATGTATATCTAAATGAGTTGAGTTGAGTTGTTGGGAAATTTTTATTTGGAGAAAATAGAAATAAGAGCAAGTTTTATTTGGAGAAATAATTAGTTAAGGAACCCCATTATCTATTAAATTTCGGCAAAGGTCGCTTGGTTTCCCTCATTAATTATTCTACAGACACGATTGACTTCATTTTAACACTTGTTAGTCCATGTTAACTCATTTGTCATGTCCTAATCATGCAAACCAAACGAACACTTAATGTTTAGCTTTCAATCCGAGAACAGTATTAGAATGTTAAACTTGTTGTAAATATATTATAATTATGGATATTACTTGTTGGAAAAGATATTTAATGGGCCAAAATATCTAATGGGCTTTTAGGGTTATATCAAAATTCTCTTTTTATTTATACATCCGCATTATTGTATCGTTATGTACAACAAGAAATATAGTGAAATATCCTGGCTTGGTTTGCCCCTGCACGTATTCATTCTTGACGAACCTGGGTAAACAAATTCTTCTTCTTCTTGTTCTTTATTTTACAACAAAACTTTTAATTGTATACATTGTTTTTAAAATTAGATTGAACCAATCAATTTAACTTGTTGAACCGAATCAGACATGAGAATGATTCAATTACTTTAAAAAAATTGAGATTGAACTCGAAAAAGTCGAATAAAATCGAAAAATCCGTCTAGAATCGAAAAAACCAGTTGAACTATTTTTTTTTGTGTAGTTTCATTATTTATTAAAGTTTAAAATTTTAAAAATAACACATTCATTATTCCATTTTATTTAATATTATAATTATCAAATTTATTAAACAAATATCCTCATTCCAAAACTATCTAATGGGGAGTGTATATTCATTTCTCTCCCATTATAGTATTTTTAACATCTCTTAAATTTTAGTGTTTTAATATAATAATGTGTTATCTATACCCCTTGTGTTTATTATAATATGAAACTTATAAATTATAATTTTTAAATTTTACAAGTGCATATTTATATTAAAGTTAATACTTTATTTTTACAGCCAAAAAAATGATTTTAGGAAAATTATTACATAATTAAATTATTACAAAATTAAATAATAAAAATAATGGATAAAATAAAGTTTATCAGACTTATAGGAGGTAAAAATAAATTTTCAAATTCAAAATGCCTTTCTTGCTTCAAAATGGGGAAATGTAAAAATAGATGAAGAACACTCAAGTGTTGGATGTGTATGTACAAAAAAAAAAAAACCCTCCTACTTTTTGCTTATTGTTGCTCCCGATTCCATTTTCAATATGCGGCTGAGATAACTTTTTAAAATTAAAATCAGCGATTTTTATGGGTGCAAATTCGACGTCGCAGGTTGAAATTTGTTGGTATAAATTCTTTACTAAAATATTGGGAATATGTCCAAAGATACCTTTGGTATAGATAGTGGGTTTCACAATTCCACATTGCATCTCTTTCAATTTTCAAATGGGCTTAATGCCTAATTAAGTTGAAAAGAAAGTGGGCTGCACTTAATTAAATAGAGTGAGTTTCTTCATTTTCAATGCCGCCAATACTACGCAAATTGACTTCCATAACAATTAGGCCTCGGTTATATACCTTTCAATTTTTTATTATATAATGAAATGACTCACATGGCCTTAACATTTCAAAAATTGAAACACCTAATACTACTCTATACATCCAATCCCAAGCACCTCGTGAGGGATTTTTTTGTTTCGTATCGTATTTTCCCAACCCACTGAAACAATAATAATTAGTATCCCTAGCACCTCATCAGGACAATGAAAAGTATTAAGTTTAGTTTTTAAATAAATGGTGTTCGCATTCTCTAGATTGTATCCTTTTTAAATTATAAATTGTTTTTATGGATGCACTTATTTATTTTCTGTAAAAATCGAGGACCGCTTGTACACAATATTTATCTACTTTGCTTTGACTTAAAAAAACAATAATAATTAGTAAGTTGTTACATCAATTTCTTTTGCGTTAATAATTTCGGCAAATACTATTATAACAAATACGAAGTAAATTTTTTATTTTTTTGAGATGAATACGAAGTAAATTATTAGTGTAGCTTATTGTGAAGAATATTATAGAATATGCAGCCAATTGCATAGTTTTGGGGCATGTAGGGATGTCAATGGGGGTGTGGATGGAGCCATGGAGGACCAATCCCCACAAAGTGAACGGGAAAAAAATTTCTCCATCCCCGTTCTCATGAGGATTCTCCAATTCCCTATTTTATTATTTTTAGTAAATATTTTTAATTATATAAGAGAAGACAAAAACGGTGATGATTAGTTGGATAAAAATAACGACAAGGTAAGATTAAAAACAAAGACCACAACTTTATACAAAATATGAATAAAATTTTTCTTCTAATATTAAATAATTTTACTATATATGAATATATAATTGTATAGTTTATTATAATATTAAAAATATATTAGTAATAATTTATCGAATTAATCTCCACGAGGAACCGGCCGGGAATAGGAATCCGCGGGCAGGGAATAAAATTTCCGTCCCTGCCCCGTGGAGAAAATAATCAGGGATTCCCTACCACATTCGGGGAAATTCCTGGATAGAAATTCTCCACCACATCACCAAGCATAAGCGCATGTGATATATATTCACGGGATTATTTTTGTTAACTTACTACAAGTATGAAATACTAGATATATAAGATTTTTCATGTTAATTTTGTTTTTGCACACACATTACAATTTCCAATAGCACTAATAGATTTGAATTAGGGGGAAATAACCTAATGATGGGCAAGGAAACCAAGAATATATACGTACGACAAGGAAATTATATTAGAAAAATGAAAGAAAAAGAAAAAGAAAATGGGAGATTTGTCTGTGAACCTGGGAAATTTACACTCTGTTTTAAGGTTTACCAAAAACTTTTCCAGCAATGATAGCAGCTTTCATGGCATTCTTAATGGTATTCACAACGTCATCAATTTCGCAAGTGTTCCCCTTGAATGAAGGTGCACCAGATCTCCTGAACGCCTCCACACAGTTTAGAAAAACTTTATTGCACTGCTGGCTCAAGTAGCTGTCTGCACCAACCAACAAATATATATTAATCTCTATATTTATACAACTTGAGACAATCTTCTACCAAAGGATTTCATGTAATAAAATTAGACAGTCTCATGGTCTTGGGTAAAACAATACAATGTTAGTTGAAAATAAATTTAAATTTAAACTCCATTTGGATGGGGTGGATTTGAAATTAAGGGATTTGAGAATGATATAACATGCATTCACATAAACTAAAATAGAGAAAAACTAAATGAATGAATTTGATTCACTCAAATATTAAGCACAAGTGGGAGAAGTGAGAGGATTTCAAATGACTAGGTTTTGTTGGGTATTTTTGAAATCCTCCCACTTATACGTAATATTTGTGTGAATCAAATCTATTCATTTAGTTTTTCTCCATTTTGATTTGTAAATGAATAGTGTATTATCCTCAAATCCATTGATTTCAAATGACTACATCCAAATGGAGCCTAAATACTTCCTCCGTCCGGTATAAGTTGTCCGTTTCAAAATTATACTCCCTTCATTGCTTTGTCCCACATTGCTAGTTTTCACACTCCAAAAGGGGATAATTTTTTTAAACTTCATTCTCACAATATTCACATATTTACACAAAATTTTATTATTTTTACACTCAATTCAACCACTTCTTTTACTTTAATAATAAAAATTTATAAAATTACCTACTTCACTCATCACACTTTTTCTTAAATTGTGTGTTCACATTAGTATAAAAATTAATGTGAGATAGAGGGATCACGAGTATTAAAAAAATATATATATTTAACAAATAGTGGTGTTGAAATATGATAAAAAAAAAGAAAAGAAAAATGATACAAAGAGATAGAGAGTGATAAAAGTAGATAGATATGAAGAATTTTTTTGACAAATATAAAATGGGCACCCATTCTGATATAAAAACAAATAACTCAGTGGGAGTAATTTCTAACACGATTTATATTGTATTTTTCATTTCTTCTGACTAATTCGTCTCACTTGTTGGTCATCTCACAAGTAAATATATCTCATATCTGCAATTAAAGTTTATTATAAATATTTTTTATTGTGTAATTCAAAATAATATTAATTATTTTTATTATAAAGTATAATTATCAAATTATTATTTTTTAATAAAATAACTAATAATATTAAAAATACATACGAGGAAACTGATTACTTTTATCTTAATTTTAAGAACCCTAACTTAAAGATCTAGTTAGTACTAGCCAGCTTTACTAAAGACGAGATTGATGATTAAATTCCATCCCGACATTCCAAATTATTAGAGGTGTTGATCTTTTATAAATAAATAAAAAAACTGTCACAAACAAATATTTAAAATTTAAAAATTGTCTTTTACTGTACGTTGTCCATTTATAACTTATACGTGTCAACTATGGTATAAGTGTTGAAGCGTATGGATTTTTAATTGACAACTTACAAATAACAAAAATGGAATTACGTGCCGGATAATGATTGATCTACAGCGATATATTCCGAATATTAGTTAGAACGAATTCAATCGGTTTATGGAAAGTCGTATGTAAATTGATGAGATTGAAAACAATTATCAAACAACATTCATATCCACACAAATTCAAAATTAATGCATACGATATAATTAAGTTTTTTAGATTAAATTTTATTTTATGTATGTTCTTACCCATTTAAAATGAATCAAAATTAAATTTGAAATTAATAAAAATTACATCAATTGTACCATATACAATTATTGATGCACCCAAATGTTATTCTTACAGGCAAATATTGTGTGAACAAGTTCTATTTTGTTTTGAGAATATTAATTGTCTTATTAAAGAATAATTATTTTATTATACGATATTGATTTTGAATGATATTAATTATTTTATTAAAAATATTAATTATTTTATTTAAAATTTTTTATTATTTCACTAAAGAATATTAATTGTAAATCAATTTTATGGCAAAACTTCTTTACATGAAGGGATGCATTAGTTAAAAGTTAAAAAAATGCTAAAATTAAGGGGTGACTTTATTCCAAAAAATTACGTATTACATGAGACACTTTGACGCGAAATAAAATATAATTTGAGAATGATATTTTAATATTTTAATAATATGAGTATTAGTTTAATATTTGAAAATGATATTATAATATTTTAAAAATATGAATATCAATGTGTATTAGATATTGGAGGGTTCTTTCCAACCAATTGTACATTTGTGAATGGTCACCGTTTGCCTTTTCTAAATAATCCACGAGTTAAAAATTCGAAATACTAAAATCTTATATATGAAAAAAAAATTGGGGGAGGTTTGTTTTCTGGGTATATTCTACAATATTTGTCAATTGTCCTGTCCACACTATATATATATATATTATTTTTTTAAATAATAATATTTTACACCATTCAAAGTATGATTCTTTTATACATTATATTTATTTTTTTAAAGATTCGTGCAAAAAATAACTAACCAAATTTCGGTGGAGGGAGGATATCGTATTTTATGTACACACCAGAGATGGAAGAAAAAGATATATTGCACCTTTTTGTCCACAAATATCAGAATAAAACATTCTGGTTTGGTGGGGAAGAAGAAAACTTGTATACTGAGGTTTGAGACTTTTCTGAGTTCAAAATATAAGAAAGATAATTAAAAGATTAAGGTAAGATCAATTATGTTGAAAGGTTACTAATATAATTTGTATTTTGCTAACAAGTTTTATCACATAGTTAATTTATAACTAAAATTTTTTATGAAATAATTAATATTTTTTAATAAGCAACTAATATTCTTCAATTAATATCTTTTAATAAAACAACTAATTCATTTAAAACTAATATGTTATAGTAAAATAACCCCAAAAAATATGTTATAGTAAAATAATTAATACTTACGATAAAAACAACTATCACTCACGTAACAAGTTTCACATAATATTTTGCAATAAAATATTTAACAACTGAAAATAATTAAAACAAAAACAAAAATGTACTGGTGTAAAAGCGTAGTAGGTGGGTGAGAAAGACTTACTACCCATTTTGGCAATACACTGATCGTGATTCATGCAACATGCGTCCAACCGATCACAGGGCTGCTCTCCGGCGCATCCACTGTACAACAGACCGCAGTATTTCCCATATCTTAAAAATGGAGGAGCTGCATTTATTTCCAAATTACCGGTTATAAACTTATTTAATTAAAAAAATCTGCAAAAATAGGAAATGGGTCGGGTAATTATGGCTTTGAAAGAGTTAAAAATATTTTTGGTTATGTAAAAAAAAATTGGTTATGTAAGTTTTTTCGCAAATGGGATTTCAAGAGTTAAAAAATCCATTTTAGATCCATAATTTTTGTATATTGCTCAATTTGACGTTCAACTTTTGTCAAACATCATCATTTTTTTGTTTTGAGACTATTTGCGTAAATGTGAAATTTACGTGACAAAAATGAGCGTTGTTTTGCAAAAACTAAATGTAAATTAAGCAAAATCCAAATTTACGTGATAGAAATAATTAAATTTTTAACTATATTTGCAAAAAAAAAATTGCGAAATCACAAATGTTTTTAACTCGAAATTATCTAGCTAGGTACAAGATTTGTCAAAATGATAGAATTAATTCAAATAATCAAAGGTTTGAAAGACGACAGAATTAGGGTACCTTCACAAAACATGGATTCACATGTTCTACTGCACTGTTTAAACTGCAAAAAGGAAAAATAAATTAAATGAATTCAACTCATAACTTATATATCCAAAAAGAATTATTAATTCCTCAAATTATATAATTAATTCAGATCTAGTAGATAAATTTGATTCGAACTTACCAAGTTAAGGCCTGCATCTGCATGAAGTCCGATGTTGAGGGCATGAATAGGAGCAACGCATAAGGTCAAACTGAAAATTGACCCAATCAAGAAAATTTTTAGTGGAGCTGATGTGTAAGCTGCCATTGAAGAGATCGAAATGGAAGCTTGGTTTTTGCTTAAACAGATTCAATTTATGGGTTGGTTGAGGTACACAAAATGTGAGGCCACTGTGTGTGTGTGGGAGTGAGAGAATAAGGGATGGAAGGTGAGGTTTTTGTGGTAATTTGTCTTCTTTTAGTTTTAAAATCCCGTGACATGTTTTTGTAATGTTGTTTCACAGGAAATCATTTTTCTTTCTCCCACATTTATTTACTGTTTCAGTTTATTAAACTTTAATAATGGCCTGTCAAAAATACTTTAATAATGCCAAGGGGCTACTTGTGCTGAGATATGGTACAGAAATATGCTATTTCTTTCATCTTCAACTTTAGTTTTATTATTAAAATTTTAATATTTTATTGATATTTATAGATAGTATATGCTCTTGTAGCTAAACGTTGAACTAGGCTTGAATTTGATTGATGGTCTAAGTTGTAGGTCCAAATTCAAGACCGATTTGGTACGGCTCCAGGTATTGATTTATTTCTGTATAAGGATTTATTTTGATCCCATGCACTTTCTTGCTCCCTCATTACTATTTAGATTACTAAAAATCAAATGACAAAAATAACAATAAAAGTGTTGTTTAATTATTAATATTAAAAAATATAAAATATAGGGTAAATGAGTCTTTTCAATTTTATTAGAATGAATAATTGAGTGAGACTTTTATTATAGTGGGGAATTGAGTTACATAAAGTGTAAATAAAAGATATTTGTAAAGATTTAGTTTTTTTACTTTGCCCCCTTGCATTTTATATATTGAACGGTACTTTTGTCATTTCAAAACCTTTTATCATATATATGTACCTGCACTTGCATCTTTCTCTTCTATTTTGATTTTAAAGTGTTTTGCAAATTCTATTTAACACCTTTTAGAATTATTTATTTTAAAGGTTATGTAGTAGATTTGTAAAATAAATGAATATTAATATTTTATAGAGTTTGCAAACACCACCTTATTCTTTTGTTGTATTTTCATGTTGGCTTCATGCATTTTCATTTTTCTTATTTTGTGTTCCACCTTTCAAAATTCATAGTCAACCATTGTGAATGTTTTCCAAACGAGACATCAACAAAGGTTCCACCAGAATTTTATCAACAGCACTCCATGCAAGCGGGAGTTCTCAGTGTAGAGTAAAAACGAAGCACCAAGTTCACATGAAGGGTCTAGGTTGTCAATGATCCTGCCAGGAAAAAGTTGGATCGACCTATCCACCCATAACTTATATATGTATATATATTAATTGCTTCTAAATAAATTCTAATTAAAGTGTTGTTAATAGTTCGTCGGACCGGTTTAATAGATAATATGGCTATTTAAAAGTGTCCAACTAACAATTTATCAAACAAGATAAATGTACTTGAGGTTTGAAATGAATGTCCAACGAAAAATGTTGGTGAGAAGAACTTAAAGAGCTGTTAATGTATATTCTCATTAAATGAAATTGTCACCCTTATATTAAATGTCAAAGTCCCTATTTATAGAACCTTTCTAGCCCCGCCCCACCCCATATGGTGGGAATAGGCCAGCCAGGCCTGACTACGACAAGAAAGTTTCAGATATATAATTTAGACTCCAGCCCATTATTATCTATAATAGACTTTTTTTAGCTACTGACCTCTTTAAGAATAGGTCAGGCTGAAAGCCTTTTAAAAGCCTATTTGTTGCAACCTTTCAATTCTTTATCAACTTTTAAAAAATCACACTTGTTATATTACACCGTAAACACTATAAAACTCAAAATACGAATAAAATTAACATACTAAAAATTATCAACTTACAAAAGCAATAACAAAATCTTCAAGTAGTTCAAGAATTATAATATATATTATATGTCATATATTACATATATATTATTATATATATAAATATAAATATAATATATTATACTATTATATATATATATATATAGTTAAAAGACCTACGAGAAAGCTTAAGTCCGACCTATTTAATTAAATAGTCTTCTTAAAAGGCCCGAATCTAGCCTATTTATTAAACGAGTCGAGCTGAGGACTTTAAGAGGCCAGCCGTAAGCCCCTCTTGGGTAGCCCGATCTATTCCCACCCCCACCCACCCACTCTCCATCGAACTCGATCTCAAGAGAAATTAAACCTTATGCTAGCTCTCGATTAATTTGTCAAAGAACAGTGTCGACCAACACCTCTATTATTGACCAATTTTAAATGCTATTTAATTGATTTAAAACCAATCTCTCCAACATAATATTTCATATATATTATGTCATGTCATTTCTTGTTTCCAATCCTCATCATATACCTTTGTACCCTTCAACCAAACACATTATTCTTTTTTTTTTTTTTTTTTGCGTGAAAGGAATTACATCTAATTAAGTAGTTCGTATTTGATTTAAGCTGCTAATCCAAAAATCATATAAATATCCAATAATATATACAATAAAAGAAAAGATAATGCCGGTTTAAGAATTAGAGAAAGAAATTAAATACATATAATTTATGAATTTTGATCACGTGAATCGTTCCACAAACTAGGTAGTAGAGTGTCTCAAACTAATTAAAGACTTTTAATTATTAAAAAAATGGAAATAAAGTAGAAAGGAAAAAAATATATGGATCTGAACTTTGAGTGGAAATATGGAACACTTTTTTGTAATTTGTAAGTTGAATTAATGTTTTCCAAGAACTTGAGCAGCAAAAATAGCAGGTGTGACGGCAGTTTGAATGGATTCCGCAACTGTATCAACATCACAAGTGTTCCCATTGAATGAAGATCCCTTAAACGCCTCCACGCACACTACCAGTTCTTTGTTGCACTTCTCACTCAAGTAATCATCTGCATCCCACATATTTTCTCGTCATATATAGGAGAGAAAAAAATTAATTGGAAGGATTTCATATTAATTAAGGATGTGTCTTAAATATAGGTATTCATTTTATAAATATCTCAACTTTTTTTTTTTAATCAAATAAATGTCTCAACTTAAAAAAATAAAAAAATTCTTAATTCAAAGTTTGATTTAATTTTTTTTTCTAAATTCAAGTCCTAATAAAAAAACCAAAATATTACAATTAATTTGAAAAAAATCGTATTAATTATTTAATTAATAATGTACATCTTTAATTTTTTATTTGTATCAACACATTAATTTTAATTTATTTGTATATGACTCTTAACTCGAAAAAATAAAATTCTAGTTATCATTACTCATCAACTAAAAAAACACTGAATAGTTTTTTCTAATTAAATTAGCACAAGATAAAAACAAAAAGTGTAAATATACATCATATCAATAAAAAGATTAACGAAGTTTTTCCAAATTAATGATGACGTGTATCTCCATTTTTTATTTTTATATTGTATGACTTTCATTTTAATAAAATAATTTTTTTGTTGATCCTTAATTGAGACGAAAATATTTAAATAAAAAAAAATTGAACATTGAATTGAGCCATTTGTAAGATGAATGAGATTCAACTTATGAAAAAAGACCTTAATATGAAATTATTCAATTAATTTAATTTCTTGTTTTAAAGCATGTTGAATAAAAAGACGAAGAAGTTACTGTTCATTTGGTCAATGCACTGATCATGATGCATGCAGCATTCGTCTAAGCCATCGCAGGGCTGCTCTCCTGGGCATCCGCTATATAAGACACCGCAGTATTTCCCATATCTTAATAATGGAGTTGGAGGACCTGCATTATTTAATTCATTTATTTATTATTTCACACCAAAATCAAATATATAATTTTAAAAAATAATTAAAATAAATCGTGAAATTTGTAAGGACGTATATAGGTACCGTCACAGAACTTGGATTCACATGTTCTGCTGCACTGTTGATTTATCTGCAATGCAACAAAGAAAGAAAATGATCGATCGATGTTTCCAATTTGGACAAAAATCCAGTTTGAGAAAGAGGGGTAAAGATGTCTTACCACGTTAACGCCATCAAAAAGGCCGATGTTGAGGGCATGGAGAGGAGCGCACAAAATTGAACCGCACAACAAAACCAGCAGAGGAACTGACGTGTATGCCATTCAAGGAATGAGTAGAAAATAGGGAAGCCTTGTCTTTGCTTAAATAAAAGTTTTAATTTTTTGGGAGAGGATCCAGCAACCCAAATTAAAATACGAATTCTTGCCTGCAATTGGATTTTAGTTTAATTTTAGGAATGTTTTAATTTATTTAGATATAAATTAAAATTACACTTATTACGTTATACTTCTTCCGGTTCGATGGAAGTTTCTCATTACTTTTGGTACAATATTGTAAGCAATTGTAGTAAAATAATAATATAATAGTGTGATGTGACAAGACCGATAAAAATGTGTAATGGAAAGACGTAAATGTGTATTAGATATATTATTGGGTATACCAAAAATGAATTGTGAACTTTAATTGAGACGGACCAAAATGGAGAAATGAGAAACATTCACGGGACGGAGGAAGTATGCAATTGATGCACACAAGTATATTACACGTGTACATTTAAATGAAAATAATTGCAACGGTTTAAGAATAACTTAAATTGCATAATGCATATACACCACTGATATTGAGACCCAAAACCCAATTCGCCGTCTCCTTGCGTTAAGGTCAAAGGTGTTAATGAAAATAATTAGTGCATTTTGTATTCTATGTAGTTTTTAATTTATATTAATTTTAATAAAAGAATAGAAGATATAAAATGGAGGAAATAGATGAAGACAGGCAATGATCGAGTATACGCCGGCAACTTGTGTGTTCCTTTCGTGCCTAAACATGCTGTGCACCTTCCTTTGTTTATTTCTTGTGAAATGTTATTTTGCTTCCATTTTGTTGATTCTTAGACTTTGAATTAGTACAACTATGACATGCTATTTCTATTTTTTCAAAAAAAAAAAAAATGACATGCTATTTCTATCAAATCAAATTCCCAAAATTTTCAGATCTTATTTTTCAAATTTTCGATATTATTTTGGAATTCTTTGCCAGATATTTTTCTCATTGTCGAATAAATTTTCAAAATGTGTATCTTTTTTCGAAAAAAAAAAAAAAACTCCAGAATGTTTTGTGGAAGGGTAATTTAAGGAGTTTGTGGTGAGTGTACTACCTCTAGAAAAGGGTGTACATAACCTGGACCCATATATATACTTCCAATGTTATGTTATATGTCTAACCCACCCAAATAAAAGAAATAGTCAGAATTTAATTTTAGTATTTGAAAGGCCGAATGAAACTAAAGTCTGAATTCAGCCCATCATCAAATCACTGTTGAAGTTCATGAATAAAGATATCCATCGATACATCGACATTTTTACCGATATATCTATTTTTTTTTTTTTATGTTCAATACATCGACATTTCCACCAATATATCCGTAAATTTAAGATACCGATATTTCTACCAACACCTATATTTCTTCCTTGAGTTGAACACGCCGGAAATATTCCCACTTCCTAATTCCCAAATTGTCGCCTCGATGCAGCTGAAGTTAAAGTATTGAGATTTAAAAAAAAAAACAATAATCTTCATGGGCAATAGCAATTTTATTGGAATTTTGATTGTATTTATTTTCCGGGTTTGTTTCAAGCGGGTGAGGTTGAGGCCATGGGTTTTTCGTTGACATTTTCAGTTATTTTTATTGAAACGCAATTGTTTTCACTAAAAAAATTTAGGAAAAACAACTACACTTTTTAATAAAAACATTCAGCTTTATTAAAAATACATTTAAATTGTACAATACATCTATACATACAAACTTGATCATATATTATTAATGGAGGCGTGTGGCATATTGTGGATGTCATAAAAGCTTCCATGCTCGACCTCCACTCATGTTAAACTTCTTCAATCGACCGAAAATCATTACCACGATGAGGACTATTTTACCCTCGTCACTCCATTTTCCAGAAAATCCATAATATTTGTCCTCGCATTTTGGATCTGCTTTCAGCCGACGCTCGCAACTATACCCTGTTGTGAATCCTACATTTCCATATGCGCTGCAATATATATTTGTTATTACAAATTTTGATTTTTTAATTGGTTTGGTTATTTGCACTAATTAGTAAATGGATGAAAATTTCATAAAATACAAAGTTATATAGGAATAACAATAAAATTATGGTGGACTGATTTAAATTTGGATAAAGTTTAGAGGAAAAAACTAGTTATCCCAAACTTTAATAAGACAATCTCATGGAACATAATTAAAATGCAGCTTTGAGATCACTATATAGATGAGCCAAATGAATTGTCAACAATTTAAATTAAAATTCCAAACCTTGGTTATTTTGCAGAATCTTTGGGTATGGGCATTTGATTATTAGCCTATCATATATATCACTTTTTCCAATTTTGAGAATATTGGACCAGCAAAAGTTGAGATCGATTATTTGTTGTGTCTTCATAAAAAGCATCGGTCAATTCTTTGCTAAACGGGCACCAGCTTTGGAAAAACAGACTCAACGATGAATTGCAGCTCTGAATATGTTGAAGACAATTTTGTTTTTTGTTTATATATATATATATATATATATATATATATATATAACAACCATATTTATATTATTTAGGGTTTTTATCGGTTTAAGTCCTGGAAGATATATTAATTATTAATTCGAGGCCTGAAAGGTAAAACTTATTAATGCGGGACCGAAAGATGTTTATATTAATAGATTTTATCAATCCATGACCAAATTAAGACTCCAAATTGATAATTGTCATATTTTTCTGTGTTTCGAATTGATCCTCTTTCAGTCTTGAATTGATAAATTTTACTATCTTTCAGTGACAAATCGATATTTAACATATCTTTCAAACTCAGACGGTAAGAATTCTATTATTTATTATAAAGCAACAGTATGCGACAAATAGAAAGACATTTTTTCCCGTCAAAATCACCTTTCAAAAATAAAAATAAATTTTAAATATGAATAAATTGTGATATGAAGTTATTTTCAATTGAATTAATTGTCTTTTTTAGATATGTCTGACATCACAAAATTTATATAAAAATAATTAATATTAAGACGAAACGAAAAGAGAAGATCTCTTACTTTTGTGAAATAAAAATAGAATATTTGGAGTATTCGGTCAATAGAAATACTCTCATGATAACGATATGTCATATGAAATTGACACACATGAGTAATAAGTTTGGTAAAATACCTTATCACTTCAAAAACGATATTCAGCACGTTGAAATTGAGCGGATCCTCTTTCAAGCTTTTCCTCTCCGTGATGCATACCAAAATAATAAAGATTGTCAGATAACCAAGCTGCGAAAATATCACATTTTCTGCAAAAGAATTTATCTTTTCTTGATCCTTTAGTGGTCTTTGTTCTTCGTCACTCATAGCAGGATAAAATGAAGTATATGGTGGAAGATACCTGAAAATTTGATCAGGAATTCAGGATTATCAATTAACTAAAAATATGGATTTTGAGGGAAAACATTTTCTTTAGTTCTATAACTTTGCTCATTTTTTACTTTCAAAATTTATCTTTTTCAATTATTGACCGGCTATGACGGATTAAGAGCCGATTTTGAAAGTTTAATAAGAAAAATTATATATATATATATATATATATATATATATATATATATCCCTTTTTTAAATTTAATATTTTATCATTTATGTTGCCTCATTTAAAGCTTAACATTTTATTTTTTGAAAAGATATAACACCACATTTACAAGAAAATACTCTATCATTTTATTTTATTTTTTTCTTTTCTCACACTTTCCACCAACAAATTTACATTAAAATACTATATTAATTTAAACTCATGTCGTCCCTCAAATATTAAACTTAAAGAAAGTGACACCTTTTTCGTTTTTGATGCTCTTACTTTTATTTTTGACTTTGTAAATACCGATTTGAGGTACGTTGCTTGATTTATAAAATCTTTTCCCTTAAAACAAAAACTTAAAGAGAGAGTATATAATAAAAAAATGTCACATTAACGCAAAATCGGCTGCTAACACATTGGAACAATAAAAAAATAAAAAAATTAAACAAAATGATGAAATTCAATTCGTAAAATAGAAATTTTCTAGAAGGTAAAAATGAGCAAACCCACGTAACTAAAAACAATATTTTCCCACACTTTAATTATCGACTATATCACCGTATTTCTTATTGAACTTAAAAGTTAGGGAAAATAATTTTTAAATCTATAAGTTATTCTTATTTTAATTTCATTCCTATTGAATTTTACTAACTTTAATACAGTTGTATAACTTTCATATTCTCGACAATTTGATCCAAAGTAACCAGCTATAAAAGGTGAACATTCGGTTGGTCAATCAAACTTGACCATGTTAATAAATTCTCGATCAACCGTATGTTTCATCTTATCCCGCTGATTACCGAACCAAAATATAAAAAATTGACTAACTTCAAATAGAAAAGTAAAAAAAAAACTATTTTCGTAAAACTTATAAAGGTAGAGACTAACATCATGAGGATGAAAAACACCAGTATGGCCGGGGCAACCGTTGAGAGATCAACTATAGTTTCACCCGTATACCGAGCGTTGGAACATTCGAAAATAATTCCGACGAGTTTTTGGTAAGTATTCATTCCATCCAAATCGGCTAGATTCCATTCCATCACACAAAAAAGCAGGATTCCAATTACAAGAAATCCAAACACGGTTGCCATGAGGAGCAACGAGTGCAGCCTGGGAAGCAAGTGAAGGTACCCTGTTTGTCTTGAATTGTTTAGCAAATAATTAGCCTCTACTTTCTTCATTTTCTTCCCAAGAACACATATTACAAACCTTAAAGCTGCAGGAAAAAGCGTGTTTCCAAGAAGAATCTGTGGTATGAGAATCAACAAGAGCCCTGAATTCTCTCTAAACACAATCATGTTCTCATTTGTTGGTATGAAACCACAGCTCGCAAAGGTCGAAACTATCGAGAAGACAGCAAAGGTCGTTGGTTTAATCCCCTTGTCACGTAACACACTCTCCGCACTTGCGTAAATTGATAGATACAACAAAACGGAGGCGACGCCTAGTGCTTGGATTGTGAGGAAATAACCCAAAACTAGGAAGCCCAGAAATTTTATCGAATCGTACCTGAGAGATGAATCGACGTCGAAAGTACTGGCCTTCTTGAAACGATAAAAATAGAGGCCGATCATGGAAATGAAAACCTCGCCTCCAAGGAGCATTAAGATGGTGATGATTATGAGGTGTGCATTGGAGAAAACTTCCATTTCGAGAGTGGACATGCTTGAGTCTGTTGCAGCTGATACGGTTGTGAAAAGGATGTCAATGTTTCGAGGATTGAAATCACTTCTTGCCCTGAAACACTTGAGAAGCCCAAAACCAACAACGGAAAGAGACACAAAGTAGAAGATATGTAACAACAGAGGATTAGTGATTTTGTAAACAATAACATATGTCAATAACTTAGCCGAATTTTGCAATTTCTTGCCACCCTTCATCTTTTTTTTTAAATCAAACTAAAATATTTATGTATTTTACTATGTAGTTTCTCTGATTAAGAAGATTGTTTGGGAATTGGGTATATGTAATAGAGGGAGCTCTCAGGTGTCAAATGTTAAGTCCTACTTTTCTAGGATTTTTTGAGCAGATTTATAGATTTCAATATTAATTGGAGAAGAAATAAATTAAAATATTTAAATTCCTCTTGACTACTGAGTACAGCAGGGGAGTGAGGATGATGTGGATGAACACATTACATGTGGTGAAAAAAGAAACACGCCCTTAAAATAAATTCGATCCATTTCTCTTTAATTTTTTTACACATTTTATAGTCAAAAATACATAAACACCTTTGTTAGATCAAATATTCATTCCACACCCATACCCACCCCACCTTGTTTATGGCCACCAGCCCCTTTACCCTCGGAATGACTAGCCGTTCGAACAAAATAATGGTTGTTCTGTCTTAAAAAAGTTGAAACGATCAAATTGTTCCGCATCAAAAATTGAAACGATAAGTCGCTTCATCGCTCCGCCTCAAAAAAATTAAAACTATTGGTCCTTTCAATCGTTCAAAAATGGAGAGTGAGGGGTTCTGATGTGACCGTATTTATAGTGGTATAGTGAAACTTATTTTAACTTTTAAGGGGTATTTTTGAGTAAAAAAGTAAATAGTATATAGGTATTTTTTTAATAAGTAAACGTGTAAAAAACATTTTTTTATTATCAAAATAAATTTTTACACTTTGTTCATGGTGGATAATTTGTGTAACTGCGTGTATATATATATATATATATATATATATATATATATATATATATAAAACAGCCCCAACCCAACCTGTGTAAAGTCATACCTAATTTCCAGGTTGCAATGCAGTGAAGATTTGTACAATTTTACATTTAATGAGCAGGTGTTAAATTTTCAATATAAATTGGAAAAATAGTAAATAAATATGTATTATCTTAATTATATAAGTTGACTTGATTTTACATAAAAATTAAGATTTTTTTAAAGATAAATTAGACAAGTAAACTTTCTATAATAATTTTATTTAATAAGTGTTAATTAATATATAGAATTATTTTAATAAATAAATTATAAAAAAATTATACAAAAAAATTATAATTAGAATATTTATTAAAGAAAAAAAAAAAGTACTCCTCTATGATATAAATTCCTTGAGATAACTTGGTACATCAAAAGAGGGCACCCAGGCCCGCCAAATTCTATTCCTAGCCACTGCCAAGTGGCGACTGACACTTAGGATGCACATTTGTTATATATATATATATATATATATATATATATATATATATATATATATATATATAACTCGAGAAATTATTTGTTTTATATCAGATATTTTATTTTGTAAATGAATACCATGTGGAAGCTAAAAAAATAATTAATGTATAATATATACTAATAACTGTACTATATGCTTTAAAAATAATAATTAAACTATATAATATATGTTAATAATTCAATAGGATAAAATAACAAATGAGTTAGTACTGAGACGGGAAACCAATCTTCATTTTAGTTTCTGCTTTATCTCCATCTTCGTCCTCGCAAAATAATTATAAACCTATAATATTGGTGGAGATAAATATTATATTAATATTTATATTTTATATTGTCTGAATATTTTATGTTTTAATTAATTATTATTATTATTATTGGGTTAGATTTTAGGGCTTGCATGTCTGGAACCTTGGGTTAGTATTATAAATAGGAGTTTGGGAAATATTGTAAAGGAGTTGAATGATGAATTAAAATTAATTGAGATGATTTTCTCTCTTATTTTCTCATTGTCAATATTCATAATCAATGGAGATTGAGAAAGTATTTATTCCTGTGATTCATTTGAATCAACGGAATTGACATATTTGTTACGCTGTCCCTTCATCAAATATTATGATTCTTACCTGTGTTCCAAGAAAAAAATGTGCAGAATTGTGATAGTGGGCATTTTACAAATTTTTGTAGATGGTCTTTTTTTATCTATCAAGGATTCCTACATAACTATTTAGGTAGTGGGAATCCTTATTCCCAATTTGATTAGACAAATCTTAAGAAAGTTATTCTACTTTCTTACTAAAATAGAATTCTTTTTGGTATCATATCATGAAATATATTATCTGTATTATTTTCATATAACTTCGTGTGCAACGTGATCTAAATGTAAATATGTGATGTGTATACCATTAAAAATCAATTCACTTTTATATACGTCACATGTTAAAAAATTTAATTAGGAGTGAAACATACGTAAAAGAAAATAAAAACATTGAATCAAACTACTGTAAATTTTAAATACCCCGCTAAATTACAGCAGGCCAGACAATATTCTACATACATATTCCTTTAAGATGCATGTGTTTGCTTTGCAAACTGTCATGTGCTTGGTTATCATTGTACATAATGGAGATACATATATTCGAATTTCAATTAGGATATTATAATTTGCAATTTATTCTTCTACTTTGAATAATCTTTGGACAGTTCAGTTAGGATATTATAATTTGCAAATTATTCTTCTACTTTGAATAATCCTTTGGATCGAGTGAGTAATTAATTGTTTGGAAACACTTTCAAGCATTCTGATATTAATCACTGAGCAATGAGCATAGCTTATTCATGCTACTTTATTTGAATTTCTCACACACACTTCTACGTCTGATCTTTGTCCTTACCTTGTAATCTTAATATCACCAGTTTTATCTAAAAGTAAATTTTATATAAATGTAAATTACTATCCATATTTTAAGTTTTAAAGGGGATAAAACAAAAATATATATTTGTTCCATTTACTCAACTTAAATATGAATGGATCAAGTTTCATGTTAAGGATTATCATGAATCATGTGTATATAATACTTTGCCCTCTTTCAGAGGATTTTTGGTGTCATCATTTTCTCATGTTATATTTGTCTTTTTGTTATTTAAAAAAATTTAATATAATTCCAACTCTTTTATATCTCTTAAAATAGTTCAAATATTAATGACAATATTTATTTTCTAAACTCATTATAGGCAAGAAAAGAAAACAAATATATATGTATGGAGTATATGACATGTTACATGAATGTCATTGAATTCACAAAATAACTAAAACAACAAAAACAATAAATATATTTAAAAAAATTATGGCCCATCCTAAACTCTAAATACAAATTATTGAAAATCTCAATTGAGCTGCGATCCGGCCCAACTCTTCAATTTCATTTTCATTTTCATTTTCATTTTCATTTTCATTTTCATTTTCATTTTCATTTCCTCCCATTTCATCCAATTACACCACTGCTGGCATAATTGGCTAAAATCTAGCCTACTCTTTTAGCAATTAGCACTCTATTTCCAAAAAGGCTTGGTCATACACCTCCAACGACATACAAAATTACCAATTCAATTGTAAAATCTAGTGCCGTAAAATGAGTGACAAAGCGGTAGTTAAAGAAATTTCATTTACTCTCGTGTTAATAAATTGCACAAAATTAAAAAATTGACATTACAATTTGTTTTATCATATTCAGAATAATAAAAGTAATTTTATTATTTCAAACTAAACAACATCTTTTATCTGAATTACTCACTCCAATAATATTAAAAAACTCATTTACTCTTTATTTTACACCTTACTAATTATAAATAACACTTTTATTAAGATCGGTATCATTTTTGTTTAATTTGATCACAAAATCATAAGAATCGAACAATAACAGAGATCATTTTTTCCCAATTTGAAATGGGTGCTAACTTTAACTTTAAATCAATTTTCCTAACGATTTACACATCGATTTTATGATTACCTACTATTATGTAGTTATATATTATGATAATATTATAATATATTTAAATTAAAATATTTTTTTATCATAATAAAAATTAAAGTCTAATATTCAATTTATTATAATTAAATATTTACTAGTCTTAATAATTTAGATTATCACTTAATTCTCAATAAAGTCCCAATAAATTATAATTATAATAGTGGTCTCAGTATAAATCTTAATAATTTATATAGTGATTTTGGGTTGTTTTTCAATATCAAAATATTACATTTGACTACTTGTTGAAAATTAGGGGAAATCCAAATTACAAAATTAATTTCTACAATTCAAATAATCTTTAATTATAAAGGATCTCAATTATATATAATGTGTGTTTAATCAGATTAATAATTAATCATAAGATAAATATGATTTCTGTGAAGTGTTCTTTAACAAACAATCTTTGTATTTATGTTCTCTCATAACCTTATTACAAATATTTTATTGAGTAATTTTTATGGGGGCACAATCCTAATTTGGTGGGGATATATATTATGAAATTAGAGTATATGGGATAAACAATTAAAAAAGGGTTGGTTGGATTAACTAGTGGCGAATTATAATCGAGAACAAAGAAATTAAATATGAAAAAGATATTAAAAAGGTTTAAACAATACCCTTTCAAAAAAAAAAAAAAAAAAAAGTTTAAACCAATAAGATGAAAAATAATCTTTTTATCCCAATCCAATATCCCCTTAATCTAGATTCATATGGATTAATTAATGAAATTATCATAAATAGATTCAAAAATATCTCAAAATTGCAAATAGGTTGACTATGCAAATTGTTGAGATATAGTACTTTACTTCATTTGTACTTTCTCGCTCTATTAGTTATACCTTGTTTGGTATTTTGTTTAGTAGTTATTAAGTTGTTAGTTAAGGGAAAATTCTTGTGGGTTTAAAACCCCCTTCGTACCTTTCATTCATTTTACGCAATATATGATTTTTCAATTCCTTTCTTCCATTCTTTTCTATCTGTTCATCTTGAATGATTCACACAATCAACATGGTATCGCTTAAATAATTGATCATTGATACGCTTAGGTTCTCGATCCAATTCTTTTCTGCTTGTATCTCAAATCTTGTGACTTATTACAATCTCTTTAAGTCTTCTTGGGATGAGTACTTGAGTTTTAGGCCTACTTTGGTGTGTTCTTGTTACGCTAAGGATACTTGTGAGTGTAAAATTCCTCGGTTAAGATAAGGTCCAAGAACAAGATCTTATGAATTTTCTTATAGGCCTTGATGATTCTTATTCTACTATTAGGTCTCAATTTCTATTGACCTCTCCTTTTCCTCTATTAGCTAAAGTCTATTCTTTACTCTTGCAAGAAGAGAGTCAAAGGGCTCTTAATGCTCCATCTTCACAAACTGAATCTATTGCTATGTTGGCTAAAAACTCTAAGTTTAGTAAAGATAGGCAAAAGAGGTCATTGATTTGTTCTCATTGTGGTGCGCTGGACATTCTGTGGATAAATGTTTTCAAATTATTGGTTATCCGCTTTGGTTGGAAAGGTCCCTTGGTCCTCGACAAAGACATGATAATAATACATCCGCTCATGTGTCTCGTGAAATCTTACACTACCGATGACACTAAAGACAAGTGCTCATGTACATTCTAACCCTCTTTTCACACAAGAGATGTTTGAGCAATTCTTGGCTTTTGCAAAGACCAAGTCGATCCTCGATTCCGCCTCACAACACTCATTGTCGGGTGCTTTTATTCAAAGCCTATATCCTCTCACGATACAGGTTTTATTCATTGTTTTAATGTTACCTCTTTAGATATAACCACTTTTATTATTGATACGTGAGCTACCGATCATATGGTATGTGACCTTAGTTTGTTTACTCATCCTCCTATTGCTTCCAATATCAAAATAAAATTACCTAATAATGTTATAGCACGCAACCTTTATGGGTAATATTGTCTTAAATGAATATCTAACTCTATATAATGTTTTATATGTTCAGATTTCACCTATAATTTCTTATCTGTCTCTCACTTAACTAGATACTCTAGCCGCGTAGTTAGTTTCTTGTCTTCTCATTGTGTTTTGCGGGCTTTAACCAACCGTAAGGTGATTGGTTCTGCTTGAACAAAATGGAGGGTCATATATTTTGAAGATTAATAAAGGAATAAAATCTGTGAATTCTACCGTGAGTTTGAACACTAATCTTTGGCATGCTAGGCTAGGACATATCTCTCATAAGAATCATCCTATATTAGAAATTTACCTTGTGACAAGAATTTATCTTGTAATAAAGATTTTGTCCTAAAATTTCTTACGATACAATAAAAATTTCATTTGTGATATATGTCCTCTTGCCAAGCAAAGAGCTCTACCTTTTCCTACAAGCACTTCTAAAACACAAAATATTTTTGAAATGATACACTGTGATGTTTGGGGGCCATATGCTATTTCTTCTCCTGCAGGTCACAAATTTTTCCTAACTATAGTTGATGATTTTAGTAGGGTAACTTGGGTATATTTGCTTAAAAATAAATCCGATGTCAGTTTTCCTTAGAAAATTTTTACAATCTTATATTTACCCAGTTTAATACTAAGATTAAGATAGTTAGAAGTGATAATGGAACGGAATTTATAATGAATGAGTTTTATCATAAACATGGAATCATTCATCAGAAATCTTGTGTTGAAACCCACGAGCAAAATGGTTTGGTTGAACGGAAACACCAACACTTGCTTCAAGTAGCTAGAGCTTTACTTTTTCAGTCTTCTCTACCTTTGAAATATTGGTCTTATTGTATCTTGACCGCTGCTCATCTCATAAATAGAACACCATCCAGTGTTTTAGAAAATAAGACACCTTTTGAGGTTCTTTATAAGAAATGTCCTGATTATTCATATCATAAAGTTTTTGGTTGTTTATGTTTTGCTTCTACTTTGGTTTCTCAAAGGACAAAGTTTGATCCAAGAGCAATGAAATGTGTTTTTCTAGGCTATCCTTTTGGTACAAAAGGATATACTCTACTTGACATTTCCACTGGAAAAATTTTTAATTCAAGAAATGTTAAGTTTTATGAAGACGTTTTCCTTTTTCGATTCAAAGAAGACTGATAAGATAATTGATGATATAGTATCTTCAAGCAATTTGTATCTGACATCTTGGTTTCTTTGATGCTAAGGATGGTGATCAAGCGCAATAGAAAAGACCGATATACCGGGTTTTATTGATGATAATTGTGATTGTGTTTCACCTGTTATGAATAGATCGACACTATTCTTCTTTGGAAATGATGATAGTAGTTTTGAATTACATAATGATCTTATAGATGAAATGGCTGAATATTTGCATCCTCCCGCTTTATACAATAATGATGGAGTTAATAAAGAACAGTGATCATGATGTTTTAAGAAGATCCACTAAATCTAGGCAACAACCAGCTTATCTTGATGTATATAAAACATCTTTACCTCCCTCTTTGCAAACTCATGATTCAAATTCGATAAGTCTGTGCATACTAGTGTGAAGTATCCCATTTACGATTATTTAACAGTTGCAATTTATCTCATGCTCATAGAGTGTTCATCGCTTCTATTAGTCAAATTCAATTGCCTAAAACTTATAAGCAAGCTTCTACTAATGAGAATTGGAAGAAAGCTATGCAAGAAGAAATTAATGCTCTTGAGAAAACCAATACTTGGACATTAGTTACTTTGCACGAGAATAAGCATTGCATTGGTTGTAAATGGATTTTTAAAGTGAAGTATAATCTGATGGTACAATAGAGAGGTACAAGGCTAGGCTTGTGGCAAAAGGTTATACACAAGAGGAGGGTATTGATTATTTTGATACCTTTTCTCCTGTGGCTAAAATAACCACCGTTAGACTTTTATTGTGCATTCTTTGTTCAAAAGAATTGGCATATACATCGGTGTGATGTTAATAATGTTTTTTTACATGTAGATTTACAGAAGAAGTTTATATGTTACCACCCCTGGTTATATTGTTGACAAGAAAGACAAGAGAGTTTGTAGATTAAACAAAAGTTTATATGGTCTCAAACAAGCCTCTAGGCAATGGTTTACTAAGTTGTGCATTTTCTTGATTTCTTTGGGTTATGTTCAATCAAAAGTCGACACTTCTCTCTTTACTAAAGAGACATCTACTTCATTTACTGTTTTATTATCTTATGTTGATGATATCATACTTGCTGGCAATGACTTGTTAGAAATTGATAAAGTAAAAGCGCTTTGCATAAAAAGTTTACTATAAAGGATCTTGGTGTTTTAAAGTACATTCAGGTATTGAAATTGCAAGAACAAATAGTGGTATACAACTTTGTCAAAGAAAGTATGCCTTAGATTTACTTGATAATTATGGTTATCTATCTTGCAAACCTTGCACCACACCTATGGATAGTAAGCAGTCTTTTACTAAAAGTGCACCCCTCCTTCGACCCTACACAAGATAGGAAACTTGTTGGCAAGCTGTTGTATCTTACCATAACTAGGCCCGACCTTTCCTATTCTATACAAACTTTAACACGGTACATGAGCAGCCCCAATGAAGCTCATTTGGCGGCTGCTCACAGATTACTCGTATATATAAAAGCCATTGTTGGGCAAGGCATTTTTATAGCTCACACAATTTCTACGCAAGTGCGAGGCTTTCACAGATAGTGATTGGGGTAGATGTGAAGAAACAAGGAGAAGTATCACTTTGGATATCTTTTGTTTATTTAGGGAAGAGTTTAATTTCGTGGAAATCTAAGAAACAAAGCAGCATTAGCAAGAGTTCTACCGAAGCCGAATACGTGGCTATGAGTGCTACCGCATCGAAGTACAATGGATTTTATATGTTCTCCAAGACTTGAAGATTTCACATTCTCAACCAGCCTTACTTTACACAGATAGCAGATCGGCTTATTGCATAGCCCACAACCACTGCTTTGCATGAGAAGAGCAAACATATTCAAATAGACTACCACTACACTAGGGAGAAAATTCGGGATGAGACTCTCAAGTTAATTCAAATTCCAACTCGAGCACAACTTGGTGATGTCTTCACAAAGCCACTACCACCTAATGTGTTTCAGCATATTAAGTCCAAAATGGGACTTCTCAACATACACTCCCATTTTGAGGGGGTGTTGAGATATAGTACTTTTACTTCATTTGTACTTTCTGCTCTATTAGTTATACCTTGTTTGGTATTTTGTTTAGTAGTTATTAAGTTGTTAGTTAAGGGAAAATTCTTGTAGGTTTAAAACCCCTTCTGTACCTTTCATTCATTTTACGCAATATATGATTTTTCAATTCCTTTCTTCCATTCTTTTCTATCTGTTCATCTTGAATGATTCACACAATCAACACAAATATATATTTTTGTGCTTTTGTGCAAATTTATCTTATGTTTTTATGCAAATATTTTTGAACATATTTACAATTTAAAATTAATTTTAACCTATTTATAAATGTGCTTAATTAATTAATAACATACTTCAAACTTTCAAATCTTCACTCATGATCATAAGTAATGATCGTTTCACAGTGAAAACGAAATACTACACAACTGGAAAAATAAAAAATTATTTCCCTCTCTCTCAATATTACTTTCACACTTGTCTTATTTGGACGTCTCAACATTACTTTCACACACTAAAAAAGAATACCCTCCATAAATTACACCCTCACAATATCATTTAAATTTCAATAATGTCACTCTTATTTTATTCTACTTTATTCTCTCTCCTACACTTTATCTCATCCAACTACCCAAAATACTTTTACACTTTATTCTCTCTTACACTTTTTTTCTTTTTTAATAATTGTGCCCTCCCTCCCTATGAAAGAAATATTGGGACGGAGGGAGTACTTTACTCATTTACACTACTCCAAAATTTTAGCTTAGCATCAAACCATTACGTCTCTCTAGACCTGAGATCGTGTTATTATTAAAGGAGACACTTGGCATATTGGGGCGAAATTAGAATTTAAAATTTGGGAATATGATATATAACTTATAAAATATTATTTAATATACAATTTGATTGAATAAAAAATATTTATATAAATTTCATATAAAAATACATAAATATTCTTTTGTGATTATATATAGTAGATAAATTCAGGTTTAAATTATATTTTTAGTAATATAAAATCAGAAAAATATCATTTTGGGTACACTTATACCCCCATATCAAATTTGTGAATGGATTCACCACTATTGTGGAGATTACAAGAGCTTCCATGCTCGACCTCCATTCATGTTGAACTTCTTCAATCGGCCAAAAAGCATTACCACGATAAGGATTATTTTACCCTCATCACTCCATTTTCCAGAAAATCCATAATATTTGTTCTCACATTTTGAATCTGCTCTCAGCTGGCGCTCGCAACTATATCCGGTTGTGAATCCCACATTTCCATAAGCGCTGCAGTAAATATTGTAATTTTAGTGCTCGTCTGGTTTTGCATGATTAGGGCATGACAAATGAGTTAACATGGGTGGCAAATGTTAAAATGAAGTCAATCGTATCTGTCGAATAATTAATGAGGGAAACCAAACGAGCTATTAAATTATAATATGTTTATATTTGTTTGAAATTTAGGACACATGACAATTTAGTGAGACAATTTCATGGACTGTTTTGTAAATGGAGCTTTATGAATATCGTTTATAAATACTCCCTCCGTCCGAGGATGTTCTTCAGTTGACTTTTCAACCATTTTTGTGTGAGAGTTATATCATAGTATTATGTGTACAAAAATTATTTTATATGAATGATATGCTAGTTAACCTTATGAACTAACATATCATTCATATAAAATAATTTCGTAAACATAATACTATGATATAACTTTGACAAAAAAATGGTTGAAAAGTCAATCATAAGAACATCCTGACGGAGGGAGTACAAATGAAACGTATGAATATCGTTTTAACAAAACTAAGTATATATGTACTTAGACTTGTTAAAAAGTAAAAAAATGGACCAAAATTGATAAGTTTGGTAAGTTACCTTATCACTTCAAAAACAATATTCAGCACGTTGAAGTTGAGAGGATCCTCTTTCAGGCTTTTTCTCTCTGTGATGCATACCAAAATAATAAAGATTACCAGATAACTAAGCTGTGAAAATACCACATTTTCTGCAACTCTTTTCCTCGTTCCTTGATCCTTTAGTGGTGTTTGTTCGTCCTCACTCATAACAGGATGAAATGAAGTATATGGTGGAAGATACCTGAAAAATTGATTCGGATTATCAATTAACAACAAAATTAAATTAAATATGCACTTTAATTATCAAGACAGAGCTTAATTATGGCTGAAACGGGTTGTACTGCAGTCCGCCCAACAATTAGTTTATTTTAATATTATACATATGCTTAAAAAAATCAAATTATCCAGCAACCCACTTAAGTATCAAATCTCATACATCTTCTACATAAAATAGACACTTTACCATCATGGTATCCATTTTCACTTATTTATCTATAAAATAAAAATATTTAACCCTTTATATTGAATACAATCAATTTTCAGTTAAAATAAAGTCCTAATTTTCAGGCTTAAAAAGAAAACCTGTAGGCCCAACGGCCACTAGGTTCCTCACTTTAGTGGGAGGCCGGGTTCGATTCCTTTTGGAGGTATAAGGTGACTTAGAGAAATTCTTGGAGTTTTCTTTTGGAGGTATAAGGTGACTTAGAAAAATTCTTGGAGTTTTGGGTGTTTGGTGATCTACCAACTAACAACTAACAAACTAATATTTACCGATTAAAGTATAAGCTGGCTTGGAGAAATTCTTGGAGTTTTTGAGTGCTTGGTGATCTACCAACTAACAAACTAATATTTACCGATTAAAAAAACTCGTAGGCACAACTTATGTAACAAAAAACAAAAATTACTGTTTCTATTTCAGTCTGCCCTATTTTTTTTTTGGATTCATAACTAAATCTGCATCTCTTATTCAACTTAAAGATTAAGTAATTACGCTATAAAAAGAGAGACTTACATAATGAGGGTGAAAAACACCAATATAGCCGGGGCAACCTTTGAGAGATCAACTATGGATTCACCCGTATACCGAGCGTTGGAACATTGGAATATAATTCCAACGACTTTCTGGTAAGTATTCATTCCATTCCAATCGTCTAGATTCCATTCCATCACACAAAATAGCAGGATTCCAATTACAAGTAATCCAAACACGGTTGCTATGAGCAGCAACGAGTGCAGCCTGGGAAGCAAGTGAAGGTACCCTGTTTTTCTTGAATTATTCAGCAAATAATTAGCCTCTCTTTTATTCCTTCTCTTTCCAACAACCCAAATCACGAGCCTTAAAGCCGAAGGAAAAAGCGTGTTTCCAAGAAGCGTTTGAGGTATGAGAATCAACAGCATCCCGGAGTACTTCCTGAACACCATCATGTTCTCATTCGTTGGCATGAAACCAACGCTTGCGAAAGTCGAAACTATCGAAAAGACGGCGAAGGTCGTTGGTTTAATCCCTTTCTTCAGTAACACGCTTTCCGCATTGGAAAAAATCATCAGGTACGTAAAAACGGACACAACCCCAAGAGCTTGGATGATGACGAAATAACCCAAAACTACCAAGAATAGAAATTTGATAGAATCGTGCTTGAGAAATGAATCATCAAAAGTAGTAGTATGATCATCATCAATAAAACTTCCGACTTTGGTCATCTTTTGAAACGGTAAAAATAGAGGCCGATCATGGAAGTGAAAACCTCACCTCCAAGGAGCATGAGAATGGTGATGACTATGAGGTGTGCATTGGAGAAGACCTCCATTTCGACAGTCGACATGCTTGAATTTGTGGTGGCTGAAACGGATGTGAAAATGAAATCTAAGTTGCTGAAATTGAAGTCAGTTCTTGCCTTGAAACGCTTGAGAATGGAAGCACCAACAAAGGAAAGAGAGACGAAGTAGAAGATGTATATGAAGAAAGGATTGAGGATTCTGTAAAGAAGAACATATGTGAACAGCTTAGTCGTTTTCCAACAACTGCTACAAAGATATTGCAATTTCTTGCAATCCTTCATCTTAATTCAAACACAAGAACAAAAATAAGGTTTTTTTTTTTGTTTTTGTGTGAGTAGTGTAATTGTTTGGGAATGGGGTATATATATAAGAAAAAATGTTGTATACAACAAATGCAAAAAAAAAAAAAAAATGAATTTAACGGTTAACTGCTAAAAAAACTTATTCCAATTAAAGCTCTTAAATGTCAACTGTGAATTTGTATGTCCTAGGTTTCTTAATGAGAAAATTTAAACTTCAATAATTGGAGAAGAAATAAAAAAAAAAAATAGATTCCTCGAGACTGCTCCGTTACTCCGTACAGTAAGGGAGGGACGTGGGTGTCCAGTCGTACGTAATTTCCTAGGTTGCAATGCAGAAAATATACTTTTTAAATACAATTTATTTTGAATTGGTCAATTGGATAATCTACATGGTTAAATGAGTTAATTAAATTACACAATAAAATAATTCGTGGATCGATCTCGTTTAGAAACTTGTCATAATTAGTTATGCCCAAAAATATTGGAAGGGAGATCATTTTACCCCAAAATAGGTAGACTAATTAAAAATTTGCGAGTCATTTGTTTTTTTTTTATCGGTAAATGTTAGTTTGTTAGTTGTTATTTCGCCCAACACTCAAACACTCCTAGATTTTTACTGTAATGTAAGTTTGTTAGTTGTAATGTAAGATACGAGACTAATTTGAATAAGATTTTTTTTTGATCGGGCAAATGGTGGCTTGAACCCATGACCAGGCCATAGGTAGTGGAACTCTAACCACTTGAGCTATACCATTTCGTCGACTAATTTGAATAAGATATATACACTAATAGACGATTTGCATCTAAATCGGTGCAAATTTTTCAACGTTTGATTTTAAATTTTCAATATAAATTTATATAAATTATTTCACGAATCTAAAAATCTGTTTTCACGTTTTGTTAGTATACTAGGTATTTTTAGAAAAACAACCGTTATTATCCGTCAATAAGATTTTTCCCTATTGTCGAAAGTGCAGAGTTGACATAAAGGGCTAGGAGAAGGATTAAAAAAACAGGTACGATAATGATGAAAAACGTTTGTGAATCAGCTTGCGGTTTTACCAAAATGAATATAAGAATATTTGTGTACATATTGTGCACAATAAAAGATTGTGTGCACAAAGTTTGGTTACGGTATAATATTAGTTCGATTAAGTGTAGTATTAACAATATTATATAATATTAATTTAATTACAGTGTAGTATTAGGTAACAACATATCACATAAATATTTGACAATGAATATATCATAAACAATAAAATGGATAGAAACTAAGGAAGGAAGATGCAACCTATGTTTAAGAACGAACGGAATCACAACACGTACTTGGTATTATACAAAACTCATTACCTGTCTCCATTCAACTACTGCCAAATGTCTACACAACATCACTTATTTGAATGCAATTCAGATTTTATATTTTTATTCTTATTTTATTAAAAGTAAATAAAAAGAAAATAGAATACAAAATGTATAAATTATTTTCATTAAATTAACACATTTGACCTCAATGCAAAAAGAAAATAGCAAAAAGATGCATCAATTATTTTCATTAAATTAACACCTTTGGTCGATCGACATGCGATGCATGAGACAGCAAATTTAAAATTCATCAATTATTTTCATTAAATTAACTCGTAACTTTGACCTTATTAACTATTTTCATTATTGCACTAGTATAGTATAATTTAATACAAATACTGTGTGTTCATTTTGCTGGCTAGTATTGACAGTTGAATTTTTATGATCTTGTGTGCATAAATATTAACTATATATGACATTCTCTATTTAAAAATGTTTTAACTTACAATATTTTTATATTATTATCAATGCTTATGCATTAATTAATAATATGTTTAGTATACATTTGGTGCGTATAGAAATCCGACTAGTGAATTAGTAAATGAATAAAGAAAGATAAAATGATTCCCATGGTGAGAAATGTCATTGTACATCGAATCATCTTTTTCTTTTTCATATTCATTACTGGCTGAATTTTCCATACGTGTAAATGTGATATATTTGGTCGGTAATTTTTTAAAAATACTTTTTTCCCTCTCAATTTTGACCAGTAATTTTTAAAACTAAACGAATGTGGTACATTTTGAGTTCGAATCACTATTTTGGGCTCCTTCACGTGATCTTCAAAATTTGGGCAAATTTTTATGCGACCACCAAATCAGTGCAAAATCCAGTAATTTTTAAAATTAAACGAATGTGGTACAATTTGAGTTCGAATCACTATTTCGGGTTCCTTCACTTGATCTTCCAAATTTGGGCAAAATCATTATTTTGATACTCCACCCTCTTCCACATAATGAAATATTTTTAAAAAGTCAAAAGATTAATTTTTACATAATTGTGAAAATAAATTTAAAATCAAATTTTAAAAATTAATATAAAAATAATTAAATCAGATTTTAAAAATTGAAATAATTTAAAATAAAAAAATAATATTAAATTTAATAATGAAAAAATGAATTAAATTCAAAAGATTAAAATCGGGAGTTTATTTAAATATAAAATAACATATCATATTTGAAATTGATCATTATCAATAAAAAAACATTAATAAAAGTACATCGGTAATTTTTAAAAATATAATTTTATTGGTAATTCGTCAGTTATCCGTTGGTATTTGTGACGGAAATAAGTTCGTAGAAAATAATCATTGTTGAGCTGTACAATAAGTGTTTTGATTTATTATAGATTTTCTAATTCATTGAAATTGTGAGACATGAGACTACACCAATACTACGAACGGCGCATCATTGAGTTTAATTGCAATGTATGCATGAACAGACAAACTCACTTATATAGGGAGGTATTATAAAAATAAATGCATAACTACATAGAAATATAGAATACTAAATATATTAATTATTTTCATTAAATTAACACACCCTTGACGTTAATGCCCCGAGACAGCCGAAGAATGCATCAATTATTTTCATTAATCAACTCCTTTTATCGACTTTAGTTAATGCGATTAGACATAAAAAAGATCAATTATTTCATTAAATTAACACGTACCTTTGACTTTAATACATTAAATTATTTTCATTAGTACATATAAATTGTACTCCATCCTATTCAAAATATATATATATCATCCTAAGCTCATGTACACATTTTAAAAAATATTTACTTCCATCTATACCCTTAATTAATAGTTTTGAAATTTTCCACATGACTTTAAAGATTATTATTATCAATGTAATTTTTTAAAAAGACTAAGGATAAATTGGGAAAAACTATAATTAATTCACATTGAAAAGTGCAAAACGACATTTAAATTGCAAATAATACGAAAAGTCAAAACGACATATATTATGAATAGGATGAGTATTTTTTTTTTTTTTTTGACGGATATATAAATTGTAATTTAATACAAATAATGTGTGCCCATTTGCCAAGTATTGACAGTCAAATCTATAAATACATAATACATTAATGGATCTTCTTTCTCGAAATGGGCGAAAGAGATTTGAGGCCATTGATTGTAATCTCTTGATTTAATCTTGGCCGTATATTTTGTTTTAGGAAGATTTTTTTTTTTAGAATTTTAATAAAAAGTTTATTTATGGGTGTCATTAATCAATCAATTAATTGCTTGATTGTTGCAATTTGATTCATATATAATGTATTTCTCATCCACTATTGATGCCCGCAATCTAACTCTATATCCGTACGAAATACATTTGCATAAAACAATTATTTAGTGCGCATTATCAACATATTATATGTGTGACCATGAAAATTGAAACAATGTTATGTCTTCCGGTAAGAGAATTTAAATTCTTCAATTCCATGTTTTGCAAGGTGATATATATATATATATATATATATATATATATATATATATATATATATATATATTACATGAATGACTTAAATTTAGATCAAAGTTAGTAAGTGTTGTGTGTAGATTAGAAATGTATAAAATAATGTAATCTTTTGAATAAATTTATATTGATAAATGTATATTTATTAAAAATTATTGTATTGTAATCGACTTAATATGTAAACAAATTTAATTTTTTTATTTATATCAATTATTTAGTACACATAGAATAATGTTTGTTGTGAAATTATCTAGAAAAAGCTTACGAGTTATTGGAGAAAAACAATATTAATCACCGTGCGAAGCACGGTTACGAGAAAAAACTTTGAATGTTTTTTTAATAATTTTAATAATTATCTAAATTTAATAAAAATTATTTATAGATGTCATTAATTAATAAATTAATTTTTTGATTGGTGCAACTTCATCCCCATATAATGTCTTCTTCCTAACCCACCATTGATGTCCGCAACCTAACTCTAAATTCATACGAAATACATTTGCAGAAACCAATTATTTAGTACGCATTATCAACATATTTTATGTATCTATCTCTATGTGTGTGTGAGAGAGACGAACCCCACAACTCTGCAGTAGTCACCGTGGTGAAGCACGGTTACAGTGCAAAAACTAGTTTTGATTATAGTGCATGCGTGTTACGCGGTATTTTATTAATATTTTATATAAAACTATATAAATCATACTCCTTTCGTCTAAATTTAGCATGCTCCAATTTTTACACGTGTTTTAAAAAATATTAATAGTTTATGTATAATGTATATATGTTGGATGGTATTAGGAGTATTGTGATGCTCATTTACAAATAAAGTTATTGTTTATAAATAAAGTTAACGAAGATGTGAATAATTAAAGTGATGTTTGAAGAGTGGAGATAATATGTTATATTCAATTTTTATTATGTGCATGCTAAAATTGGGGAAAAAATAATAATAAGAATTATTTTTTTTTTGACAGGGAATAATAATAAGAATATTATAATTGGGAGGAGTGAGTAATATTTATATGCGCGCAAGGTTAAATATGAATAAGAAAACTTAATTTCTAAGATTAAAAAAATAGAATTATTGTATTTTTAAGACAGAATAAAAATCAATTAAATGTTAATTTCTTTTTGACAAAAATTAAATGTTAAATTTCACATAGTTGGAATTTTAAGATTTATTAAATTAATTCATCAATATAATAAATATATTTAATTTCCATGTTACAATAAATATTCAAAATATTTAATAAATAGATTAGGTTAGTTGATAATAACTAATGACATAATTATTATATAAGAGATGCAACATTTACCTAATTTATTTGATTTTAATTAAATTATTTATTAAAAATATCACATAAATATCACATAGTAAACACAAATCAATAGAAAAATAATAATACATTAATGCAAAAAAAATTAATTATCAGACACACACACACACATATATATATATATATATATATATATATATATATATATATATATATATATATATATGCACTTCATTAAAATGTAACACCTTATCCAAATTTAATAAATAATTGTGATACCTTATCCAAATTAATCATAAGATGACACATCATAAAAATAAAAATAGATCTAAAATATCAGATATACACAAACAAAAACAATAATATCAAAAAGAACACAAACAGTTTGTGAGAAATAGAAGAAACTGTCACAATTTTTTTTTTTTAAATTAAGAACATCTTATTTTCAACCATGAGAAGGGCGAAAATCATGATTAGTCAACATTTTTTTAATTTTGCATTAAATTATATATACTTAATACATTATTTCATATTATATACTTAATATTTGTATGCCACCTATTTAATTGAAAATAAATATAGTAATTTTCTAAAAAAGATGACACGTGTAATAAAACATATATATATTCTATAATCGGCATATCAACAAAATGAATAAACAAGTGACACATCATCAAACATAACTCTCAATTAATACATAGGAGATGTAAATTGAATATTTTGTGCGCAAATGTATATATGGAATTATTCATTTTAAAAGTGTATTATCTTATGAAATATTCTGATATATTGTTATCTATGCGTATGCATTAATAATATGGTTAATATACATTTGGTGTGTATATAAATGTTAAAAATAATTAATATGAAATGATAAAATATCGTTAATTTGTAATGAAAAAACCGACTACACGTAATAAATTAGTAAATGAATAAAGAAAGAATGACATATGTCGAGAAATATATATGTGTTGTCTATTTCATTTTTCATATTTTATTATATATAATTACTATCTGAATTTTTAACACGTGTATACGTAAAAGTGCACATCATCACTATTTTTTTAAAAATATTACACTTATCATGCATTTTTCAAATAAAATAATAAAGTGAAATGTAATACTTATACGTATTGAAATAAGATATCACTTAACTCTATTTTACTATCACCGTCATGTACATTCACTATCATTATCATGTATACGAATGTACATATACAAGTAATAATAAAAATAGAGTTTATGATTTGCACTCAATTCACACAAATTTTTATCATTAGTCATTTGATACATATAATCTTTTGTATTAAGTAACTTTCTTAATTTGTGTAAAAAAATAAGTTAGTTGAAATGAAAAGGAGAGAATATTACATAATCTCACCGTCCATCAAATTTGTGTCTGCTTTTTCTTATTTGGACGTCCACCAAATTTGTGTTCACGTATTAAAAGTCAACAATCACTTTATTTTTATCTTATGCTCAACTTCCAATCTCTCTAACCATCACTAATTACTTAAATTATCATTCACTTTTACTTACAAACACTATAAGAAAAAAATAATGAATTGGCTATGGAATTTTCCAACAAAATTAATTTCGTGCTTAAATAGTGAGGATTGTCTCGCCTTGACAACGAATTTTTATGATTTATCTTACAATATTCACCTATAGAATTATCAATCGAACAAATGAAGATAATTAAATACCTACGAAATAGTTCATAAGTAAACTATCCTAAAAATATGACGTTAATACATATTGACGATTGCCTACAAAATATTGGTAGATAATTTATCTATGAATTACATTTTTGTAGGTAAACAAGTTATCTTTGAACAAATTACTTGCAATCTTTTTCATTGGTACTCTGTAGACAAATATATGCCTATTAAATTGTGATTATTGCATATAAAATATATTTTAGATATTTCTTTATTTTCTTGTAGGTAAACAATTATTTTATTCATAATAAATTCCACAATATCTTTATTTTATCTACTTTATTTGCTTACTTTATCTACTTTATCAATTTTTCTTAAAATTTGTGTCCACCACATACACATTTTGTGGATGGAGTAAACATGGTTATTTTACTGTTTATTCCCTCTATACCAAATAAAATTTATCATTATTTTTTGACATAATATTTAAGGAATTGTAGTGGAATAATAGAATAATAAACATAATGCGATGGAGAAGATACAAATATATGTTGAAAAGATGTAAAGTATATTAAATATGTTATTAGGAAATAAAAAATAATTTTGTTATTAATTGAAACGGATTAAAATTGAAATAAAGAAAACTTTCGGGAAAGGTAGCAGTATTAAGATATAGGAATAGTGAAATTAATTGTGGCGGATTCGCAACGGTACGTGTAGGTGACTTTGGTGTAATAGCCCAACTCAAATTTTAAAAACAGAAAAGGGCGTAAAAGCGTGGGGCTTTTGTAGTAAATTTAAGCTCGAGGGCAAATTAGTCATTTAAGACATGAATCCAATTTATCCAGCCATCTCCTGCTGCACCCTGCTCTCACTTTTCGTTCTACTTTCCAGTTTCCGCCTCTCTCTCTCTCTCTCTCTCTCTCTCTCTCATGGGTTCCGCCATTAAGAAAGCAAGCATGATCAGCAAAATCGTGCGGTTGAAGCAACTCGTGAAACGCTGGAAATGCAAGAGCCTTAAAGGCGGCTCCATTCTCTGCTATTCCTCCTCCGACGAAAGCACGGCCTCCAACCGCCGCACTCCATCCGGTTCCGTCGCCGTTTACGTCGGGCCGGAACGCCAGCGGTTCGTCATCCCGACCCGGTTCCTGAACCTTCCGGTTTTCGTGGCCCTCCTCTACCAGGCCGAAGAGGAGTTCGGATTTCAGGCGAGCGGCGGCCTCACTCTGCCCTGCGAAACACGTCTTTTCACCGTCATCATCGGTCTCCTCGAAGAAGACGAGGAAAAATACTGTGGAATTGCGCTAGATGAGTTTTTGAAGATAGTCGTTGGATCCTACGATCAGATATCGTGTATAGAATCTCCTTCTTCATCCCCGTTCAATGCGATAACTCCAATGCTGCAAAAGGCTAGGGTTTGAAATTGATGGGAATGATGTTAACTCAGGTTAGAATGGTGGCTTTCTTATTTATCCATAGTTTGAGAACATCCTTGAGGCCAGAATTTTAATGGCGGATTCACGGTTACTCAATGAGATGTGTTAGTTTTAATTTGTTCTGCTTCAACCGATCCCCAATTTTTGTATTGGGCAGTAGTATTAGTATTGGCATTGAAGGCATGTCAATTTTTTTAAAATTTTTTAGGGTTAGGGATTGACATGATGTTGTTCATCTTCCCATTATGTTAGTCACTGGAAATGTTTCAAAGAGGAAACTTTCAGGTTTTTCTTTTGAAAATTGAAATGTGTGTTTGTTCTTGAGGTGGATTCTCGTATGCAACTTATAAAGTGGAATCTTCTGTTTAAGGATTTCGTTTTCACTGTGAGTTTTTTCTATGCTGAATGTTGTATTGTACTCCGCCCTCCATTACATTGTTTTATTAATCAAATTATCGAATGATGATTTTTTTCTTTCATACCAAAAAAGGCTAAAATAGTGGAAGAACAATTAAAGCTTTTCAAATTAAATTTTTATAAATAAATTTTATTTATATCTCAATGTCACTTAATTATTCATTATAATTAAATTTACCCAATTCAATTCACACTAATAAAATTATTCCCTCCAATAAAAATTAAAAAAATAATTTTAGTTTTTATATTATATTTTTTAATGCTAATAAATATTATTTTTATTAAAATTGATGTTATTTAATTTTTAAATAATATAAATCGTAGGAAGAGAGTACTGTATATATTTAATGCGTATACAATACAACACATTAAACCAAATGGTACAACATCTGAAACAGTCTCGTGCGCTGCCCAGTTAATATGGAATAACCCTAATTTGTTGCTCCATTTGGAATTGAAAATTCAATGACTCGGTAAAAATTAGTTCCTGTAAAAAGACTTAAAATTCGTGATCCCCAGAGTTTTCTGCTTCGGATTTGAAAGTATTTTCTCAACTAAATTTATTTAAATGTGGAAGAATATATGTGTTACTTTTATATATGTACATACAGTCATTACGTGTGAGCGGTTTCATAGTATGAAGTTGGTCTTTATTAGAATTATTTATCGATACCATTAGAATCACTCACCGATACCATAACCATTTTATACTATGATATCAATTTATAAGTGTAATGGTATCACTAAATGAATGTTATGGTATTAGTGAATGACTCTAATGATATTAATTTCATACTATGAAAGCGCTTCACACAAGATTTTGCTATATATATATATATATATATATATACAAATAGGTGTAACAAATTAGCAAAATTACAAACGGGTGTAATGTGCAAATTTTTTGTGCTTTTGTGCAAAAAAATTTGTGCTTCGTACAAATTTTTACACCTAGTTGTAATAAGCGCTTACCTCTTTCCACCTTATTGTAAATGTCCCTATATATATATATATATATATATATATATATATATATATATATATTTCATTAGTGTTGATTAATTAATGAATTATAATTAAAAATACGATTATGAGATCTTCTGATGGAAGAATAATATTATGTATTCCAATTTTATTATGCAATTCAAAATGATGTATTAATTATTTTTATTATATAGTATTGTTATTAAATTGAAAGATTTTAATGAAGAACTAACACTATTAAATAATACAAACAAAATATAAATAAATTTTACAGTAAAATTAATTTAAGATATACTTTATCCCTACATAAAAGTGTCACAACATAAAATATAAGAAAAGATTAAAATTATCCTAATTTTTTAAGTAAAGTGTAATCTTCCCTTATATTGCTTTTCTTTTATTTTCTTACTGCATAATTGCAAGAATATACATAAGAAAATTTCATGCATGAGATTGTGCAGTGTTAAGTATAAATTAATATTTTTTAAATAAAATTAATTAAAATAAATCATTGATTTCTAGAGTTTTTATCAATTACTCCTACAATATATATTTTTTCTTTGTAATTCAATGCACCTCTTTTTAAAATTTGCAATTTAATGCATCCACTTTTTTTTTTTTTTTTCACGTAGATGCTCATGAATAAAATTATGTTTTTTTAAAAAAAAACTTAAACTAACGATTTTCAAATTTTTTTAATATACTTTAAACTGATAATTTCTAAAGGAAATAATTTGAAAAGATGTCGTTACTTTTTTAAAAAATTATTTATGTGTGATGCTTATGTGGACATCCATATCATTTAATTGCTTGGTGAACTAATTTCTAATCACTAACACATTTATCGATAAAAAAATAAAAATAAAAAAATAAATATTGTATTCGATAAATTTTTTAAAGATTGTGACTTTTTTTTTACAATTAACCCTAATTAATATTGTTTAGGAGTGAAAAAACTTAGAGCTGGTTGAATAGTGTAAGAACTTATAAAAATATTTTATTGTAAATTAATTTTTTTGATAAAACTGATTCATAATTTATTTCACTGTAACCCAGTTTCAAATGAATTTTCATTGTGATTTATCAATTAATTATTTTTTCTCTCATGAAAAGGTCTCCCATTTGGTTACTTTTTCTTCGCCCGGATAATAGTGTCTTTAAAGCATTAATATAGATATAAATTTACCACAGGATCCAATGTTTTAGAGTACTTTAGACTAGGATCAACCCCATTAGTTTGACCAAATCGATTCAGATTTTAGGAGTCTAAATTGATTAAGGTGTTGACCAGTTTCGGATCAATTGAGCGTCAATTTCTACAACCTTTATTTCTTTCTTTTTTTTTTTTGGGAAAATACTTTTAAAGAACGACGGATAAATTAATTTGATACTCACTTCATCTCATACTCGTTGTAACATTCAAAAAGACATGTCCCGTACTCATTGCATCATTTTTTTAAATGGTAATAAAATTTTTACTTTTATCTATACCATCAAATACTACAATATTACACCATATGCACTACTTTTTCCACACTAATCCAATTTAATAGTTATTAAATAACTCTCTTATTAATGTTGAAAAGATTACCTTGCCCCATAAAAAAACAACTTATATTATTAAATGACTCTTACATTAAAACTTGTATGAAACAGTAAATATTACAATGAGTATTAGAGCATAAGAGTGTTTGTTTAGAGAAAAAAATCCTTAAACTTTGAAGTAAGTTAATACTAACTGACATGACCGAATATTAAGAACATAACTTCTAGATTTTATACGAGACAATCTCATAATAAGATAAAAGTATAAATTAAAAATAATATTTAAAAAAATAAATACTGTATTAATTTATACTAATATATAAATCGTTTTATGGTAAAATTGTCTTACAAAATTTTTGCCTTCATGAATTTTCACAAGACAAACTAATAATTTTATGAAGAACGCTAGCTCATATCCTATACGATTATTACATTTCTTGATAAACAAAGTTGACTGTTAATTTTGTATTTATAATACCAGTTGCTCCGTTCAATTAGTTAATTTGTATTACCAAATAATAATTGATCAATATTAAATATTTTTACAGAATAATATTAATTATTTCTATTGAACAATATCATACTAGATGAGCTCCGCGTATTACGCGGTATTTTCGTTAAATAAATTTTACAATATAATATATTATATATATAATATTTTCAAATAATAATATATATATATATATATTAAAATAATGTATATGTATAAAAAAATTGTAATTATAATATTAAATTTAAATAATGGTAGTATTAATTGTATGACAATTCATGCTAGGGATTAGAATTATTATAATTATGTGAAAAAATTTACTATAAGATTTGTTTCAAATTTATTTTACAATTAATAAAAAAAAGAGACGATTAATAGATTTTTTTATATAATTGATGCATAAATAGTACTCGAATAATATATATATATATATATATATATATATATATATATCGTATATTTACAATAAATATCATATATGATTATATTAATTTTTTTATAAAAGTTGATATAACCACAATTTTTCTTACATACATTCATAGGCTTAAGTTAAATATAATTTTATGTTTAAAAATTGTCATATGATAATACTTTTTAGATATAAAATAGATGTTTAAAATATTTAAAAATTTATATATTAACTTATTTATTAAAAATATACATATTGTGCAAGAGGTCTAAGGTTCAAACCTCCTTAGAAATATATTTTTAATTAATTCCTATATTAAAATGTCATATAGATGCCACATATTAATTATAAATCAATAGGAAAATGACATGATTATTAACATATATATGCATTTAATAAGAATGTGATACATCATTCAAATTAACCTCATGACGACAACCAATCAAAATCAAACTCCCTATTAGTAATATAGGGATTGTACATCAATTTCACAATATAATTGATGCATACGAGTGTTACTTACATGTTATAGTTTAGAAAATATCAATTTATAAAGTTTCTCCTAGTATGTATATTTATATTTTTAACATAACAATCGAATTCTTTCAAAAAAAAAAAAAAACAATCGAATCATATATCATACCAACGATCTGATAGATTGAATAGTAATCAGACCAATTAGATCATCAATTAGTTGCATTAAACATACATTTATCGTTTGATATTTAGATACTCATAAATACCTATCAATTTCTAAGAAAATAATTCGCAATAATATAATATTCCCTCAATTTAAATATATATAGTTAATTTTATCGTTGAAAATTAAAATGGAAAAAGATTCAAACTCTTAAATTGCTTTTTTGTAGATCACAATTCATGTGTAAAGCTGTCTCATACATGAAACGTAATACTTTTTCATGTTATTATGATACTTTTAAATATAAACATTATTATAATAATAAGTAAAAGTATTTGGAATTGTAAGGAGACATGGTGAACTAACTTCTAACCGCTAACAACTAACATTTACCGATAAAAAATAATAAGTAAAAGTATGACGTTTCATTTAATGAGACCGTCTCACAAATTTTGATGTATTTCATTATATTGAATACATTTACAAATATACCCCATTTAGTCATAGATTCCAAGTATAAAACTCAAATCTTATAGATAATTATAGACAATAAGACCTTGTTTATTTCATATGATTGATCTTAATAAATTATTTAATTGTTGATTAGTTGTTTGGTTCACAACTTCACATGATGGAGGCCACATGATATCATTTGTATCATTTTTTTGTTACGTTCTATATTGCATAATCTAGATAGATGACACGTGACATGTTAAAAATTATCCAACAAATCACCACCATCTTGAGTTCATATGTTAAAGATCTAGAAAGTAGAATACATGTTGGAACATGAAAAGTGACAAAGAAAAATTGAATTGGATGGAGACTGGGACGACATTTCATCCCGGATAAAAAAAAAAAAAGATTATGGGTTAATCCTCAAATTCAAAAATAATTTAGTCTAGAGAAAGAAATGAGATAATTCAGTTCAGAGATAAAATAATTCAATTTTTAATTTATTTATTCTAAGAATACAAACGCATGACAAGATTTCATCTCAACTAGTTATAATAAATGCAGTCAAATTTTGAATTTTGTTTTTATATTATAATAGGTTACATTGGTACTTTTTTCATATATTCCTCCCGTGTGTGTAATTGTGCATTACTAGCTTCCATTTTCTTTACCAAAGTTGCGATCAAAACTTCAATAGTTGTATCGACCTATGATTTTCTGGCCCCCGTCCCATGTAAATTAGGAATTTGAAATCTTGATTTTAAATTTTACACTAAATTCATACCTTTTTTTTTTATCGGTAAATAATTCGTTTTCAAAGGAAATCGAACTCAGTCTTCAACTAAAGTGAGGAGTCCGGTGACCAGGTAATTATAGATCTTTTTAGTGTAACCACCTGGTTACACTAAATCCACACCTATAAACACCTATAATTACTTTTCTCAATACAAAGTATTATTTACATCTCTCCTCAATATAATAATAAAATATTAATCACTCTTACACAATATCAATCACTCTTACACATTGATTTGACATAAAAATAAAATCTCACTCTACTCAAATCCAAAAAAAAATACACTTTTACTATTCATCTGTGATTTCAAATCTCATGACTTTAGAGTCACGACTCACTCCGCACACCTAAATTCCAAAAAGAACATACCAGAAAAGAATTGTAACGATGCTATTGGATTTAATACAAGAAATGCTCGTGGTTTTTTTAATTTTAACTATAGGCTTACACTAGTTCTTGTTGAGAGTTAGAAGTGTCCTGATGTGATGTACATGATGCATTGAGGTGGAGAATTGATGAGTATCAATGCTAATAAAATTTGTTTCTTAGTCAATATTGTTGTCATATGTAAACTGTACAATATTGAGGTGGAGAATTCATGAGTATCAACATTGTTGTCATATGTAAAATTTGTTTCTTAGTTAATATCTGTGTTACCAAGGGGGTTTTTATGCATACGTAAACTGTACAAATTTTTATACCCTCTATCTATATAATTTATTTTTACTGATAAAAAAATTGTTGTGAAGATAAGCTGATACTATTGGAGCTGCTCGTTTTATAGTCAAATCAGTCTCTTTTAAGTCAATTTAACCGTACAATTCAAAATTGTATCAGTTAATTTCATTATACAATATTCTTATCAAAATGATATCTTTTAATGAAACAACTTAATACTTTTTAAACAATACACATAAAAATACAAATAAATTTCACAGTAAAATTAAATCACAGTTTAACTTTGTCATTAATTTATTAAAAATAATAAATAAGATATACTACTTACTAATCATAATGGGAGAAATTTTTAATGAGAGTAACATAACTAAGTTTTTTTGTTTTAGTTAACCAATTTTTAAGCAAGATCGTGGAACTGGGTTGTGTTGAAGGAGTGTGATGAGATTTCATTATAGATTAGGAAATATTAGAAATTGATTTAGATTAATTTAATTTAGATGGATTTGATTTAGATTATTTAATTGATTTAGTTACTTATATATATTGATTTATTAGTTGATTAGATTAGATATCCCACTTAACTAGGGATTTGGTTATTATGCAAGCTCTATATATTGTACTCTTTGACAATTATGAAAGGGGGAAGGAAAATAGAATAGTATTTTGACAAATTAATGTCAATTTATCTTTCGAGAGCTTGCTAGCCTGAGCTAGAGCCTCGATTATGGTTTCGTATGCTTGCCGGACCGAGTCGGAGCGGCGAATTTACGATGTGGAAATCGCGGTTCGCATAATTGGTGCTTTCATTGAGAGAGTTTCGAACCGCGATTTATTAATCGAATACTTTCTAGCCCGAGCTAGAGTATCGGTTTGGGTTCGTTGCTTGTCAACCCGAGTTGGGTATCAAAAATTACGTAGGTTTGAGGAGTTCGTTGCTGCCAACTCGAGTTGGGGCATCAATATCATCGATCCTAATCTGCGTTTCGATTGCGAATGTGGGACGTGATTTTCAGATCTTAACCTTGAGGACAAGGTTCGTTTCAAAAGCGGTAATGATGAGATTTCATTATAGATTAGGAAATATTAGAAATTGATTTAGATTAATTTAATTTAGATGGATTTGATTTAGATTATTTAATTGATTTAGTTACGATATATATTGATTTATTAGTTGATTAGATTAGATATCCCACTTAATTAGGGATTTGGTTATTATGCAAGCTCTATATATTGTACTCTTGACAATTATGAAAGGGAGAAGGAAAATAGAATAGTATTTTGACAAATTAATGTCAATTTATCTTTCGAGAGCTTGCTAGCCTGAGCTAGAGCCTCGATTATGGTTTCGTATGCTTGCCGGCCCGAGTCGGAGCGACGAATTTACGATGTGGAAATCGCGGTTCGCATCGAGTGCATTAACACTGGAATTGATTTTAAGGATTGGTGTTTGAATCCGTGTTGTATAGTTGCTTGAGACTGAATTGTTGTAGAATTATCCTACTGTTTCTTTGGTAGGATTGTCAGATGGCATTTGGTGTTTAGTTTTGCTGTTGTTATTTTTTTTTTAAGAGTGGGTATTTCTCATATCCACTATTTGTTGTTTTCTTTTAAATAAAATTTCTTTACTGATAAAAGAAAAAAAAGTTAACCAATTTTTAAACTTCTAATTTTGTATGGAGAAACTTGTGAGTTAATATCGAGCTATGTTGGGATTAACATTAATTATATATCATAATTATTTTACTTATTTTTTTATCGGTAAATATTAGTTTGTTAGTTATTAGTAGTTAGTTCACCGAGCACCCAAACACTCTAAAATATCTCCAAGACACCTTATAAATTCATAATTCGTTCTCAAATCGAACCCATGTCTCCCACTAAAGTGAGGAATCCGGTGGTCAGTGGGCTTAGTCCATCTAGTTCATAATTATTTTACTCCAGATTTGGTTCCCGTCTTGTACATGAATCAAAATTTTAACCATTGAATTTAATTGAATCAAGTTATATAATGGTTGTGAAAATCAAACCCTAAATATTTGAAGCATTATAATTAAATTTAAGAGTTGTGATTTTGTATGTACCCTCGTGTATAAGAGGGGATCCATATCTCAATTATTCTATTCGGTTCAAAATACTTGATATTTTATCAAATGCACTCATATTTAGAAAAATTATAGGATACATAATATATACATAGTCAATTAGTCATTCAGGCTAACATTGCATTGCTAAGTGAATCAATGGTATAAGGGTAACCCATTGTAATTATGAAGTAATTGTACTGTAAAATTAATTAACGCATGCAAGACCTACACTAAAATAAATTATCCACAGTAGTCAGTACAACTTAATACGTCCATCATCAATACGACATGCTAATAATGACTATATTGAAGTTTACTTACAATAATCATAAATCGAAATTGATTCCCTTATCAGCAGGTTAGAAAAATATTTCTTATTAAATACGTTGTGTTTATTAATAAAAATGAAAAAATAAATTTAAACTTTGATTAAACATTAGAACTAGACAACTCCAAATCAGTCAATTCCTCTCGTGCCATTAATTATATTTCAATTTTTATTCCACCTTTCTGATCTTTAACACATAAATATAAAATATGGGCGGTTCGTTGGATATTTTTTATCACATATCATCCATCTACGTTATACAACATGAAGTGAAACACAAAAAGTGGGACATATGATTTTATTTGACTCCAAATAGATAGCATAGTTACAAATTTAAACACACCTAATACCAACGAATTAAAAAATGTACTCAAGTTGATTGGTATAATCGGTGTAAAGAAATATTTGACTCTTTTGAATTTAATAACACATTTTCAAATAAATATATATGTATATAAATTATATTAATAATAACATTAATTTTTAAAAATGAATAGTGTTATCCAGATTTAGATTAAAATATATATTTTAAATTGCATTAAAAAATCTATACACAAAGCACATACACAAAGATTTGTTATCGTCTTTCAGTTAATCATTATTTTTTAACAAAGATCCTTGCTAGCCAAAGTGGGGCAGAGCCTATTTTTTTGCTATAAAATAGAGCCCTTCCCACACTCTTGATTAGCCATTGTAGTACTTTCAATCATTCTCTAAAACACTCCTAAACTATCATATATTTCTTAATTAGGAATACTATAATCCCAAAAATGTTTTCTTCATATTCTACTTTCAACATATTCTCCGACCACAACCACCACCCCACCACCATTGCTCATCCCATAACCACTTCATCCGCTGCCATACTTCATCCCATAACCACCACCGGTAAATTAAATAAATAAATAAATTTTAAAAGAATTCGTAAAATATATATACATACAACTTTTATCATAAATTAAAACCACTTGAGCCCTTGGAGTGCAACAGGGGTTGCGTTAAATTAAAATAGATGTAGTCCTGGGTTTAGGCCCATAATATTGGCAATTTAATACATCTTTTGAATTTTTTTAACACATGAATTAAAGATTATGATGGTTAATTAAATATTTTTTTAACATGTCACGCATTATTCATTCATATTATGAGTTTCAACAGCTCATGCGATGCAATTTAGGACTCCATTTGAATTGTTGGATTTCAAATTCCAAGTAATTTAAAATGAATGGATTCATAAATTCTTCAATTTGAAATCCGTAGTTTGGATACGAGGAGAGAGAGAGGGAGGGAGGGAGACGTGAAAATGAGAGAGAGCGAGGGTGAGTCAAGAACAAGCGACGCGAGAGGTGGATTTCAAATGATGTTCTTTGTCTGTGAATTTGAAATCCTCCGAATTTAGCCTGACAAATGAGTAGGCCAAATCCGTTGATTTTAAATCAACCCATTTATTATTTTGGAGTAATCTTCTAATTTTAATTTGGATCCAAACATCTTAAATGGATTTGAAATGTGGATTTAAAATTCATTGGATCAAATCCTTCCATCTAAATGTGCCCTAATAGTATTTATGAATCTATAACATGTGCCATCGACAATATTGAAACGCAAATATATAACTATTTTTTATGGTGAACAATTGAAGCAAGACATGCACAACAATGAATAACACCTCTTTGACTTCCATATTAAATATCAGGCTACTCAAAACTGCCCCCAACCGGCTTAAACTACTTCACTATCATCACATCCAAAATATACGTAGTTACTTAAGTAAGTATCAAATATAAGGAAAGGTAAGTGGATTGCTATTTGTATTTGGGAATGTATGGCTTGGCTGATTTGAAAAATAAGAAATGCGTTGATCTTTCGGAAAGTGCAGGTGAGGTGAGTAAATTAATAGGAGAGTTGAAGATTAGAGTGTGGAATTGGATCATTGTAAAAAATAGGGAAAGGATTAGTCTTGACTTCACGATTTGGAATGAAAATCCTATTAGAACCCTGGCGAGTTATAGATAGGCGTGTTTTAGATGTAAATACTTTGGGCTTAAGCTCTTGTACTTGGAACAATGTCGACGGTTGAATATGATTTATACCCTCCGAAGTATGAATTAACTTTTTACTTATAAAAAAAAGTATCAAATATTCATTAGAAAGGAGAAAAATTAATGGAGGAATTGAAGATAAGCTATGGAGCTGGTGGATAGGGAATAAAAAATAGGAGGTACTGGAAGTTTTATAGATTGGATGCATATATGATCATTTGATTTTTGTTAAAAGGACTAATATGTAGCTTAGTTGGCAGAGGTGTTACTTTCTTTGAGGTTGGTTGATGTGTAAAAATCTTTGTGATGTACTGTTTTAAAGATCATAGGCAATTCTCTTGCCGGGTGATTCATTTTTATTTTATTACCCATTATGATTAACCTTTTCCCCTCTACAATCAAGTCTCCTCAATCATTCCCTTCCACCACCAATAACAAGCTTCTTTTATCTCATTTTTTCCAAAATTGGAAGACAACACTATTGATGTAACCAACATGGAGACATTCCTCCTCCAATAGATTTGGGCATAAGAGGAAAAGTTAGTTTCATTCCCATTCCTATCAAGATCTAAGAATAATGTCACTTCTAAATTTATAAATCAAAACAATTTAAAGATTAGAGAGAAGACAGACTATAAGATGGAAGTGAAATAGAAAATAGGCCATCACGTGAGTTTGGTAGTGTAGAAAAATATGGTTGGATGGATAGTTGCGCCGTACGATGATGCATATGAATAAATAAATAACTGCCAAACTGATATCACGATGTTGGAGTCAAAAGGTCAGTAGTCAAGTCTTCATATTTCCTCTTCGGAATTTGTGTTTCCGCATCTGCCCCTCCCCTTCTCCATAAAGTACCCAACACTTCCACCAAATTTCCCTTTCTCTCCCCCACACTCACAGGCTCCACTTGCCCCCTCACTTCATTTTTAAGGGTGTAGTTGATAAATTTTAAATTAATGAATGATAATAAAATAAAAATGAATTGTTTGATAGAGAGATATGATATCTTGAATGATGAGTTTATATCCTAAAATTATGGAATGAAAATTATAGATCCACCCGGGAATGAAATTAATTCCCTTTGAATTTCATATTATAATTTTTTTAAAAAATATTTAGTCTTCCAAATTTATTTGTCTTATTTTTATAATATTTTTAAGCATCACTAATGTATAATATATTTTTTATTACAAACATATTTTTATTATTGTTGGTTTTCACTAAACCAATCACCATCTATGATAATGATAGTCATTTCTATATACAAACCAAACAATCCATTAACAATAACCATACTCATTACCGTTCTTCGCTACTATCAAAGTTATTACCATTTCTATTTCTTTTATCAAACCAAGCGCTCCCTAAGTTTTAAATGTTTTCTTCTAATTCAATTATCATAATTGATACTCCCTTTCCCACAAAAGTTTATATATTTTTCATTTTAATTTATTCCACTAAAATTTGCATGTCTCAAAATAAAAATATTTCTCACAACTTTCACCTTCACAATATATATATATATATATATATATTTACCATATTATTACTTTTGAGGCCCCACATACACTCAATCCTATTAATAATTTTATTTTATTAATAAAAGTTCACAAAATTACTACTCAATATTCCACTAATCACTTTTTTTGTTAAACTTTGTGCCAAAGATTCTCCCACATACATTTTTAATAATATAGTTTATATCTTTTAATTATTATAGTTATACTCTTTAATAATATAGATAACACTATTTACTTATTACGACCGATATTTTTTAATAATAAGAATTTAATTTCCCCAGAAAACTTATTGTTCACGGGAGACTTTATCCTGTACTCTTATGATAATTAATATATTTGTTTTTAAAATAAAGTAAAATGGAAAGGGATATTGACATACAAACTTTAAATCCCAACCAATGTTTAAAAAACGTGTTGGACTTTTTATAGAATTTACTGTTAAAAGGGAAAAATATGGAATATGAGTATTATATAATTATAACATCATATTAATTCAATTGTTTTAATAATGATCGGAAATTTCACCCCATCCTCTTTCCCGGGGATAATATTCGTCCCTGTTTATTTTTATATATTTTTATTATATCTTTCACTTGTACATATATATATATATATATATATATATAATATAAATATAAAATTATGTAAATATTTAAATTAAAATTAATAATAAATACATATATAATATTGAGTAGTATATAAAATAATAGTACCTTTTATATATATATATATATATATATATATATATATATATATATATATATATATATATAATTTTACGAGAATTGGGCGGGAATTCCCATCCCCGACCCTCCGGGGAAAAATTCAAGATTCTCCGCCCATTTGAAACGGATCCCCGTGGAAAATGGAAATTTGTATCATTGCCAAGTTTACGTCCACTTGTATTATAAAAAAAGGGGGTGTTTACACAAAAATCTAAGATAAAACTAAGCCCAAAAATGAGTTTTAAATAACAAGATGGGGGCATAGCCAGGTAGTAAACCATCAAAAAGGGGCCCAACCCCTATAAATCCAAATGGTGTCAAACAACGAAAAGAAGCCCATTAGTAAGGAAAAACTTAAAAAAAAAAAAAAAAAAATAGCCTATAACAATAACAAATCTGGTCTAACTCTAAAATTGAGAAGAATGTCAGAAGAAGAAATTTGCCCAAGAAAATTCGTGGGAAAAAAATGCGAACTGATGTGAAAATTTTTCACATTTCTACGTAAGATTAAACTAATTAATTAAATTTGTAAGAATTAAAAAATTAATTCCTCCATTTTACGTATTTTTCAGTTATGCATACATTGTGTTGCTCCATGATGCGCCTTTTACTTTTGTAAATTTGTTTTTAGGGTCATTTTTTTTTCGGGTGATTTCATAAATTTACATATTAAAAAAAGAAAAAGAAAAAGAAAAGAAAACCAAGGGGCAACTTTAGAAAAAAATTCATATACGTATTTATTTGGTAGGTGGGGCCTCCATCAGATTCTGGAGACATCTCGAAAGATAGCGCTAGAACACGGAGACTACCACTTCCTGCCCTTCTTAAACTAACATCCATCATCCCCGGCCATGTTCATCTCTCTTTTTCTTAAAATCTTCATCTCCCCCTAATCGCCGCTCGTTGTCGAAGAAAACAGCCGGAATTTTCCCCGTTTAGACCTGATTGTCACTGTTGCCCTAGCTCTAGGTTTTTTTGGGTGTGAAAATAGAGAATCAGGGGTATGGAGAGTTATTTTCCCTCGAAATTGAAAAGGAAGGACCTAGATGACGTCAACGATGATTTTTCGGATTTTTCCCTCTCTTCTCCCGCCAGAAAAATCCGACGGCTGGTAAGATCTTATTGCTTCTCCCAAGCTTTGTTATCTATGTTGATCGTGCTATCAGTTGAACATGGATTATTGGAATTGGGGCTCTTTATCTATTTTAACTTACTTCAAACTTAGAAGACTTATTGAATTGTACATTGTTGTGGAATATATCGAGTATCATTGAGTGTGTTCCCTAATTCCGAGTTTTTCTTTTTAAATATAGGATGCTGATTTACCTCCAATAATAGAGGAGGAAGACTGCGAAATTCCGTCAGTATTCGATCAATCCTTTCTTCATGAACAGAGGTTTGATTATAATTCAACTGGAGGAATTAAGATTGAGGAATTGCCTGATGAGCTTAGCAATGAGGAGAGAGCGATTGTTCTATTTAAGCCCGTCAACAACACTCCACTCGTGCACGCCCCTTCTAATTTCTCTGTGTCTATGAGCCCTGAGATTTTAGCCGGGTTAAAAAAGTAAGTATTCGTCCATCTAATTTATGTTGTTTCACTTCCAATGTGGGATGGCTTCTTTGGTTTTCCAAGTGTAGAAATGATTTGAGAATTGAGGATGTTAATCTGATATGAATTCCAACCGGGTGATACAATAATGATTCCATAAGCCCTGAATTGCTTTTGCTAGTGTAGCATCACTCAATGTAAATATTACTCCACCTTCCTTGCTGCTTCAAGTTATGTTGTTTTTCAATGTAAGAGTAACTTTTGTATTGGCTGTTTTGTTGAGTTTATCTTTAGAGAATTCACTGTTTCTTATCAGTAGATGGTGGATGCATTGAGTGTGGGGTTTGTGCATATATATGGGGGAATTCTGAGTTACTTGTTTGTGGGTATAATAGATGAATTGTGAATGAGAGGCGATCATTCCTATTGATACTTCTTGTGTATGTTAGTAGGTCCCATATTTAGTTGATAATTGTGATTGCCATTGAAGAATTTGAAACCCCCACCCCCTTAATTTTTGTTGGTACTTAGTAGAATATGCCAAAGTAAAAGTTCCAAATCTAACTAACCTTTGTTTATGCTATGTAGATCAACTTCTGCGGTCAAGCCAAACAAACTCTTGGACATTTTCTGGTGATGAGGCAGTGGAGAATTGCTCAAGTAATGTGTGCTTAGCTGTTGTTCCATGGGTTCCATCACAGAACAGTTCTGCATCTGAACCGGAATCTGGATTTTCTTCCCAAATTAATAATATTGAGATGATGGAAGAAGAAGAAGAATCGTCGAGAATGGAAATTGAAGATGGTACAGACATGATGGAGCAAAGAAATGCAAATGGAAGTGGTGGAATGAGTTTAAGTGAGGGCGTCAATCAATGGCAGCAGCAGCACTGCCTTATTCCGCAGCCTCCCCAGAATGCTAGTGCCCCGATTGTTTGGTATAGATAACAAATTTCACAGTTGGTATTTGGTAGTTATGATGCAGTTAGATATTGTGATATAGATGCATCTCTTTTGATCAATGTGGAATAGTTTTTCGTAATGGGGAAATGTATATTAGGTGGGAGAGATCACTTGTGCTAGCATTTTCAGTTTTGCTTTTGCCTGCTTGCCTGATGTCTCGTAGATGTGAGCAGCTGTCGTGTGGTACTCGTATTTGACCTCCTTCGCTTGAGCAAATCTTCTCCTCATACAACATAACTGGCACTTTCCTTTTTCTCCTTGCGACATGCCATGCTTGAAGTTATAAATTGAAATTCTGATGAATGAATTGGAAATAATAATAACAGGGATTACTCATATGTTGATAAGAGCAGAGGGTTCGTTGATAACTATAAGCAGGATGATTTTGCCCAACAATTTATTGACCGCACAACAATTTCAGTAATCTTCTCAACAAGAAAATAGTGTGTAAATAGAATTGACGTTACGATTTACGAGTATTAGTAAGAGTATTAGTTATTCTTTATTAATGTATTCATTTTAAATGATATTTGTTCTTTTATTAAAATATATTAATTGTTTTATTATAAAACACTTCCTCTCGTCCTAATTAGGCTTCACAATGACTTTTAACGATTTTAGTGTGAGAATTATTTCATTGTAATAAGCGTAAAGGTTGTTTTATATGAATAATATGCTAGTTCATAAATAAATTAGTTTTATGGTGAATTTATATCTATATCAATTCGGCAAATAGATACTGCAAGCAAATAAATTAAGACCGCAGGCCAAAGTAATCTTCCCAACAGCCAACAAGAAAGCGAGCAAATAAATTAAGACCCCTGGGCCCTGGCCTGCGGTGCGGATACGGTCCTCTCAAGTGAGAAAACGCAACACTATTCACTTAAAGTTGATTTTTGTAGTAATACTAAAAGTAGAGAGTGTTAGAAAAAATATTTTTAAATCAAATTAAAAAGTGAGTATTTGCAAAAAAAAAAAATCATTGTTATTAATAGTGAAGATAATTATATGAGAAAGTAGTTATTATTTTTGTCTTTTCCAATGAAAATTACTTTTAAAACTTGTTTTGCCAAAATTAATTTTAAATAGCTAAAAATTTGTTGCAAACACTATAAAAATAATTTTTCAAAATAAAAGTAATTCTCCTCATAAAATTGAATTTACAAACACACACTTAATAATAAAACATAAATACCTATTATTAATTAAATAAGAGAAGGCACGGGCAACTTATTAATAATACATAAATTACAAAGGCTTTTATAAAAAAATTACGAAAATTTAGATTCATGAAAATTAACTCTCCCTGCCCATTTTATATATCTATATCTTTATCTTTATTATTATATGTAATAACATAATGTTATACACTAAAATTAGAAATAAAAAATTTCAAGAGTTTTTATAGCTTCTAAACAAAGAAGACCATTTCCGTTAAATAAAAATAAGTTAGGCTATTTTTTATGGCTCTGCCTCTCATACATATACTAGGTGAGCTCCCGCGTATCACGCAGTATTTTTGTTAAATAAACTTTACAATATAATATATTATATATAATATTTTCAAATAATAATATATATATTAAAATAATGTATATGTATAAAAAATTGTAATTATAATATTAAATATAAATAATGGTAATATCAATTGTATGACAATTCATGTTAGGGATTAGAATTATTATAATTATGTGAAAGAAATTACCATAAGATTTGTTACAAATTTATTTTACAATTAATAAAAAAAAAAGAGACGATTAATAGAATTTTTTTATATAATTGATGCATAAATATTACTCCGAATAATATATATATATATATATATATATATATATATATATATCTTATATTTACAATAAATATCATATATGATTATATTAAGTTTTTTTTTTTTTTGTATAAAAGTTGATACCACCACAATTTTTCTTACATACATTTATAGGCTTAAGTTAAATATAATTTTATGTTTAAAAATTATCATATGATAACACTTTCTAGATATAAAATAGATATTTAAAATATTTAAAGATTTATATATTAACTTTTTTATTAAAAAATATACATATTGTGCAAGAGGTCTAAGGTTCAAACCTCCTTAAAAATATATTTTTAATTAATTCCTATATTAAAATCCCACATAGATGCCATATATATTAATTATAAATCAATGGAAAAATGACACATAGATTATTAACATATATATGCATTTAATAAGAATGTGACACCTCATTCAAATTAACCTCATAACGACACATAAGAAAAAACAAACTCCCTATTAATAATATAGGGATTTGCTCAATACATCTGATTTGTAGCCATATGTGACTGTATATTTAAAAATGTTGTACATACGAAGGTATTGAGTAAAATATTATTACTCCTCCGTTACACCTTACGCGGCTTAAAGTCAAATGTAAGTCAAATATTACGAGTTTTAATAAAAATGTCATTTATTTAAAAATATAAAATGAAAGGTAAAAGATTTTATTTTAATTTTATTAAAATGATTTTTTTTAATTGGGCAAAGGGTGACTCGAACCCATGCCCTTTGGGCCATAGGTAGTGGGGACTCTAACCATTTGAGCTATACCATTTTGTCAATTTTATTAAAATGAATAATTAAGTAAAAATATTTAATTATAATGTAAAATTGAATAACAAGCTGACAGTGTAAAAAAACTACTCCCTCTGTCTGTTTTTGTTTTCCCATTTGACTTTTGACTTTTTTTTGTGTGAGGATTATTTCATAGTAATATGTGTACAAAAATTATTTTATATGAATGAAATGCTAGTTTATCTTATCAACTAAAGCATATCATTCATATAAAATAACTTTTGACACATATTACTATGAAATAATCCTCACACAAAAAAAGTCAAAAATCAAATGGGAAAACAAAAACAGTGACAGAGGAGTAGTATTTTTTTTTTTGACAGGAGGGAGTAGTATTTATAAAACTTTAATTTGAGAAAGTTATGTAAAAACAGATAGTAACATTCTTTTTCAACTTTTTAAGCAATCAAAATGTACGGGCTTAGCAGGTGTTAATAGCCGCATACATTTTTTAACATGGACGGTTTCAGTATTCCATTTATGAAAGTCCCCAAATTTCCTCCGAACCTCTCAGTCATCTTCCTCTGCCTCTTTTGGGGTGTCTTGATCACCTTCTATGCGAAATCAAATCTATTTATTTTCTGAGAATATTTTGGGATTGAAATCAGTGTCCACCTTTTCGCCTTTTTAATGGCGATGAGACCAATTTACCGGGGCTTGAGGAGGAGCAATTTGCTGTTGTCAATGCGCAACACGGGCTCGTATTTGCACTCTCATGCTACCAGTTTCGGTTAGTTTTCATTTTTTGTTAATTAGCCGTTTTGGTATGGTAATTGAGGTTGTCTGTGTACGGATGCCCTCTTTTTTAAAAAAATTCCTTCTAGGTTTTAAGGAAGTAAGTGATGACGATAAGAGTCGAATGAGTGGCAAGGTGTTCTCTAAAGTTGTGTCGAAATATGATCGCATGAATGATTTGATCAGTGGTGGTCTGCAGAGATCATGGAAAGACAGGTTTGTATTTCATTCTTTTCCCTTTTTTCTGAAGCAATTGTTTTGTCCCTTTTGGTTATTGGATGATGAGATAAAATTATTCTATCTAATTGTTATGTATGTCAAGTTAAATAGTTCACTTCTGTTGGTCAACATTGTAGGCTTGTTTCCAAGTTGCATCCATTTCCGGGGATGAAGCATCTCGATGTGGCTGGTGGAACAGGTGATCTATGAGTTGGTAATAACTTTTTGATGAGTATGCATGATATTGGTTATCAAAAAAATACAAACTCGAAGTTCAAACTAAGAGTGTAGGCTATTGAGGATGACGATTGGTTTTTAGTGTAGTTTTTGAGTGAATTTTTATTTTTATTTCCTGAACATCCAACATTATTTTTTCATTTTCTGCACAGCTATTCCCGAATCTTTGTATATCGATGTTTAGACATATCCCAAACAATATGATCAAATATTTTAATTATTGTCCTAGTTTGAATATTGACTAATCATTAGTCATTACTTAATGTAATAACAATAAGATACAGTACATGATGCAACTATCATACTTACTCTCTATGAAAGGAAACACATATCATTAACGTTAGTGTCAAAATGAGTTAGCCAGACTTTACTTTCTACCAGACACAAGTATGTCGTAATGTTGTTGGTAGACAAATTATCCAGTAACTTTTCCTTTCCCCACATTTTCTTCAATTCTGCCTTAAACATATTTCTTTCAGAATATTATAGTACTCTCAGGAGACTACATAGTGATTTTTCTGCCCAATCTTGTGCACTAATACTTTGGTTGGTCTATTGCAAATTGCAATTACTACAAGGCACTGGAAGAAAAATTATTGAAGTCTTAGGCTACATTTTGAGATTCCTCACTAGATAGTTGATTTGTCTTACATGGAAGTTTTCACTTAATTTGGAGAAGTTTTGAAGTAATCCCGATGTTTCAACCTATGTGTATATCGAATGTATCACCCTCCATAGAATCTTCAATATCAACTAATCTGTAAATGTTGCTTAGTCATTGATGTTCTGGATGCGTATGATACTGAGCAAGGTTTTATAATCATTTTTAATATCAGGTTACCAATTGAGTTATGATGCTATTTACTCCTGTCCTTGGGGTTAAAATATTTTCTCTTATCATATAGTATTGTATTTTAGGGAAGTGAAAACTAGATTCTTAAAGTTTGATTCTTTTGATAGTAAAATATCTGATGTCATATTATTTGCTTGGTAAGGAGCTTCTCTAATTTTGCAGGGGATGTTGCTTTCAGAATCCTGGAAAGCATATATAAACCCAAATATAGAGCCGTGAGAGACAAAAGTTATGATAGTCTAATTGGTGAAACTCAAATTTTCGTTTATGATATTAACATCAATATGTTGAATGTTGGAAAATGGAGGGCCCTAGAGAGAGGTAAGTCACTAATTTTGTATTCAGTCTCTAATAAAATGTCTCGAGATGTAGTTCATTTATTTTCTGAGGAAGAGATTTTTGTTTAATGCATTCAGGTATTAATACACATAAAGCTCTTGTTTGGGGACAAGGAGATGCTGAATCATTAAAATTTATAGATGATTCGATGGACGGTTATACAATTGCATTTGGAATAAGGAATGTGACGCATATAGAAAAAGCTCTTGCAGAAGCTCACAGGTTAGATTTCTGATCTTTGCTAGTTGCTACATGATTTTGTCTTGTCAGGGCACCATCGATTATCTATCTAACTATTCTAATTGTTCTTTCTCTAATTGTGTTCAGTATTTGTTTATTTGTGTATCTGATTAATTTGAAGTTGGAGTTTTCAAATCTGCTGTAATCCTGTTTAGTTTGTCGCCCCCACCCCCATTTTTTATTCTTTTCCTTCTTTCTGTACGTTAATTTTTGTAATTTTCTAACTTGTCTTTGTTGTATTTGGAAGGGTGCTTAGAAGAGGAGGAAGATTTCTTTGCCTTGAATTTAGCCATGTGGAACTTCCCATATTTAAAGAGTTGTAAGTACTAGGTTTTGCCAATGTACCTTAGGATAGGCCTCTCATGCTCTAATACTCATAGTCTGTACACGACAATCATGCACTCTTTTGGTGCACAATTAATTCTAAATTGTTGTAAGAGTCATTAATGACTAAAATTTATCCATCATTTTGAGGTTTTCAATCTCATAAACATGTTTATTTTGGAGCAAGAGGACTGTCTGTTACAGGCAGATATGTCAAGTGTCCTGACTGCTATGTAATTTATTTGTTACTTTTAGGGGGTGCTTGGTTCAAAATTTTCAATTCGAATGATAATGAGAATCATTGAAATAGTGAATTACAATGAGATACTTAGTTACATTGTTAGTGCTTAGTTATAATCTTGGATAAGTGGGGATAAAAAATGGTTGTTGGTTGATGAATAGTGGACTGATTGAGGAGAAATGAATATAGGAGGAGATAGTTAATCATAATGGATGATGATTAAATTATTTTGAGTCTCATTATCCCGTACATTTTATGATGAAGGTGAATTAATCATCTTTTTATTTTCATTAATCACCGTTACGTTGTACCCATCCCCATTATCATTCCTATTGATGATGAATTATGAACCAAGCGACCCCTTATTCTATTCTGGTGAGTTTTATAGGTTAATGAATATTACTGGATTTGATGATTCTTTCTTATGTTGCCTTTACTTCTGAACTACTGAGAGAGGTAGGAACTGTATAGAATTACACATATAATTTATGTTATGTATGTGCTAATGGTTTTTAAGATTATGTGTTCCTATTTTATTTTTATCCTTTGATACTTAGTGTACGATGTTTATGTCTCAGGTATGATTATTATTCATTTTCAGCCATACCTCCAATAGGTGAATTTGTTGCACATGATCGTAAATCTTTTGAGAATCTGGTTGAGAACGTTCGTCGTTTTCCCTCACAGGTGCAATGCATGCTTTTGCATATTTGTAACTGGTTTAATACCCTCTGGCGCTGTTACAGTCATGGAATACTTACTGTTTAAAAGAAACTAACTACATTCCATTTACCCTGGTTCTTGAATTTGTTTGGGCATGAACTTCTGTTAGCGTAAACGGATGGCTATTGTTTTTGGATTTCTTTTTTGAAATGGTTGTACTTAAACATAGGTGTCTATAGTTAACAGAAGTGAATCTACTCATTTCTTCCTCTATATACCAAAACTCTTGATATGCACTTGGTCTTTTAACCATTAATTTGAAGAAAGTACTCTCCTTATTGCAAATTCCATATTCCCAATTTGCCATGGAAATGCAGTTCTTTCTAACTAATTCTTATCTTCGCAAAAATATTTTTGAAGCACATAATTGTTCCTTGTGCAAAATCTAATTCCTTTAACTTCTCTATGTACATTTGCTTATTTGATGCTATGTGTATATAATGAGGCATGTCTATTGTGACAGAGGCTCTCTGTGTATGATGATCTTGACGATATAGAGTTTTAATGTCCATGCCTGCATTAAGCATCTGTTGATCTCTAATCCGAACCTCAATCATTTATGTCATTGTTAAAAGGGTCTTTAAACCTTTTCAACATGATTTCTTGTGAAAAGATGTTGTGAGTTTAACAGTTTAGAGTCATTTTAACCTTATGTTTTTGGATGTTATTTGTTGCAGGAGAAATTTGCCAGTATGATTGCTGAGGCTGGTTTTCAGAAGGTTGAGTATGAAAACCTTGTTGGAGGAGTTGCTGCCATCCACTCTGGCCTGAAGTTTTAGAATATACTGCTTTATTCTCTATCTTTTGTCACTCAATTAGTTCTGAAGTAATTTTGATGGGAACTGTAATGTAAATACTTGTTTGTGGAAAATCTACGTTTTCTCCTGTGTTTGTATAATTATTTGAAGACTCATTACTTATGTCACTTGTTTAAGATATGCTGACTTTGAGTTTAGGATCGCGTGTTATGCTTGCGCCAGGATTAATGCTTGCATCACTCCATCTGTCGTCTTTCAGGTTTTCCTTTAGTTGAAGTAATTTAATCTTTTTGTTTAATTTTTTGTTACTTGTCGAATCCTAACTTTCTAAGAAAAAGTAAATTAGAGTTGTGTTTATTATTCAGCTATGAAGGTTTGTTTTTCATGGTCGCTTATGAATACTGCAGGTGATTTTTGGTGGCAAAGGTGGTGGTGCATCATCCGTGTAGGTGGAGGTAATTTTTATTTTGAAGTTTTCAAAAACAGCAGTGAATACTAAATGATCATTCCCATTATGTCGCACACATATATATACACACATACTATGGTGGTGCTCGCAAGTGAGATCGCAAATCCAGAATCATCATTTTTTTACAAAAGAGCCGAGGCTACCAGCTTTGATAACAAGACTTACAAGCGATGAAGATGTGTATTTATAGGCACAAGGCAAAGCGGATTCTTCTTATGCATAGTAATTCCAGGCGAAGCTTCAACATCAATATCTTCTCTGCTCATCCCGGGAGGCAATTGCCAATCGAAGGAGTACACGAGGTTCGCAAGAGCGAGCTCCACTGTTGCAAGTCCCATGGATATCCCAGGACATCCCCTTCGCCCTGCTCCAAACGGAATCACACGAAAATCTTGCCCTACAATATCCACATTACTGTTCAAGAATCTTTCAGGCTTAAACTCATTTGGGCTTTCCCAGCACTGGGGATCTCTTGCAATAGCCCAAGCATTAATGAAGACCATAGTTTTAGGTGGAATTGTGTAGCCCTTTATGTTGCAAACTCCCATTGTTTCCCTAGGAATTAGGAGTGGAGCTGGTGGGTATAGTCTCAGGGCCTCTTTAATCACTGCTTTTAGGTAAGCTAGTTTTGGGAGATCATCTTCATTTACTTCACCTTTCTTTCCAACTGATTCTCTTATTTCATTTTGCAATTTCTTCATAGTTGCTGGGTTTTTCATAAGGGCTGTCATGGTCCAGATTACAGTTGCTGCACTCGTGTCTGTTCCAGCAATGAATACGTCCTGTACAACTCATGTGGAATTAAAAATAAAATAAATCAAAGAAATAGTGGGGCTGGAATTCTTATGAACTGAGTAACAGGAAATGTGAATAATTTTTAACTAGTTTAGTGTATGCAGAAAAAAGTAAAAATAACCATTCTATTGAAGAAAAAAACCTCTACAGTGAAGTTACTATGAAATTGGTATCATTAGAATTATTCACCGATACTATAATCATTTTATATTGTGATATTAGCTTATAAGTGTAATGATATTACTAAATGAATGTTATGGTATCAATAAATGATTCCAATGATATTAATTTCATAATATAAAACTGTATTACTAAATAAATGTTATGGTATCAATAAATGATTCCAATAGTATTAATTTTATAATATAAAACTGTTTCACACTAGATTTTACCAAAAAGAAAATTGATACCGTATAGCCAGTTTGCAGATGAAAAAACTAAAATGTCCTCTACACCATTTGAGTTGAGAGGACACAAAATTTCTATTATTCTCGAGGGGTATGTATGGTCGAGATTGAGAGGATAAGAATTTGTTGAATATAATATTTCGATTGTTTAACTCAATATATTTTTTGGCTGCCTGTTTTTGAGGCAACCTTCCTAGGTCATTTTTAATAGATTGTTCCTCAATATTGGGGAAAAACTTGAATTATTTTTACAATTTTTTAAAAATTATTCTCATTTTAAATATAAAAAAATCTACCCATTATGATATAAAAATATCATATTATTTTTGTTAAAAAAGTTATTTTACCCACATACACGAACTTTTCTATACCTATTTTTGAGGATATTTTGATCTCAAAAGTCTGAAGAAAAAGCAAAAATGAAATTTATTTATTTAGGTGGGTAAAAACGATTTTCCAAAATATTGGCCACATTTTTATAATTAAGATAAAAAAATCAGGATATGATGCCTTGAAGAAACTACGTATGCATGCAAGTGTGTGATGTTTTATTGAGAAAAAGATTGCTGACCATGAGTATAGCTTTCACATGATCCCATGTCAAACCAATGGAACTAGAGTTATCTTCCTTTAGGTGGATCAAAAGATCAAGAATGTTAGGATTTCCCGAGTTGTATCTACTCATACTCATGTGCTCATGTATCACCTCCTCGAAGAATTCATCCAACTCTTTACACACCTTTTCCAGCCTCCCAATCATCCCACTCACCCTATCCACCCACCCAAACCAAGGTATATAGTCCGAAACAAACACTCCACTTTGCATCGCCTGAGACTCAATCATAAGCTCATCCAACCTCCTCATTCTTTTCATCCCCCTCTTCCCAAACGCCACCTTACAGATCAACGTGCTCGTTAACGACATCATCATGCTACTCAAGTTGATTACCTCACCCGCACTTGCACTCAAACACACCTCCCTCCTCATCTCAACCACTTGAGCTTCCCTAATAGGCCTAAACGACTGCACTTGCTTGCTGCTCAGCAGATGAAGCACGCAAATCTTTCTCAACTCCCTCCACGTATCGCTGTAAGGCGCGAAGGCGACGTCTGATCTGTTGTAGGACAGCTTTTGTGGGCCCAGAGTGTTGGGTCGACTGCAGAAGGTGAGGTCGTGTGTTTTGAGTACTTCCTCAGCGATGTCTGGGGAAGAGACGACAACGAGACGAACAGAGCCGAGCTTGATGGAGATGAGAGGGCCGTATTTCTTGGAGAGTTGGGAGAGATAGATGTGGGGAGCGGCGGTGTTGAAGTGGTGGAGGTTTCCGATGACGGGAAGGCCTGGTGGACCTGGTGGATATGGGAGAGGAGGAGGCTGTAGAGTTTTGTGGAAGAGGAAGAGGAAGAGAAGCAAAGCAGGGAAGATGATGATCAGAAGAAGTATCATTTTTGGTTGTATTTTGTGTTTATTGAGACGCTTGTTATGGTTAAGTATAAAGATATCATATGTATCAAGGCAATCGGTGCACTCTGTCTCTATCAAAACAAAATGGTCAATGCACGATACTACTAGTACTAGATATCGACAACACTGTCACTATATCTACGCGCGTATTTCCAAATACGTCTAAAAACTAAACATCACGAAAAAACTACCATCTAATAAAACGTAAGCATCATTTTGGAAGAAGCCAACATTTAATTACAGCGTACGCTTCATTATCAATGCCAAATGTCCCTATTTGCCCCTAGCAAACTTGAAAAATAACAGAACAAAATCCACACGTTATACTTTTTGGAACAGTCCGGCCCATCCAGCCTTGTCCCGTTCAGAAAATGGGACAGGACAATCCCGCCACTCACGCGGGTCACATCGAGTACAAGTATGTGTTTTGTCCCATCCCTCCCATATATATTATACTCCACTCGTCCACCAAAAGAATGATCACACTATTTTTTTCAATAATTTGTTTTGTCTCACCATTCATCTCGCCACTTAATTTTTCACATGTTATTTACTTTATACTCATAAACAACCACCGAACTCATAAATGGACCAGATAATACCCCAAAATACTCTTACTTTATTTACTTTATTTACATTTCTTAAAACCTATTAAAATCAAACGAACATATTTTTAGTGAACGGAGGAGTATAATATTATTTGGCAAATTTTTTTACATAATTAAATTAGAAAATAAAAAAATGGGGCAGAGCGGGTTTGAGGCTAATATTCTTGACCCACAGCAGGGCACAGGGCAAGGCAGGCAGCCCTGATTATTTAGATACCACCCTGCCCTGTCCCATTGCTATTCTTATATATACTTTAGATCCTGACCCGACCCGTCGTTCAAAGCTCAGATCATTGATCAAAATTAGGCCCGGCCTCTACTTTAACCTAGATGTGTGTCCCAAACATTATCAATCAACAATCGAAGCTTACAAATATGGATAAATATATATAAACTAGTAAATCAACGTACCAAAAATTTAGTTTCTATATTTCTGAAATAATTAACCACATAACAATAGAATTAGCACGTGTAATCTGAAGCAGATAGTTTTATTTCCACATTAAGATCAGAGCTGTGCAGTGAGAGCATATGCATGGGCTTCTCTGCCAGATAAATCATTCTTCTCTATCAGGTTGTAAAATCTACCATGATAGCATTATTGCACCTAAATTTCTTTAATGAGAAACCTGATGAACTTTAACAAGGCTGGAATGCTGATTTTTACAATGAAAGGATGCAGCTTTTTATTGTTTGGGGAAGGATTAGAAAGTAATATTACCATAACTAATGTTATACTCCCTCCGTCCCGGAGTTAGCATCATGATTGATTTTTGACGGTTTTTGTGTAAGAATTATTTCATAGTAATATGTGTACAAAAGTTGTTTTATATGAATGATATGCTAGTTAACCTTATTAACTAGCATATCATTCATATAAAACAACTTTTGTACACATATTACTATGAAATAATTCTCACACAAAACCGTTAACAAGTCAACTGTGAAGCTAACTCCGGGACTGAGGGAGTACTCGTTTCGTGATGCCTAAATAGTAGTTCAAATCTAGGAGAACCATAGGACTAAAAATTAACAGAATATCAATCAGGTCCTGTTGAAATCAAACACTCGTATAAGAAAGCGAACGTTTTATCTTTGTACATTTCCTAAGCTTTACACGTGGAAGTACTCTCCAACAATGGTTCGAAATATCAGCACATACATCATAAGTTAGATTGCAGAATCACTTGTGATAAGTTCAATGCCCTTCAAATGCTACGACCCAATACCAGCAGCTTTATGTTGTATTGTTCTACCTCTACGAATCTGGAGTATGAATTTCTGATTAAATAAAATAAAGAATGTCAAGAAATATCACACCAGTAACAACCCAAGCAAAATAGAAATATGAAAATAAGCTAAAATTAAACAGAACATAGAATAGAATAAATGAATAACTTGATGGTTAAAATGCTTAAGAAAGATGCGGAAAAAGAAAAGAAAAGAAAAAAAGATCACCTTCATTACATAGCTGTTCAAATTGAGCAATAATGTGCTTCCCGTACGAATATTTCTTTAAGGTGGTGAGATGATTTCTTATTAGACCTAGCAGCACTTCCCGCTGATCACTGGTACATTTTTGTAGAATCTTCTGGATGACATAGTTTGCATACGGGTCTTTCATCATTATCTAGATACAAATTAGAAGCAGGGATGTTATAAAAATGATGGTTGCAACTAAAGAGTGCCATGAAAAATAGAATAATAAAACAAATCGGGTGGAAAAGTGCAGCAGGAATGATAAAGTAAATTTAATCAAGTATTAAATGTAAGACACTTAATCCACATGAGTAAGGATTATGCAAGCACGTGTTAAGGAGAGATGAGAACTGCATTATATGCTCCTTAATCTCTCACTCTTATAATTGAAAACCTAGTTTTGCACTAATTGTAATTTGAAAAGAGAGTAGGAATTTTGGTTTATTTATATGTTCATTACAAAACAAAAAAATTGAAAGCTACTGAGACAGAATAACAATAGCATGCTTGAAGCTGATGTCCACATCATTATCTCTATCTAGGGTTGGCTATATGAAATTTGAAAAGGATAAGAAAATAATACCAGATTTGGGATTACATTGACTATACACTTGGAACAAAGAGTAAATGAGATGGAACGCCAAAAACACGTTTTTTTAGTAAGTTCAAGTGAATTATCAGTTCTTTTCAAATTTAAAAACTAAGCACTCACATATGCATTCTATTAATAGACAGTTTTGAGCTTTAATAGCATAGTACATACCAATAAATTATCGTTCTTATCACCATGACCAACAATCTCCTTTATCAGTATCCCTCTTGAAGCAGAATCACCACACTCCAGACACTTTTCAATTACATTGGATGCAAACTTGTGTTGGCTGAGTTGTACTACAGATCCAGATAATTTTTCAATGATTGCTCTCCTTTCTTGAGGCTTCCTCCCTATAACATGCTGTAAATAGTAAAATCAGGATTAGCATCTAAAAAACAACTTGGAAACTACTCATTTAAAGCAGTTCTATAATTCCCGGTATTGTTGCATGAGTTAAAACGTTGTTTTGTCTATTGTCCATTTTTGTCCCAAACATTTTAACTATTTCGATTAGACCCAGTATTCAACATTTTGTCCAATTTTGGCCCAAAATAGCGGGAAAATTGTCAAATTGAAAACTTTGTCGTTTCCACAAGTCCAATTTTGACTCTATAACTTGTCCATTGTTCAGTATTGGCCCCATATTACATATTTAGGGGCCAAAATTGGAATTTTTTTAATATTGAACTAAATCGAAATAGTTAAATTTTTGGTACCAAAATTGGACATTAGACAAGTTATGGGACCGAAAACTTTTTAGAGGTGGTTTTGCGGGTCTCACGGATCTTATTCCGTGGAGACGGGTCTATATTCTATATTTGACCAACATACGACTCCAACCCGAACCAACTCATTTATTTCCTTAATAATATTGGTTAAATGGAGCTCTATCTCACGGACCCATGCTGTGAGACGGTCTCACGCAAGTGTTTGTGAACTTTTAATCTGTTGCATAATGACACTTAGTTCTTATATTAGAAATTACGAAACCAATAACAGATGATAACCTAAAAACGGAGGTAAGGGAGGAACAAAACATTGAAGCATGAGGGGAAACTGGGAGACAATATAACAAAAAAGCTAGAGGGGAAAAAACCTGTATCACATAGTTGCCATACTGGTCCTGAGCAAGGACGCAGACCGAATGCAAAAGCTCATCGACTATAAACTGTGTCTGAATTTCATCTTGGCAATGCTCCAGGACTCTCTTTAAAGGCAACAACCCCACCCAATTATGAAAACGAAAAATAAAATAAAGTATTTCAAGTTTCAATGATAGAAACCAAGACACTGAATTACAAACGGTAAAAGAAATTAAGATTCCCACCCTCTTTCCCATAAAAAACATACCTGTATGACACGGCAACCATAAGGGTGCTTGAAAGTGTTGCAACTTGACCACGAAAAGAAGAAATTATAAAATCAATATTATCTATGGGGATACTCTCAATGCATTTTTGTATAACATGATTTCCATTTTGATCACGAACGCATCTGATTACATGTCCATCCAGCTCCTTGACAAGCCTTACTTTTTGCTCTAAATCAATAACTTCTATAGCCTGGAGCAGAAGAGTCAACAAACAGATCAGATTCCCAGTTGGCAAATTTCAGAAAGCAAGGGAAATATGTATAACATAGAGAAAATTCACTTATGGTGGCAAAAATACCAAAATGAAAGGTTTGTTAAGTATGGATTATAGGAAGACGCAAAGGATGTGTGGTCCTTGTTTGGTTTTCTAAGATGATAAGGTGATATTTGTTTTGAGTTTTAAGTGGTTTTTAAAAATCGGTTTTTAAATCTAGGGGATATTGAATACTTGATAAATAGTAAGGTGAGCGTTTGTTTTGGGATTTTGAGTAGGGTGAGATTTAACTTTATGTCAAATCAATATGTATGAGAGTTAACGATATTGTATATTATATTATTGTTGGGTGTGAGTGTAATGATTGGATAATGTGAATTATGGTTTAAATATATTAAAGTGTAAGGAGAGATAATTGATTGTATTGAAAAGTGATAGTAAGTTTATAGGTGTTGTAATGGTGGTTTTTAAAACCGGGTTTCAAAATCCCGAAAGTAGAACCTGATTTAGATTTGTAAATCCAAAACTTGGTTTTTAAAACCCAAAACAAGAATCACCAAATTCACTTATAGTGGCAAAATGCATAGAGAAAGGCTTGTTATGTATGGATTATAGGAAGACACAAAGGATGCGTGATACTTGTTGGGTTTTCTAAGATGTTAAGGAATTAGACAATGCGATCATTCTACAAGTACTAAGTACTCTTTAGAGAAGCATCCAAACATTTTAGTGCAAATATATAAAATAATCAAGAACAGTTAAATTCTTGAGGAGGGATATTTACCTTTTGAATTACACGGCACCCATACATCTGCAAACTTAATGCCAAAATTTGACCTTCTAGTTTATTTGCAAGGTCCTTCCTTTGATCAGGGCTACCATACTCAAAAGCTTTACCAAATAGACAACATAAAAAGGAATTCATGAAATATGTGAATAATGGTTAACTTAAAGAGGAAGAACTGACTAAAAATTATCAAATTTTTGGGAGCAACCTTCTGAATAACATAGTTGCCAAAAACATCAGTCATTAGTTTGAAAGCATTTGGAACAACCTCCCCAAGAACAGAAGCTTTCTCTTCATCACTACAAGTTACCAACTTCTGCTGAATGAATCTACTACCATGTTGGTCCATGCTGAAGTAGAAAAAATAAAATAACCTAAGTCATGTATAAGAAAAAATGTTAAAGAAAGAAAAAGAAAAGGGCCATTAGAACTTGCCTGAACTCACAAATATGTCCTGCTATATCCGACAGCTCGAATCTTTGACCTTTATCTGATTTCAACTCTTCAAGAAAAGAAAATGGAATCGCATCATTACAGCTCTGTCTATGGAGAGCATAAGTTTTTCTAGGGTCACCATTAGATTGAGAGTAAGTTGTGTTATATCTCTCTTCTGGAGAACTAATCACTCCCACAGCTTTTGCTGTAGGAAATTGCTCCAGAGGACCAACATTTGTTGGCCTTCCAAATGAATAGCGACTAGCCATAGTACCTCTTTGGATGTTAGATCTATTGTAGCTTGCATGAGCTGAATTCTGAGAGTTACGGTCATTTGATAAAGCAACATTAGTCCTTTTTCCAAGTCACGAGAATCCTCTTGGTTCAAAACAGCACCATCACCTGGTGCTTGATGACCAAAATGACCATATGCACCATACATATCTCGCACAGGTAGTTGGGGAAACCGCATATATTCTCCAAATTGACTATAAAACTTATGATTTTGCATATCATATGCATTTAGGTTTCCTCCATTTGAAACCCCAGTGATTGGAAAGGAAGCACCGTCAAAGGCCAAAGAAATGGCACCTTGATAGGGAAATCCAGGCAGATACGATGGGTAAACTGAAGAGCTGAAATTGTAGCCACCCATGCTGTATTGGGGACTGAAGAATCCCGGTGGCTGAAGATTAGGATAAAAATAGAGTGGAGATGTGAATACAGATGACTGGAGAATTGGTTGAATCTCAGCCATTGAAACACTTGAAGAACCACGATGAAATTGGTTAAAGATACCGTATGAATTATTCATGCCTGGATAAATCATCTGTGTGACTGGAGAAGGATTGCTCTCTTGTGGACCTATTTGATGTTGCTGTATGTTGTTTTGGGGGATGAGTTGATCTTGTTTATTAAGTATGTTAAAATCTGAGTTAGAACCAGTAGTTGAGATCTTATCCTGTTCATCAACATTTGCAGCAGTAGTTGCAACATCAAGGGATGAGGCTTGCATCGTATAATCTAAGCTGGGATCATTTGTACCAGAAGTTGATATGCTATTAGAGAGAGTATCTTGGGTTGGCAACTCAGTAGCAGAAACCAATGTTTCTTCCATAGATTTATAACTCGAGTGAGACTGATCATATGCAGATGATGCAGCAGGGGGAAATTTTCCTGCAATATGAAGCTATAATTCAAAACAGCACATATAAAATTAAGATTATAACAAATATGCAATACAGTCATATGCAACGTATCAGAAATGAAACAACATTTATGGCAGCTGTACATGGAAAATTATAATATTATAAAATCTTAAAATCCCCAAATTGATTTGGTACTTCCGGCACAAATTCAAATTTTCTGTCAAAAATGATCAAGATTGACACCAAATGGACCAAAATTGAAAAAGCAAAAACATATGGGACTAAAATTGAACACGGAAGTTGCAGGACAATCTCTTCTATTATCTCTATTTTGTTATTTATATGTTTGCATAAATATTCATCTTGTTGAGATTTTAGGTTAAATTTATGTATTAAAGTTGGTTATAATATTCTCTAAAAATTCATTTAATAATTCCATCATTTTTAATAAAATTTCCATTATTTTTTAATTCTTACTGATATCGATATTTCCAACGATAATTCCATTCCGTTTTTAAGGTATTGATATTTCCACCAATATCGATACTTTCCTCCTTGCTTATAACTTCAAATGAAGCAAGAACCCAGGGAAGCTAGGTTATGTTTTCTTATAGTTTCCTGGAATTATTTCTATCTAAAAATTTGGGAGAAAATATGGATACAAAATTGGCATCCTACCACAATACATGATGTGTAAACAGTAAAAGGGCATTATCATAACAATGAATGTGACACTCATCTCTAAAACACCTTACTCGATACTCGCCTTTAATGGAAATGATACATACCCGTGTTGCGTCCACTGAACCACTATGGTAACCCAAGAACGCAGCTTTTTCATTAGATAAAGATGAATTCTGTTCAGATGATCCATCATCCTCAGACTCTTCCTCATGAACAGGAAGAATATTCCTAGCCGATTTCTCAGGGTCATCCAAACGTTTAGCATGAGAAGTCGTCTTCCCATCAATATCTGTGCTGCAAATAGGCACAAATGGCTCTCTCCCCCTTAATGCAAAACTAGGTTCGAATGTTGATTTCTGATGGGAAAACATACTTTCAACTGCTTCTTTAGAACCTTCCATGCTTGGGGGTGCACTTTCACATCTGCTTGGTATCACATCCTTTTCGAAGCTTTGAAATCTTTGATCGTTGATCAACAAACCAAGATCTTTGATGGTGATCTTGGAAGATGATGAGCCAAACCTGGTAGACTGCTTAAGGGGCACCCATTTTTCGTTCTCTCTAACATCCTAATGGGGCTTTCAGTTGCCATTATATTATCTCTTAATTTATGCTCTGAAGCAGCACAATAGTATTCTGAGAGCCACGAGTAATCAGTTATATGAGTCCATGAAGCATTAAGAAAAATTTGGTGACACTCAAACAGAGATATCCAATGACGAATATCACAGCCACATAGAATAGACAGGTAACTTAGACAACATTCAAAAATCTGAACAAGAATGTGCACTTAATTTGGACATCTAATATCAATAATGAACATGTAAGAAAATTATCTCCCAATCAAGTACTTCCAGTGAAGTGATTTGTTATGTAGCTGCAGGAGGTTTCTACTATATGCATAAGTTTAAAACTCGAGGTTATGCGGTCTAATTTCTTACTTGAAGAGTAATGTTATAGGCAACCAAAGTCGTAGTTAAGATGAGTATAAGTAAAGCAAAACAATTTTCACTCAACCTATAAACGTATTTCTCCAAACCTAATGAAACTAATCTATCTCATACGTTTTACATTCATCAAAACGTTTCAATCCTGCCGCAAAAACAACCCTAACCAACTCTCTCTAGATTAAACACGGATAGCAGTAAAATATATTCTAAAGAACGCAATTAATCAGAATATATTCTAAAGAACGCAATTAATCAGAGATAAATCAATTAAGGCATAAAACCACATAAGCAAGCAAAGTCAACCATTGAACAAAACTGGCCAGCAAGAACAATCAGAGCAGTTGGGGGAGGGATAGTGCATCTTTTAGGAGTTTCCAGAACTCCAAAACAAAACGAAACTCCCAAACCCCATAAGCAAAATAACAGGAAACGGATAGAATTTATTCAGCTTAACAATCACTAAAGTGTCAAAAAAAAAGAAATAGAAAATAGAGAATCTTACTCTTAAATGCCCTGCTTCAGTTAAAGAACCATCGATTCTCTTTCATATGCAGAGACAGAATCTAAGAAGAAAATGAGTTATATGGTTGGTGGGGAATGACTCCAAATTGGGTTTTCTTGACAAGTCAAGGCAGAGGGAATAAACACAGTCTTGGGGGTTCTGCTAAATGTGGAGAGGGAGAGAGAGAGAGTTTGATTTTTATTTTTAGGAAGAAACATCACTGGTTGATTGGGATTTGGGAAAGATTATTGTTACCGATAGTTTACATCATTAACAGTAGTGTCGCATAAGTTTTTTCTGGCGTTGAGGATGAATGATGATGACATAAATGGGCAATGTACACAATCTCAACATTAGCTAAAGGAGGCTTATTTAGTTATTCTTCTCCGACATATTTAATTTTTTTATTAGGGTGTGTTTGAATTTTGGGCGTGGAAGGTACCTTAAACTCAATTTTATATACTCCCTCCATCCACTAAAAGTATCTTCGTTTGGTTTTGCTGATTTTAAAAAATGTAGATAAAGTAAATAAAATAAGGGTATTTTGGGGTATTGTTTGGTCTATTTATGAGCTTAAGTGGTTGTTTATGAGTATAAAGTTAATAAGATGTGAAAATATTAAGTGATGGTTGAATGGTGAAGTAAAACAAATTATTGCAAAAAACAGTGTGAAAGATACTTTTTGGTAGGCAGATGGAAAGTATAAGAAAGAGGGAGTTGAATAGTGATAAATTATAGTAATACATTTAATAATATAATTGTTTTCAAAAAACAATTAATAATATAATATAATTTTTATATTTTAATAGGACATGTTTAGTAAATGAGTCGTGAATAAAATAATTTAGGGACACTCTTGTGTGAGACCGCCTCATGCATGAGATGGAGTCATTTTTCCATAAATTGTTATCACTTTTATACTAATTTGTATCACTTTTTAAAAAGTGATAACAATTTATTAAAAAGTAATTAGGTCATTCATGAGATGGCCTCATACAAGTTTTTGCCAATAATTCCAAATACTCTCTCCGTCACACTATAAATTATTCATTTTTTTATTTTAGTATGTCTTACTATAAGTTACTCAATTTTTACAATTACACACTAAATTTTATATCTCTATATTTTTTATTATTTATACATATGTCACTCATTTACTTTAATTTTTATTTAAATCTCTTTTTTCAATCACATCATTTATATTATATCCATATTATATTATATTATATTATATTATCTTATATTAATATTAATATTTATGAAAAAAGAATGGATAATTTATATTAGACCGGATTATCGGAAGTCGACCACCTCATGGGTGAAATTGTCAGTGTAATTTTTGTCTCCAAAGAGTGGTGGTGGAAGTGATAATAGAGGTGGGTGGAAAAGAAAGAATGGCGAACTCAAGAGAAGAAATGGGTGAATGGGTTCCAGAATCTGCGAAAATCTCACAACTTAATTGCATTGATCTTTCAAGTCTTGATATCCACGCATCAGTCTCTCTCATTAAACAGGCACTTTCTTTACTCTACTCCTCTTCTTAATACTCCCTTCATATTCAATTTTAGAGAGAGAGAGAGACGTTGATGTTTATGTTACCGATATTGTTTATGGGAGACGCAGGAAGCAGAAGAGTCCTTAGGCTTTCAATCTTCTATTATAATTATTCAACCTTCTGATATGATTATCTGTGCTTAATTAATCCAATTGTTAGGATTGCTCAGGGAATAGATTAAAACACACTCAGGAATAATCCTGCCCACGCCAAAATATGGCTGAAGTCTCAATATTATATTTTCTGCCTCCCAAAAGTAATCCCCATTACAATAGTTAAATGATACTTTAGGCTAGTGGTCAACTAGCATAATAAATAAAACATTAATTAAGCACAGATAATCATATCAGAAGGTTGAATAATTATAATAGAAGATTGAAAGCCTAAGGACTCTTCTGCTTCCTGCGTCTCCCATAAACAATATCGGTAACAGTTTATATTTAGTTAAGTGATGTACCAGTACCACACACTTGGCTTGGATTTCATGGTATTCTTGATTCTTCTTATTTCTGGGTTTATGAGGAGGTTGAAGAGAAGTGCAAACTGTGAAGATATATTTTCTGGCAGTAATCAATTAGACTTAGACTAGGATTTCTTTATAAGTCTTCCTATTTTCCTATATCTTGTTGATGTGTAAAGTACCTACTTGAACATGTGTTTGCCTTTGAAGACATGGATGCATTTTTAATACCAATTTTCTTTTAATTCCTCAACATATACCATGGACAATATAGGCTTGCTTAGATTCTGGGTTCTTCTATGTAATCAACCATGGAATTGATGAGGAATTCATGGATGAGGTTTTCTCTCAAAGTAAAAGATTTTCACTCTGCCCCTGGAGGAAAAGATGAAGCTTTTAAAGAACGAGAAAAGTCGAGGCTATACCCCACTTTTTGATGAAAATTTGGATCCTGATAATCACAAAATTGGTTTGTGCTTTCACTTCTTCTTTTTATGCATCTGAAAGAATTGCAAGTTTGATTTGAGTTTAGAGATGATTTTGTATTGGCATGTTTCAGGGGACTATAAGGAGGGTTATTACATTGGTATTGAAGTCCCTGAAGATCACCCCAATGCACAGAAACCATTCTACGGGCCAAACAGGTGGCCTTCTGCAGGTAACTTTTAGAAAGATCTGATCTTACGAAAAACAACTAGGTTCGATCATAATATGTTGCATATTCAAAGCACATCATGCACAAGATTCCTTGATACTTAAGTGCATGGAAAGAAAGAAATTATGGAAGAATATCTATCTTCCAATTGGTTCTCAGACCTCCGTGAAAGAATATGTCAGGTTATTTTTATTTCCTATATAGATGAGTCAAAGTTTATTAAAAAAGATATGTCATATCCACAAAACTCTTAATCAATCATGCCTTAATTGTGATCCGCAGCCTAATCAAATGGCACAAAGGTATTTGTGTCTTCCACCCCGGCATACATATTGTGCTCAGTTATCTATGCTTTAAATGGACCAAGTTTAGCTTATTATTGAATTTATTATATTTTTGGATTGCAAGCAGATATTTTGCCAGGATGGAAGGAAACAATGGAGAAATATCACGAGAAGGCACTGTACGTTTAATCTAATCATTTAAGTCATAGCCATTCAAAATGCTGTCAATTTTTCCTCATCATTGGATGCCAAAATATGACATTCATCTTATAAAAATATTTGATTTGTTTTCTAATATATGTAGAATAATAGAATCACTGTTGTAGAATGTATATTTGTCATAGTTGGTAAAAAGGGGTGCCTCAAGTGCTCCACTTTGCTCCTTGACCAGCTAAAGGCAAGTGCCTTGGTGCACCTTGTGCTCGGATGAGGCACTATAAATGCGTGCCTTCATAACATTCTTTCTATATTTGTAACTATTTTAGTAAAGTGTGTTTGATCTGAACCATTTATCTGAAGATAATCGATCCTTATGATAGAGCTAAATACACCTAATTATTCAAGTAAAGATAAAAAAAAAAAAAAGATAAAGGAAAAATAAAGACTTAGGAGTGTTTTAAAAATTTTGCTATCTAACTTGATGACTGAGAAAAATTAAAACAGTAGAAGTGGGTAGTGTTTGCAAAATTTGCAAAAGTTTAAGTTTGATTGTTTGAGAAGATTTGATTGAAGTAAAACATTTGGGCATGAACCAATATTCTCAATTTCTAATGTCTTTCAGCTTCTATGAAGGTTGATCGTATAACATCCCAGAATTTTGTTAGTAAATTTATCCATCTTTGCGGCATTTTGGTCTCCAGCACATACACCCTTCACAAAAATTGTGCTTTGCTTCTCTGCATTCTTCTATAATTTTGCCTTTCACAGAGAGGTAGGAAGGGCAGTTTCACGGTTGATAGCCCTTGCTCTAAGACTAGATTTCAACTTTTGGAAGAACCTATTGCAATCTTGCGACTGTTGCATTATGAAGGTAAGGATTATCATGATTCAACCAAAGCAGTTAGCATCTCGTAGTTGATATTGTTGGAGTTTAAAAGTGCTTAACTACAACTTATATCTAGCTTTTGAGCCTGCTAAGGGAATTATTGGAGCTGGTGCACATTCTGATTATGGTTTTATTACCCTTCTGGCAACAGATAATAATTATGGCCTGCAGGTATACTGTACATGATTAATACCTTTAATGTCTTCTCTGTTCACCATTTTCCAGAGTTCGATCTGAAACTTATCAATTTCTGCAGATATGTAAAGACAAAGATGCTAAGCCTCAGATCTGGGAATATATACCGCCTTTAAAAGGGTGCAGCTTTATGATCCTCGTATTTTATCTTACCATGCAGAATCTTATGCTGTTTGCCTGAAGCTGTTTTCTCATCCCTGATTATTGATTAATAATAGGAATTATGTGTTTGCATGCTAATGTTCACTCAATTATTGGTGCGACGATGTTCTCCTATAAACGTAGAAAGTTTCTATCTAAGAATCAGTCGGAACTGTAGACAACAAATTGCAACTTCTGAAAGGGTCGGTGATCTACTTTTAACTTCAATATATGCTAATGAATTATGACTATTGATGCATGCATATTAAACCTTTGGCATCATAAGTAAAATACAGATGAATTGAATTCAAATGCACCTTCTTATGTTGCCAATTCAAGCACTGTAACCCTGACCAACAACTATTGGTTTTTACTGAGTTGTCAATATTTCAGGGCATTTATTGTCAATCTCGGTGATATGCTAGAGCTGTCTCAGCAACTCTTATTTCAGGTACTTTGCATATATATAGAAGTATGAGTATTTGTTCCCCTATAAAAGTTAAGTGGTTATCAGGATGAAGGGGCCTCATAGCATCTAGATGTCCCTATGAATGAGGCACCCTTGTATAAAATGTTGCACCACTGCATCTAGCTGTGACGTTTTTCCCCAGAGAAAGCTCCAATTACTGGATCAGTTTTATGAAATTTATGAACATTGATCGTCTAAATAGTATATACTCGTATATATGTTAACACTTTCTGATCTCATTTCAGATCTACGCTGCACCGAGTCTTGGGCAATGGTCAAGAAAGATATTCTGTATGACTTCTAAAAGCTTTTGAAGTCCTTTTCTGGGTTCTACTTTTCTTGCAGTAATTTTTATGTTGAATTTTTGCAATACATTCAAGTAGCAATCTATATAATTCATGCAAGCATGCAGAGGGTGGGAAGAAAATACACATGCTGCTTAAATAATAGTCACAACCCTCTATCATTGAAGGGATTGGTATTCTGAAAGGGCCAGAGTTTATCTAACATTGGGATAAGAGAGATTATTAATCATACAATTTTAATGCTGTTTTCTACATCTTTATTGTCATTTAAAGCGAAAAGGGTGACTCTTGTTACTACATTGGCAGATAGCGTATTTTGTTGAGCCTAATCACGACTACATAGTTGAATGCTTACCGGCATACCAATCAGAGAAGAATCCTCCAAAGTGAGTATATGTATCCTTTCAAAAGTTGCAAAACACCATTGCTTTTTTCCTATGAAATATGTATGAGGATATATTCGAGGTCCTGATGGACGTATCGAATAATGGTGTCTTCATTCGCTCGCAGGTTCCCTCCAATCAAATACCAAGATTACCTTCTTCAGAGGTACAAAGATACTCAAGTGGATTTGAGTTCCTACAAATGATTGAAGCACATTTTTCATAAACAAGCGATGTAGCCTCTGATGTTGAAGGCAGTTTCAGTGTAAATAGGCTTTGCACTATCGTATATATTCACTCTAATTTTCCTGATGCATGTTTTCATTTACTTTCTATTTGTCAAATAAAGTTACTTATTTACTTTCTATATGTCAAATAAAGTTAATTTTCATTAAGGCATTTGAAATCAATGAATTTGAGAATAATACACTATACATTTACAAATCAAAATAGAAAAAAATTCAATAAATGGATTTTGTTTACACAAATATTACTTATAAGTGGGAGGATTTCAAATACTCAATAAAACCTAGTCATTTGAAATCCTCTCATTTCCATCCAAATGGAGCCTAAGAATCTGTTTGCATGGCACGGATTACAAACCTTGAATTGAAAAAGGACTGAATTAATATGTACAGCAACTATGATCTCATTTGCTTGGGCTATGCTCAAGTCCATAAAACAAACATTATTAGCAAAGTTTTGTGTAAATAAGTTTTATCTAATTTAAAAATTCCTTTTTTTTTTTTTTTTCTTGTCGATGACCAAGCAATGAATTTCTTTTATTGAATCATGAAATAAAGCTCCTAATTTCAGAATTTAAAATAGAAACACTCACTATCAAAATAATCAGTTTGCAAGAAAATTAATACTCTTCCATTTCATAGAAATTTTCAAAGAAAAAATACAGTGAGTCAAAAACTAATGACATTCTCGTATAATTATTAAAAATTATAAAAATTAATGCTATCGAACAATAATACTTTATCTTTATATGTTTATGAAAATTAGAATGTTTATTTGTATAAAAAAATAATTTAGAATCTAATTTGTATTTGAGATAGGTTATTCCAAATAAGATTTCATATCATTAGAACTAATTTCCCAAAAATATAAAAAATACAAATAATAAACCCAGCAAAATTAAAAAAACCAGCAAAACCCGTGTTAGGGTTTAACCGTAAGTTCATTCCAAATTGAAAGTATTATAAAAAGTGATTTTTCATATGAAGTAAGTAAAATGGGAGAAAAATCCCTTATATACTAGGGAATTATTTTTGCTTATGTGTCGATTTATAGTGCATTTTGCTTACATGTCGATTATCTCGTGTCAATTTTTCATGTCTCTATTACCATGTGTCGTGTCATTATGAATTTAATTTATGTTTGTGTACGTGTGGAATTATATATTGAGTTTGTAAAAGTGATAGTTAGGTTTTGATCCTTGCATCTCTTGCAAGAGTATAATGCTTACCACTAAACCAATCTATAAATATGTACATATTTTGAAAAATTATTTTATTTAAGGGTGTCAACTTCCATATGAAAATAATCATGGGACGGATGAAGTATTTTATTTTAATATATTATTATATAATTATATTATTATTTGATAAAAAAATATAATATATATATAATAAATTATGTTTAAAATTAAATTTAATCGAACATTCAGCGTAATACGCGGGATATCATCTAGTAAGACTATTAATTCTGGCAGACTAATCTATTTTTATATATAATATATAGATAATTAATACTCAACATGTTTTAAAAATATATTACACTAATACAATATTAAAAAATAACTATATTGGTTTGAAATTCATTCGCTTCAAACAATTCCTCAAATGAACCACCATATAGAGTAAAATTCGACTTTAAATGGGGCCTCCGCTAGTGGACGGTGGGATTGGTCCTCGAATTAGTCGATCCTTGGACCGGATATCGAGTTATAAAAAAACTACATTTGAATTGAACTAATAAATATTTAAAGTATTTAATTTAATCTAATATTCCTATAATTTAATTAAGTTTGACGTTATCCTCTATACTCGTTTTTTTGGTCAAGCTGGTTACTGGTAGTTAAATTAAAAAGGTTAAAAAAATATATTTTTAGAAAAATGTTATAATATGAATTAGATTAGTTAATTATTAATCTAATTAAGATGTAAAATATTTGGAAAATATAGATTAGTGTATATATTTTGATAAAATTTTTATTTCATTATAAAATTAATAACCTCGTATTTTATATAATTTTATTGTAAATTAATTATAAATTCCATTGAATTAGGTTCATTAAACTGCCCCACTTACATTACTTTAGGCCTATCAAAATTAAATTGAAATATTTATATTAAATTACATAAAATAAGACGCTTTAGATAGTTAATGCAGAATTTGAAGAAAAACATTTTCTTAGCATATATATATATATATATATATATATATATATATATATATATATATATATGTATGTATGTATCAAAATATAATGTGAAATAGTTTTATAGTATAAAATTAATATCATTATATTTATTCACCGATATCATAACATTTATTTAGTGATATCATTACATTTATAAACCGATATCACAATATAAAATGGTAATGATGTCGATGAATGATTATAATGGTATCGGTAAATGCTTATAATGGTACCAATTTCATACTATGAAACTGTTTCACTAACTCATAGTTACAATACGAATTAAATTAGTTTTCTTAATTATATTGGTTATTTTACATTATTTGAAAAATACCATTGAATTTCTTTTAAAATAGGAACTCAAAGACTAACATAAACTTAAACACCCGAATAGTAATTACAATGCAATAATTAAAATAAATAAATTTGAAAATCACCAACATAAACAAAAGGGAAGACAAAATAAAGTTACACAATAACTAAATCTACAGCAGACATTATTACACTGAGCCAGAACATTTTTGAATTAAAAAATATTTCTTCAACATTGACACTCTGTATCTTCCATTTGAACTGCTTGCCTGCTGCTGTTTTTATATAGTTATAGATATAGATCATAATGGGTATGCTACAAAGAGCAGTGGTGGTCAAAGAAAGAATGGCGAACTCAAGAGAAGAAATGGGTGAATGGGTTCCAGAATATGCGAAAATCTCACAACTTAATAGCATTGATCTTTCAAGTTCTGATATCCACGCATCCGTCTCACTCATTAAACAGGCACTTTCTATACTCCTCTTCTTAATACTCCCCTGATATTCAATTTTAGACAGAGAGACGTTGATGTTTATATTTAGTTAGTGCACGTTTGGTTTGCATGATTAAGACATGACAAATGAGTTAACATATGCTGACAAGTGTTAAAATGAAGTCAATCGTGTCTGAAGGAAATCAAACGAGCTATTAAGTGATGTACCACACACTTGGCTTGGATTTCATTAAAGATGTTTCATGGTTCATGGTTTTCTTGATTCTTCTCATTTCTGGTTTTATGAAAAGGTTGAAGAGAAGTGCAAACTGTGAAGATATATTTACTGGCAGTAATCAATCAGACTTAGACTAGGATTTCTTTCCTATATCTTGTTGATGTGTAAAGTACCTACTTGAACATGAGTTTGCCTTTGAAGACATGGATGCATTTTTAATACCACTCTCTTTTAATGCCTCAACATATACCATGGACAATATAGGCTTGCTTAGATTCTGGGTTCTTCTATGTAATCAACCATGGAATTGATGAGGAATTCATGGATGAGGTTTTCTCTCAAAGTAAAAGATTTTTCACTCTGCCCCTGGAGGAAAAGATGAAGCTTTTAAAGAACGAGAAAAATCGAGGCTATACCCCACTTTTGATGAAAATTTGGATCCTGATAATCACAAAATTGGTTTGTGCTTTCACTTCTTCCTTTTTATGCATCTGAAAGAATTGCAAGTTTGATTTGAGTTTAGAGATGATTTTGTATTGGCAAGTTTCAGGGGACTATAAGGAGGGTTATTACATTGGTAATGAAGTACCTGAAGATCACCCGATGCACAGAAACCATTCTACGGGCCAAACAGGTGGCCTTCTGCAGGTAACTTTTAGAAAGATCTGATCTTACGAAAAACAACCATTCTACGGGCCAAACAGGTGGCCTTCTGCAGGTAACTTTTAGAAAGATCTGATCTTACGAAAAACAACTAGGTTAGATCCTAATATGTTGGATGTTCAAAGCACATCATGCACAAGATTCCTTGATACTTAAGCGCATGGAAAGAAAGAAATTATGGAAGTATATCTATCTTCCAATTGGTTCTCAGACCTCCATGAAAGAATATAGTTTACCAAGGTTAATTCACATAACCTCAGGTTATTTTTATATTCTGTATAGATGAGTCAAAGTTTATTAAAAAGAGATGTCATATCCATAAAACTCTTAATCAATCATGCCTTGGTTGTGATCCGCACCCTAATCAAATGGCATACATATTGTGCTCAGTTATCTATGCTTTAAATGGACCAAGTTTAGCTTATTATTGAATTTATTATATTTTTTTGGATTGCAAGCAGATATTTTGCCAGGATGGAAGGAAACAATGGAGAAATATCACGAGAAGGCACTGTAAGTTTTATTTAATCATTTAAGCCATAGCCATTCAAAATGCTGTCAATTTTTTCCTCATCATTGGATGCCAAAATATGACATTCATCTTATAAAAATATTTGATTTGTTTTCTAATATATGTAGAATAATAGAATCACTGCTGTAGAATGTAGATTTGTCATAGTTGGTAAAAAGGGGTGCCTCAAGTGCTCCACTTTGCTCCTTGACCAGCTAAAGGCAAGTGCCTTGTGCGTGCCTTCATAACATTCTTTCTATATTTGTAACTATTTTAGTAAAGTGTGTTTGATCTGAACCATTTATCTGAAGATAATTGATCCTTATGATAGATCTAAATACACCTAATTATTCAAGTAAAGATAAAAAAATAAGATAAAGGGAAAAATAAAGATTTAGGAGTGTTTTAAAAAATTGTGCTTTTCAACTTGATGACTAATAAAAATTAAAACAGTAGAAGTGGGTAGTGTTTGCAAAATTTGCAAAAAGTTTACATTTGATTGTTTGAGAAGATTTGATTGAAGTAAAACATTTGGGCATGAACCAACATTCTCACTTTCTAATGTTTCAGCTTCTGTGATGGTTGATCGTATAACATCCCACAGTTCTGTTAGTAAATTTATCCATCTTTGCGCATTTTGGTCTCCAGCATATACACCCCTTCATAAGAATTATTGTTTGCTTCTCTGCATTCTTCTATAATTTTTCCTTTCACAGAGAGGTAGGAAGGGCAGTTTCACGGTTGATAGCCCTTGCTCTAAGACTAGATTTCAACATTTTGGAAGAACCTTTTGCATTCTTGCGACTGTTGCATTATGAAGGTAAGGATTATCATGATTCAACCAAAGCAGTTAGCATTTCGTAGTTGATATTGTTGGAGTTTAAAAGTGCTTAACTACAACTTATATCTAGCTTTTGAGCCTGCTAAGGGAATTATTGGAGCTGGTGCACATTCTGATTATGGTTTTATTACCCTTCTGGCAACGGATAATAATTATGGCCTGCAGGTATACTATACATGATTAATGTCTTCTCTGTTCACCATTTTCCAGAGTTCGATCTGAAACTTATCAATTTCTGCAGATATGTAAAGACAAAGATGCTAAGCCTCAGATCTGGGAATATATACCGCCTTTAAAAGGGTGCAGCTTTATGATCCTCGTATTTTATCTTTCCGCGCAAAATCTTATGCTGCTTGCCTGAAGCTGTTTTCTCATCCCTTATTATTGATTAATAATAGGAATTATGTGTTTGCATGCTAATGTTCACCCAATTATTGGTGCAAAGATGTTCTCCTATAAACGTAGAAAGTTTTATATCTAAGAATCAGTGGAACTGTAGACAACAAATTGCAACTTCTGAAAGGGTCGGTGATCTACTTTTCACTTCAATATTTGCTAATGAATTATGATTAAGTTTGATGCATTCATATCAAACCTTTGGCATCATAAGTAAAATACAGATGAATGGAATTCAAATGCACCTTCTTATGTTGCCAATTCATGCACTGTACAACTATTGGTTTTTACTGAGTTGTCAATATTTCAGGGCATTTATAGTCAATCTCGGTGATATGCTAGAGCGTCTCACCAACTCTTATTTCAGGTACTTTGCATCTATATAGAAGTATTAGTATTCGTTCCCCTATAAAAGTTAAGTGGTTATCAGGATGAAGGGGACTCATAGCATCTAGATGTCCCTATGTATGAGGCATTTTTAATCATGTGTCCCTTGATCGTCTAAATAGTAAATACTTGTATATATGTTAACACTTTCTGATCTCATTTCAGATCTACACTTCACCGAGTCTTGGGCAATGGACAAGAAAGATATTCTGTAAGACTTTTAAAAGCTTCTGAAGTCCTTTCCGGGTTCTACTTTTCTTGCAATTATTTTTATGTTGAAGCAATACATTCAAGTAGCAATATATATAATTCATGCAAGCATGCAGAGGGTGGGAAGAAAATACACATTCTGCTTAAATAATAGTCACAACCCTCTATCATTGAAGGGATTGGTATTCTGAAAGGGCCAGAGTTTATCTAACATTGGGTTAAGAGAGATTATTATTCATACAATTTTAATGCTGTTTTCTACATCTTTTATTGTCATTTAAAGCGAAATGGATGAGTGACTCTTGTTACTACGTTGGCAGATAGCGTATTTTGTTGAGCCTAATCACGACTACGTAGTTGAATGCTTACCGGCATACCAATCAGAGAAGAATCCTCCAAAGTGAGTATATGTATCCTTTCAAAAGTTGCAAAACACCATTGCTTTTTTCCTATGAAATATGTATGAAGATATATTCGAGGTCCTGATGGACGTATCGAATAACGGTGTCTTTTTCGTTCGCAGGTTCCCTCCAATCAAATACCAAGATTACCTTCTTCAGAGGTACAAAGATACTTATGTGGATTTGAGTTCCTACAAGTGATTGAAGAACATTTTTCATAAACAAGCGATGTAGCTTCTGATGTTGAAGGCAGTTTCCTGATGCATGTTTTCATTTACTTTCACTCTAATAATTTTCCTGATGCATGTTTTCATTTACTTTCTATATGACAAACAAAGGTAATTTTCATTAAGGGTCTGTTTGCATGGCCCGGATTACAAGCCTTGAATTGAAAAAGGACTGAATTAATATGTACAACAACTATTATCTCATTTGCTTGGGCTATGCTCAAGTCCATATAACAAACATTATTGGCACAGTTTTGTGTGAATAAATTTTATCGTTAAACTAATTTTTGTTATATTAAAATTTTATTGTTATTTACATATAAATGGTTTCCATTTGCATATGGATGAATAATTTTAAAATTCCTTTTTTTTCTCGTTGATGACCAAACAATGAATTTTTTTATTGAATCATGAAATAAAGCTCCTAATTTCAGAATTTAAAATAGAAACACTCACTATCACAATTATTAGTTTGTAAGAAAATTAATACTCCCTTCTTCCATGGAAATACACTCTAATGACATTTTGTATAATTATTTTAAATTATAAAAATTAATTAATGCTATTGAACATAATACTTTATATTTATATGTTTATGGAAATTAGAATGTTTTTTTTGTATATAAAAACTAATTTAGAATCTATATGTATTTGAGACACTTTAGGTCGAAATTTTAGGTTATTTCAAATAAGATTTAATATCATTAGAACTAATTTCCCAAAAATATAAAAAATACAAATAATAAAACCCAGAAAAAAATACAAAGAAAGAAAACCCAGCAAAACCCGTGTTAGGGTTTAACCGTAAGTTCATTGTTTTTCAGTTCAACCCTCTAAACAATTTTACCGAATCCTGTGGGAGTTATGGAAGATGGCGGAGGGGAAAGAGAGAGAATGACGCTTGTAGCAAGAAAACCTTGTTTTTCGCTGCCTACTGCTTGCCCTAGCTGTCTCCCCGTTTACATTTATCTCAAATTTTGCAAGATCCCATTTTCCTTGGAATTCAATCTCATTCATCCTGATTCTGGTACTTTTCTTTTCTCGCAGAATGTTTGTTTTGTATTCTTTAAATCTCGCTGCTGTTTTGCTTCTGAGAATATCGAGCAGGTTGTGAAATCTTTCTGGTGTTTTAATGTTGTATTGTTTTTTTCCTTTTATGGTTTTGAATGATTTGTAATAATGCTCTAAACTTGAATATTCTCTGAATGCGCCCTGCCCTCAAATTTATTTTCTTTTGTTTTCCCTGGAAGTTAGACAACTTAATATTTACAACTGATATATATTTGGTAATGAAGAATTATATAGAAAACTTGCGGTAATCTCAGCTTTCAGTCATGGTTACTTTTTTATTTTACAAATTTGTGGATTGTGTTGTTGCACTCTCAAGTTTCAGTTCTAGCACTCTCTGTTAAAAGTATCTAAAATATGTGAGACAAAGCTTGATTGAGCTTCAGAATTTATACTTGATGTGCTTTAGTCATTCAACAGAATTGATATTTTTCATTAGCATTTTTCCGAAGATGCGTTTGATATACTGTAGAATATCTCTTCACAGAAAAGAAATGTTGAACGCATGATATTTAAACCTAAGATCGGTCTAATGTAGTTTGTTGTTTGGTGGATTTAAGTCGATAACCAGAAGGCTTCCATGCCAGTTGTTAATGATTGTGCTTTGATATTTTTTTCTGTAAGCAATTAGATATGTCTGGATGTGTTCAAGGCTGCAGAAAGTCTTATTTAATTTGAAACTGATACAATAAATATTTCAAGATTTTGATCCATGTTATGTTTGAAGGTCTTATTAAAAGTTTACTCCAAAATCTCTGACTCATAATGTTTCCTGATTTTTTATTGAAGTTTATTATTGGAGTGGTTTCACACATCCTAATGATGGTTTCACAATCACTAACAGCGTCATAGACTCATAGTCCCGGTTAAGGTTATATAATGAACAATTGACATTGAACAAACACATAATATGGAAAGGAAACCCATATTGGCATTGATGTTAACAGCGGTAGAAGGCGCACATCTTATCATTTTACAAGACATTATATTAACTTATTTGACACATATTGTCCTGCAAAATAAAGTTCAGTAACACAAAAATCACATAATAATTCCCAATTGTCAACTAGTGAACATTAGAACGTAATGTAAACATGAAGCAAACACTCAGGTTGTGAAGTTAGACTCCATTAACACACAGAACACATCAAATGTGGCAAAGACAGCAATTTATCAATAGTCTAGTTCTCATTCTCATCATAAGTAAAAAAACGCAGCAACAAAGATGGATGGGCTTCTTTTCTTTGTTTTGAGACAGTGCCTTTCTTTCTAAGATTCTAGTCCTACTATTAATATTATTAGCATTGATTTTGCTTTAAAGTTATAATGTTGTTGCACGTTTTCATCTTACTAGTCTTTACCTGAACCAGTGGTGTCAATATCTGATTTTCTTCTCTGTGAAATACATTGTATAATTTGTATTTCAACCAGATCAAATACCATTTGTCGAGACTGGTGAATATGTAGCTTATAATAATGAAAATGGTGGGGTCATTCAGAAACTGAAGGAAGACGGTATTGTTAATCTGGACTCTGAGGCCCTCAGTATACCTGAATGGGTGTCAATTATGGCGATGGTCAAATCATGGCTTGCTGATGCAGTCTTGTACGAACTCTGGGTGGGGTCTGATGGCAAGTCAGCTTACAAAATTTATTACTCCAATCTCCCTTGGCCCTTAGGAAAAATTTTGTACTATAAGCAAGTCTACATAGTGAAACAACTACTTGGTATTACATCGGAGAATGCAGAAAGAAGAGAAGAGGAGGTACTTTCTGCTTCTATATATTTCTAATTAACTATGTCTAGTAAAAGGAAAACTGATATACTGATTTAATCTACATGACTGCATCCCTATCTTGATGGAATATAAGTTATCATGCTGTTCTTTACTGCAGATATACAATAGAGCAACCCTGGCATATGGTGCTTTATCAGATAAATTAGGGGAACAGCCCTTTTTCTTTGAAAACAGGTGCTTCTTTTTTCCTATACACACTTAAGCGATTGCCATTTTAAAAGGAAATTTTCTTGTTTCCGATATGGTAGCATGCTGACTAAAGCATTACACTCAACACAGGCCTACAAGCTTGGATGCAGTTTTTCTTGGGCATGTTCTGTTTACCCTTCATGCTTTACCTGTGAGTACTACAATAATGGGACTTGCGTACAACTTCATTATAATTATAGATATTATTAGAAGTAAGGTTTGGTGCTCTGGGTGGCTCTACATTGTAACAATTGTTTTTATGCATGGGGACTTCTCTCTTTTTCCAGACATAATAGGACTTGCTTACAACTTCTTTGAGTCAATTGGGAGGATTTCATTTGTTGGAATAATGAAACTTCTCAAATTTTCTTCCCTTTCCAAAGTAATAGATTCATGGAAAATTTGAAGAAAAAATTGAAATAGAAAGAGAATAATATCAGCAAAGACAGTTGTGGCTTAGTTCCTAAGGTGTGCTGTTTGGTAATATTTAAGGTATCTTTTAACATCAACAAACCTCTGAACTTGTATAGTGTATACTTAAGTTTTGCCAGCGAATTCTGTTGCTCAGTTCTGTTAAACAGATTCATCATTTTAATTTTCACTAGAAGCATGTTGAGTGCATAGTTTACTACCAAATGTTGGAATTAATTTGAGTTTCTTTATGAAGTGAAACATAGATGAATTAACTCAACAATTTAAGATTTGAATCTTTATAGATAGTCTATAGTTTGTGATGACATTTCATCTTCAAATCTTAAATTTTTCTTGGGGATCAGTAAATCTGAGTTAACAGTTTACTTTTTTGTGTTGACGGTCGCTAATCCCAACCCCTAATGCAGCAGTGGGTTGGAATTTCATGTTATGTATCTCTGCTTATATAATTTCCGTGTAAGTGACTAAGTGGTTAATAGTACATATGATTTCAGTCAACTTGAGTCACCATATTCTCTTTAACAAAAATATTATACCCATGAATAACTCAACTTCCTCCTCTTTGAACTGTTCTTACCTAACAGGAAACATCAGTTCTCAGAAGCAAACTTTTGGTGCATGCTAATCTCGTTAGTTATGCTGAGAATCTTAAAACGGAGTATCTAGATGCCAATCCACCATCTTCATCAATTCCCCATTCAGATCCCTCTTCATCAACTCCTAGGCGGTGGGCCCCTTCAAATTGGAGTAAGTCAATCGCTTGTATCTATCAATCAATCTGTAATTGTTTGATGGCCCCTTCAGCAAGCTGTGATACACCATCAGTGTGGAACTTCTGAGCCTACTGCCAATATATATTGGAGATGCATGATATGAGTGGTTTATTTTTAAAAAATTGATTGATTTTTATGTTTTAAAGTTTCTGTTATTTTTTAATCTTTGACAGACACTTTTACTACTTGAAACACATATGCTAGCAGCATTATTGTAATAAGGCACTTAGCAGAAAGTATAAATTGTGGCTTTGAGTACTCTAGCAGTAAATGACACGCTTGGGCTTGGGTTTCCACGAACTGTGTTTACAGATTGCATCTATGAACTGAATATGGATTTGTCATGATAGATTTCCACCAAAAAAAGAACACACACACAAAAATGAAATAAAAAGGGAATGCCACATTAGGTCACAACCAAAGAAGTATGTAGGAAGAGATGAATTTTGTAGAGAATGACTTTGCTGCAAAGAGATGTGATTATAATTGCTTTGGCATTCATTAAGCCCTTATTATTTGTCCGGTCATTTACCTAAAGGAAAAGGCTGAACTTGGACTCGCATGAGATAAAATTTAATTGTGTATGCTAGTTCTGTTGTGGCATATAATTGGACTAAAATATATTACAGTATGATTTTTTGTACTGCTATGGAAGCTGATGTTCTTCCTTTATTATTCCAAGTTGGTGCTTTATTTGTAGTGTTGTAAATTTAACCCCATTTGCAACAAATAATTTAGGATCAAAACCAAAGGCCAAAGTAAAGAGGGAGAAGACAGAGGAAGAAAAGAAATACAGAAAAAGAGCTAAATACTTTGTGGCTACTCAACTTGTTGCTGTTTTAGTTTTCCTTACCTTCCTTCGTGGATCTGATGATGATGGGGAGTAGAGCTCGGTGATGATGATGATGATGTTTTGGACTACGAGTAACGACTGATTTTTTTCCCTAAATCAATTTGTTATTTGGAAGAAGTGTGAGTTTGTTTACCAAGGGGGAGTTATCTTCTTACAGTTAGGCCTGCCAACAGAAAAATAAGTGCAGTTTTGTCCATTTGGTAAAGACAGATCGATAAACTGACAGTTTCTTTTGGGTTTTGTTACTGGTTACTTCTTCATTGTTGAGTTTTGACCCTTATAAGAAGTTGTATAATGGCTGTTCATTGTTATGAGTGCGCATGACATAGATAGACGTAGCGGATGGTGATGAGGGAGATGAAATGCCCACTGTTAGTGTTTATGATGGGGGTGATTTTGTTCTTCTTGGTCTATGAAAAGGGTTGTTATAGCCTGCCCTGACTGTCGTTCCAGATCATAATGGGGACACTTTGTTTCATTGAAATATATAAATGTTGATTAATCTTGGCTGACATTTATTTGGTGAAATGAAATGGTTGAAATATAATCGAAATGCGAGGTTATTGGAGTAAATATTGATTGCTGAAATTACGCAGCATTTCTTGTAGTAGAAAGTATTTGTGAGATTTTTTTATTGGTCTAATGGTAATTCGAACTCATGAAATATTGGGCATAAATAGTGGAACACTAACCAATTGAATTATATTATTGTAAATGAATGATGTGTGACTAACTGTATTTAATTAGTTAGATTTGTCATAATAAATGATGTTACTCCATCTTGTAACATGAATTTATATCAATTTTATTTAGATATTGTTTTGCAACTTAATTGTGAAAGTGTGTTTCCTTGAGTTTGAAAGACGGTATTCGACGTAAATTACTACTGACTAGAGGTCAAAGTAATACTATATTATATTGTATTTGTATAAAAATATATTTTAAGACATATTGTATTGCATTGTAAAATCTGCGGTATTACAATATTATGTTCAACAGTGTGATAAAAAAGAAACAATGTTTTGTAATATTTTTTGCAGTAGTACACTACTAGATGCAGTATTAATTTCAACAACAGTATACTACTTACAAACCAAACACTACTTTGAATAACAAATCTTCACACCTAAAAAAAAAAACTCAACTTGTTTTGGCCGAATGAGTGAAATTTAGGGATGGCAACCGGCGGGTCGCCTGCCCCGCCTAAAAATTTCAGGACTCGGGACCCGCCCGTCCCGTGTGAGGACCCGCTCGGTCTAACCCGTCCCCACCCCGTTTAAATTTTTAATATTTCTAAATTAATTTTAATATCCTCAATATTTTTATTTTGACATTAAATAATTCAAATTAAAATCTATAATTACTTAAAATAATATTTAATATTCATCATATACTTAAAAATAATATATATAATATATTTATACAAATATATATACAATAACATCAACATAAGTTATATAATTACACATATAAAAATAAAGAAAATAATATATTTAAGTGTGGCGGTCCTAATGCGGGTTGGTGGGGCGGGTTCTCGCAAAAACGCGACCTGCCTCATACCCGCTTGACCGGGTCCAAACCCGAGCGGGCAGGTTTAGTGCGGGTCCGAGTTTGAACCCGATTCATTGCCATCTCCAGTGAAATTTGAGTGCAAAAGAGATGACAATGACTTGAAATTTTCAAATCGTGCCAGTAATGACTAATGAGAGGGATGAGGGTGGAGAAAGAAAAGGTCAAATTGTAAATTGAATTGGATTTATGAATTTTGGATTTTAAATTCATGAGATATTATATATTTACTTTATCCTCACAATATTTATTATATATTTACAAAAATTGTCATTACTTTTTGGGTCACACTACACTCAATCCAATCTATTTATTTATTTTATTTATAATAATTTACCAAATTATCCCTCAACACTCCAATCATTATATTTTATTTTTAAAATTAATATTATTATTTACTTATGAATTATTTGGGACGGAGAAAGTATCAATTTGTGCTTTAAAAATATATGTGTGTGTGTGGTGGTGGGTGGGTTTGGGATGGAGAAAGTATCAATTTGCTTTAAAAATATGTGGTGGGGGTGTTGAAATATGCAAATCAATTTTGTGAAAAGTTAGGACTTCTACATTAATACTATTATTTCCAAGAAATTTAAATTGGTAATGAAAATAAGCACAGTTTAAGTACTCCCTCCATTTTAATTAGTTAATATATCTATTTGATCCGTCCAATTTTAATATATTATCCCAAAATATTTTTTTTTATTTATTTTTACCCTCACAAGTCACAACATACACGTATTTACATTATTTGCTATTTAAATCCTACATTATTTTTCCTCTCCTATTAATTACTTGACATCAATACTCTTACTTTTTACTCCATTCATCTATTTTATACCTAAATAATTAATATTTTTTAATACATGTGTCCATCCTATATGGTTAATTAAATTGGAAAGTGGGAGTAGCTATTAATTGCCCTTAATTAATCTGTCAAAATTTATATAATTTTAAAACTCATGATTTTGTCATCTCCAAAACCAAAATATTCAAACTAAATTGAATCTCACTTATCTATTTTCTACAAAATAAATCAGCATACAATTTACATAGATTCCCTGTCCCCGCTATTTACCCCCAAAAAACGACCTACTTCTTCTCATGCAAAGTCTGCTGCGGTTGCTTGACCAAATCTGCATATCCTTCAGCTGAACTCACAGCAAACTCAGTGAGTGCACTCACCGCAACCGACATTCCAGCACACAGCACTCTTATGGCTACCTCCGCCATTTTTTCAGCAGTCACCACTTCATCTTCAAAGTGGCCATTCTCCACCACCTCCATCTCCCCTCCAAACCTCTTCGATTGTCTCCGAGAATCCTCCCGTAACTGTTGTGCATACAACGAGCCCACCCCGGCTGCAAAAAGTCCATTCCATCCAGTACGGGGCTTCACCGATGGCATCCAAGAATCGGGACCATTGGATGCAAATGGTGAATATGAGAGGGGCACCTAAGGATCGTCGAGGAGAGAATGGTAATTTTGATGTGTCCGATTCTGAACGAACACAGCGCAAGAGCCATGCGCTGAGAGCATGCACGTAGGATCGTTGAGAACCGATCCACGAGTCAAAGCAGGATCTCCAGTTCCTGAGCTCTGACTCAAGGTTAGCTGCTGAACGGGCGAGACGGTGGGGTTCTGATGGTGACATGATCGTGTATTTGCGTGATCCGGAGAGTTTTGAAGGTGTTCCGGCTAGTAAAATCTTCGCTTCATCTAGCGTACGCTTCTGCAATTGATGGCATTCCGCCATCACCTTCCACATCCTCCCTAACCTGTAGATTGGTTGCCATGTTCAATGATGGTTGATAAGTAGGCATAATATTATTTTGGTCCCTAAAATTTACCTTTACTCTCATTTTTGGTCACCCTTCTTTCACTCACTATCAAGTTTGGTTCTAAAAGTACACTTTTTCTCCCATATATGATCCCACCATCTGTTGACAGGCGAAATCAACTATTTAGGGGGTGCTAAATGTAACATTTAAATGGTTTTTGAGTTTTTTTTTATTATTTAATTATTATATTCAAGTAAAAACTAAAGCAACTACATTTAGCATCTCCAAATAGTTGATTCCGTCATTCAACGGACTGTCAAAGAACGGTGGATCAAATGTGAGAGTAAAAGTGTACTTTCAGGACTAAATTTGATGGTGAGTGAAAGAAAGGGACTAAAATAAAAATTTAAACTGTAGGGACCAAAAATGAATTAACCCCTATGAATATCTCATAATATTGATATTTTTTTTTTGAACAATCATAAATATTGATATTAGTGATGATGCAATGAAGAAACGTTCTAACAGACAGGCAGCTGGATATGCAATCAATGGGGTTTGAAACGTACCCGTGCACCAATTCTAATAGCTGAGGTTCCAGTTCTTCGTCCCTTAGAGTTTCAATCCTCTTCGAGATAGCTTCAACCGAATGTATTGAAACCTTAATCCGAGTATCCAGGTCTCTTATGGCAGCCCTTGTTTTATCTACATAAGAAGGGTCATCGCCTTTCACGTCTTGATTCTTTAGTTGTGCCAACTTCTTTTCATATGCTATTCGGACACGCTCACCAGCCTATTAAACACAAATATAGCAAATGAATTAACATATAACATTGAAACCATGAAGCATTAACTACCCAAAAATCATGCCGAGTAATTAAAAGACAAATTATATTATAAACAGGCAAAATCAAATGGATGGATATATTTTTCTATGTTTTAGGTTAATATATAAGAAACTCACTCTTGTGTCAACAAATATTGTTTACCTTCATTTTTCCTGATCACTGTCTGCTGCTACAATTTCCTACTGGAAATCTCTTGCTGTCTATTTTACCTAAACCAGTTTCTATAGCTGCTATTACCTATAATATTAAATAAATGCATCATAAGGTGGCTCTTAGGTTAGAGACATACCCTAACTTCCTGGTAAAGTTTCTTTTCCCAAGCATATAATCTGTCCAAGGTGGACTGGTGACTTCCAGAGAACATGCCGCATTCGTCAGAGAAGTCACTGCTGCTTTCGGAGCCTTCATCTCTTGAAGTTGAAGCGCTGACCAGAAATCTTGATGATGATGATCGAGATGATGAAGCTGACCTAAATAATGCTACTGGATTCAACATCTTCATTGCTACAGCCAAAAGAAGGAAAATAATAAATTAGAAAAAAGAATTTGAGCAAGAAAACAGAAAATTTTAATCACCAAGTGATGTTTGCTTTGGGTTTAAAACGCCATGTTTTGCATTTACAAATCTAAATTCGATTCTACCTTGGGATTTCTCAAAATCCTAAAACAAACACACACCTTACTATTTATCAGGATTTAAATATCCCTAATTTTTCAAAAATGGCTTTTAGAAACCACTTAAAACCCAAAAACATTAACTTACAAGAAATAGGACATGCAGCTAAACGAAAATAAATGCACTTTTTACAGCAATCCAAAATCATAGAAGATTGTTGTCAGACCTGTCACATCATTTGATGATGATGGTGATGAGTATCGAGCCCTACTGGCCTCCAAAATGGAGGACATTTCGCTTGCTGCGTTACAAGCAGCCATGAATTGATCTTCCAGCTCTTTAATAACTTCTTTCATACTTGTTGGCCTTCTATTTACATAAACAGTAAAGCCAGGTGTTTCCTCTTTTGATTCACAATCAGTAACAGCAGTTTCCTTTTTACTTATTTGGCCTACATTTTGAATTTTCGCAACTTCATGTTGTTGGGTTGGCAATTCTTGAATATGTTCCTCCGTTACATTTCCTTCCTCAGTTTCACAATCACTATCATCACTCTCATCACTATCATTAACATCTTCCACAACAACATGTTCTCTATGAAAATTCATATTGGCTTTATGTTCTTTATCATTTTCTCCCTTCTTAGGCATCCTATCATCATCATCTTCATCTATATCTTCATATTCTGTTTCCTCCTCTAACTCAGGTATGCCTTCCTCCTCCCTAAGCTGTTGTAGTCTAGCACTGTCATCATCCAGCATTGTCTGATCAATGCTGCTTCTGATTGGATACCCATAACAATCTAATGAAGAAAAAGGGTTCCAGAAGAAATCCCATTGAGATGTTTGAGGAGAAGGTGGTGGAAAATTGGGTCTATTGTTGGGGGAGTATTGGAAGAATGACGAATTCATGGGAGAGGATTGCATTGAAAACATGTTCTCCATTCCAAAATGATGTATGGGAGAATAAGCATCAACCCTATATGTTTCTGGAGTCTGAGGTGGTCTCTCCTCGACTGAAACAGAAGGATTTCCACCGGATATAAAGTAATTTATCTTGTAGGATGATTTAATTTCAGATTTGATTGGTGTTACAGAGAAGGAATTGGGTGATATGGAGATGAAACCCGGGCTTGTGTTCTTGATAGGAGTGAAGCTTGGTGTTGTAAATGACTCTAGAAGAAATTCACGGGGCTCATCTCCATCGATATATTCTCTAAGTGCAGCAGACACTCTTTTCATGGCTTGAATGTAAGCAATGTGTCCAGAGGCAAATTTCGTCCTATGCTCGACTGCTTGTCTAATGAACTTCTTCCGATCTTTACAAAGCTTAACAGCCTCTTCATCATCCAACTTTGATGTAGAACAGCCCATTTCTTGCTTCAACTTTTTCTTCTTTCAACTGGCCTCTAAGAATTTTTCAGGCCTGAATCGAAAGGGAAATCACAATGAAGCAGCTGTATTGATGATCCCACCAGATTCATAAGGAAATGGAAATCCTTTCCTTTGATCTGAAGAAAAGAAAACTCAAATATAACTCAAAAAGTGATGAAGAAGATGCAATTCAAGCCCTCCAAACAAATGGATTTGAAACCTTAAACTGTGGCAAACATAAATTGGCGACAAAAGAGAAAGATCATCAACATGCTCAGACCAGCTTAGACAAATCCAAGACTTTCAATGGTTCCAACATTAGATATAAAAGTTATTTAATTCAGTTTTAGTTACCTTGAAAGAATGGAAAGCAAAGTAAGAAATAAGTGGTTTGTTAAAAGCTGGAACACTGACTAAAATTACAAAAGCATATGCATTACCAATGTGCAGCAGACAATCTTTATCAGAAAGGTAGTGGGAACACACACAAAGAAAAAAAAAGCAGCCTAAAGCTATGCTTCTGAGCCCAACCCATTACATTTACACAGGAAATCCCAAAGTTTGATGCCTACTCCAACTTAAAAAAGTCGAAAATGAAATTTATTGGAGATGTTTTAGAATCAGAACTCCTCCCTGAATCACCACTTGACTGTGAAAAAGCCACTGAAACATAGGCAACAATGAACAAGGATAAACAATCCGGAAAAGAAAAAAGGTAAAGAAAAGAAGAACAAAGAAAAACCCATGACAGGGAGCAGTTGCCAATCAACACTAACAACAAGGGATAATCAATTGTTATTTCTGTGAATTTCACAAGGAAATTATGAAACTGAAAACATGTGACAACATACTCAATTCCCTTCCCAAGAAAAGAAGAAAACCGCTAATGGTATAAAACAAACGGAACAAAAAGCTTGATAAAACCCAAAACCCTCTTTAAGACATAATTTTTCACGCAATTCAGCAATGGAAATGCACAAGCGTTATCTAAATAACGCCAAATTTTGATACGATTACAAAAACCCAAGTAGCTTCAACAATTCAATTCATTCAACTAATTTCGAGCAAAACCCAAAAACCTTGTTTCGTAGAATGACTGCTGCTCATATTCTCCCTGAGGGCCAACAGATAAATTTGCAGAAGAGTACAAGCATGATTGACTCTGAAATGAGAAACGTACGTACCTCAATGCAGAAGTTTTGTTGGCTCGATTGGTCACAGTTCCATGCGTGAGAAGAGCGAGAGAGGGAGGCAGGGGAGAGAGAGAGAGAGAGAGAGAGAGAGAGACGTTGGTCGAGAGGAAAAGCAACGGTCAAAATTTGTTTAAAGGTAACAAAAAGAAACGAAAAAACAAGTGAAATAAAGCAAAATTAAAGGGAAAGCATATAACAGACGTGTCCAAAAGAGTACCCTTGTAGTTTGTCAAATTTTCGGATTTGCCCTGATATCTGTATTTATTGCATGTGTATTTAATATACTTTGCCTGCTAGCTATGGAATCATAATTAATTAATTTGATATAATAAATAATTATAAATTTTCTTTATGACTGATATATTCTCCTATGATATGTCAACTGTCCGCATGCTACAGATTTATGGTGATATGGAATCAAACTAGTAATTATTTTTTCTTGCTAAGAATATTAATGAATTTTAATGTGAGATTATATGGTGTGAAATAGGCTGTGATATAAATTTAAATTAAATTGATTTTATCATCGACCAATTGGCATTTATTTCCATTTTCAATAATATATTTTTATACATATGAATTTTTGTGAGATACAATTATTCAATTAAAGCAAAGTATATTGTGAATCGAGTTCATCGTGAAATTTATTTTTATTATAAGTGAATTTTATAATAGTATTATTTTTTCATGAAAATGTATACATTTGATAGAAATATTGTGCAATGAAAACTACTAATATCGTTTGAATTGTATAGTGAAATTGATTCACAAGAGACTTAGTGTGTGTTTGCAAACTCAATTCCATGAATAGAACCACTTTTATCTCAAAAAAATAAAATTATTTATATTATGTTTGCAACCACTTTTTAAAATACTTAAAATCTAATTTGACAAAATAATTCTTACATGTTTTTAGATTTTCCAAAAGTTATTCTCATCAGGAGAAGATTACTCCCATTATTAATAAAATTGGTTTTTTTTTTTCAAATACATCACCTCTTCAATTTGATTTAAAATAACTTTATTTTTGAAAACTCATCATTAAAATTTAATTCGCTATAAGATCAATTAATATTACTTTTTAAAAGTGAATGAACTGTGGGTCTTCGAGCTGCTTGCGTACGATTAGTAGCCACCTTGCGGCGGCAAAAGGATTAGACGTTCCCCGAATTTTAAAACACACCCTCACTATTTAGTTAATTATTCTCTCCATTACCCTTTAAACTTTACATTTTGTCATTTGGACATCTACTTTATTTACGTCTTTTTTTTTAGTTGTGGCATTACATTTCCTAACAAATATCCTTATTTTTACACAAAATCACACAAATTGTCACTCACTTTTACAAAAACATACATTTTTATCTTTTATTTTTCTTACACATTTCACCAACAATTTTACATAAAATATTACATTCATTAAAATTCATGGCATCCTACTAATGTAAAAATTAAAGTGGGACAGATGAAGTATATAATTTTAAACTACCCACTAAACCCAGCATAGTACTAAAATTGTAAAAAAATATTTACTCAGTCCACTAAAAGTCTAAAAATATGTTCACTTGTTTTATTTATCCGTCCAAAAAATATGTAATTTTTTTAATGAACCACACCACCCAATCATCAATTAATTACTTTTTTTCTCAGTAAATCAAATGCATTAATAAAGAAAGATGCCACTGAAAGGGTATAAGTACGCATACCATCTAAGTGAATTACAATCAGTACGTTTACAAAATTTGTCAAAGTATTTTAGTCATAAATAATATTCAACATTACTCTTACTTTATCTATTTTTCTTAAAACTCGTGCCAAAACAAGTGGGCATAATTTTCATGAACAAAGGGAGTATCAAAATTTAAAAAAAAATACTTAAATAATAAAAATAATTCAACTCCAGTGCCAAAATCAATAAAAATGCATTTTAACAATAAAATTCGTATGTTGTATCTGAGTTTTATTTTTGCATATACAATATGAGCGCCAAATTAAAAATCTCAAAAGAAGTTAATTTAATATGGTGTGTGCTAAAAATAGATTTAAAACGAAAAAACTCATCAAACTTTGAATTTGTAATTTTCTCTTTTTTATTGGCGGGTCGTCTAGCGTCAAACAACTCTCAGTCTCTCTCATTGCTGGCGTGTGATCCTCACCACTTTTCCACAAGGCAAGTGTAACTCGACTTTGCTCAAATAACGATTTACAATTTGCTCTCCTATTTGTCTCTTTATATATTTTTTTTTTGAGAACTCGATATTCTACCAAGCGACCGACTAATTCGGCGACCAATCCCACCGTCCACTAAGGACCCCACTTAAAGCCGAAGCAGCGCCTATATGACCGACCCATCTCAACAATTGTCTCTTTATATATTTAATTATAGATGGGAAATATGTTGCTATTGGATACATGCAAAAAAGTAATAAAGGTCCTTTCTACAAAATATATAATTATAAATTATAATTATAATAATTTAAATGCATTTGTATCGAACATTAATCTCCCAATAGAGCGACGAGCTCGGAGATTAACTCGGAATCTAAAATGACTATAGCGCCATTTGCAAGCCTACCACTAGATGCTATAGGGCCATCTACCCTATATATGTTGTCCTAAGATCTCAACTGGCTCAAATAGATCATGCATGTAACTCTATAAAAAGAAATAAAAATGGATCTTCTCGCATTTTGTTTGTGTAATTTTTTTGTAATTTTCGTAAAGAGATGGAAGTATAATAAAATAATGACTGAAAATATAAAGAAGTGGGACTTATTAGTTGTGTCGACTATCTCTCTCCAAATTTACAAGAAATTTATAAAAAAAAATAGAGAGGGACCTATTAATATAATTAAAACATAGCACTAGATTTGATTGAAAATATAAAATGAAATATATATATATAAAGTAATATAATTGAAATATACATGTACTATAATGAAAAATGCACTAGAATAAATGTGCATTGCACAAACTTGGCGTTTTATGACATTTTCATAAGAACCATGCACATACTGAAATTCATTCTAAGAAAATGATTAAAAGCAAAAGCAAAAACATATATTTCTTCTGGAAGAAATTCCACTGCTAAAGTACAATGTTGTAAACTAAAGCTTTATCGTCGGATATAACCTTTTCCATATTTTAGAAATAATATTCAACGTATTATGATAGTGCTCAAAAAAGAAACCTAGTTTATTCACTTTTTTATATCAATCTAAATTATCTTACTCTAATAGTCCATAAATTAGAGGATTGATTATTATTAGGTAATGGGAAGAAGAATAGCTTAACGGAAGTGTATTCCTAAAGATAATAAAGAAAGAAAGTCGGGCATAAAGCTAAAAGATTAACCAGGGGCCCACCTAAAGCCCTCTGGCCAAATGGGTTTTAATGAATTACCTCTCAGGTAACCTCAAATAACAGTAATACCCTTGGAATGTGGAGAGGAAATTGATTTTTTTTTTTTGAAAATCAATTTGTTAGTACTACTTTAGCACATCGTCAAAAATTTTAATTGTTAAGAATAATACCAAAATGTTGTGTGGGATTTTTTACAAATTTTATAGCGGGATTTTTTTTTTTTTTTGGGAAATGTCAATATTTTTTGAATTTTGGTTCTATAGATTTTTCAATTTTATTTCGCATAAATTATATTTTTGATTTTTTGGTCCAATTAATTTTTAAATTCTTATTTCAGTCTTGTAACTTACATAAAGTGTAAGTCACAAGATGAAAATTAAAAGGAGCAAAAATCGAAAGTGTGTAAGTTACATGACGAAAATCCAAAATTTACAAGTCAATAAGACCAAAATCAAAAGGTGGTAAAATTGCGGGATGAAAAAAGTATTTCCCCCTTTTATTGCTTCTTGAACTTCACATTTAAATCTATAAATATATAAAAGTAGAAGTCGGGAGAGAGAAAGTGAAATGTAAGGAGAGAACAAGTGAAATGCACTTGTCATGTAATGTAATAGTGGGTCTCACTCTCCACTAAAGAGAGTGAATTAACTTTTCTTTTTCTTTTTACTTTATACCAACAATTTCAAATTTTCATAAATTTTAATTTTAAATTTAATTTTAACACATTATATATCAACTTAATTCTCTTTTAAAAATTTTAATTTAGCATGAGTATTGCACATATAAAAATAAATTTAGATCTAAAATATTTATTTTATTATTTTTATTTTAGATTTTATTATATGAATTGAATTTAAATAATTTTATTTAAGATTTAATTATATGAGTTGAATTTAAATAATTTAATTTTAGGTTATATAAGTTTTGTTGAATTTTAATATTTATAATGAGATTAGTAACTATTAAAAATTATAGAATTAATTAAATAGTTGTATTATATTTATGGATAAACAACATAATTTATATATTAATAAAAATAATAGCAAAAATTAATAAATTAAATTTATATTTTAATTATATATTTAAAATTTATAATATTCAATTCGTGCATCGCACGAGAGAATTACTAGTATTTTACAATATGTATTAGTTTTGGGAAAAAAGTGTTCAGTACATCGATGAGGTGTGTATTCTTTCAAAGAACAGGAGAGTATTTTGTGTTCTTGTATTATTTCTAGAGTGAATGCAAAGCACACGCGTGCCTTTTGAATTATATGCACAACAATATGCATGTTATGGTGAATTGACCTCCTCCATTATAGTACTTGTATAAATTTAAGGAGAAATAGATTCATAATAAAATAATTATAAACGAAAGTATAAGAAAGTGATGGAACAAACAACATCATTTCCACCTTTTGTGTTTATCTCTCTCAAAATTTACCATAAATTTAGGAAAAGAAAATGAAGAAAATTCATGTGACGCTTCGTCATTGGCATTTGGGCTGCATATTCATTTGATAGCTATTCGAATTCGTTTTTAGTATAATCTTTTCACAATTTCAAGTATTAATTTTAACTGGTTTCTAGAATTGGGGGTGAATAGTTTGGCGACAACTAGTTTCAGATTTTCCTATTCCTCAGAAGACGTTTACTTAATTTATTAATCTCCCATCAACCCTGATCAATGCATGCATGCATGTTCGTAAGAGAATTAATTTATGGTTGATCGTAGATGGTTTCATTTGCATGACGTTCGTTCACTAGAAATAATTTAGTAGAGTGAATGAAATATTAAATGGAATATGAAAAATGAAACTGAGAAATCCAACTGGGCTGGTCCATACGTACGTTTGCATTAATTTTCTCCAATTGTCAAGCATGCATGTGACGAAGCATGGTGAAATTTGTAAAGATTTAATTGGACTAAAATCGGGCCAGGCCCAATTTGTCCCATAATGTTTGCGTTTTTTATTGGCCCAGGTTATGTACAACCTTTTCTTTTTGGTAGTACACCTACCCAATTAGTATTACATGGTTTACTAATCTATGAAAAAGACTTTCATTTTTAACAAAAATTTTACTAATCTGTGGAATTACGATAGTACCCTTTTTTAATTTTAGGAAATCTAATTCATTCAAACCTTAGTTTATAATATATCCAGGAGCAGATTCAGAATTTATTCATTGGGGACTATTGTAGAAAACTAAAATATATATGTATTAACATAATTATATATATACAAATATATATACACTGTAGCTCAAAAATTTAGGGGACTATAACCCTTAGCCCCCTAAATCCGCCCCATGAATATATCCACTAACTACAAATCTACAGTCACCACCAAAAAAAAAAAAAAAAATTCAAAGTTAAATGCATGCATGAATCAACAAAATGGCATGGGGCAAACCACGAGAACGAACTTGATATGAATGTCTCCAAGTAATATGAGCCACTGGCGTATCCCAGAGGTCTTTTACCTTCATTTGTTTATTATCGAATTGAGTTCAAAATAAAATGAATTTAATAATATCAATTTTAAATTAGATTATTTATTATTAATTAAATATATAAATTAATTATATATATATATATTTAATAAATTCTACATTATATTTTTCATATTTATCATATATATGTAGTGTGAAAGTTGTAATTAAATATATTTTATTTCATTCTTCCTCAATTGGGATAAAGTGATTAACCTATAATATTTATCAATTCAATTCGTTAGCTCTCAATAACTCTGTTTTTTTTTCAATGGTTCTTGTTTGTTTCACTCTGACTATTATGTTATACAATGAAAAAAAAAAGATATACCTCTCACTATAAGATAGATAGATTTATTAATTAAATTAGTTCATCAAACATAGAAAGTTCATTTTTTAATAGTTATAAATAAACTTCTAAAAAATAGTTACTAAATATAAACATTAAATTTAGTATATAAGTCATAACTTTAACTTTTAAATTTTTAACTTGCATAGTTTTATGTACTTTTATGTAGTGGGAGTAGTAACCACTAATTAGCAATCCAAACAACAAATAATTCTTCCCAAGGTCGGGTATTGGCAATGATGAATCAATTACTAGTCAATGCAATGAAGTTGATGGAATAATAATAATAATATTTGCGAAAGATCGACCTGAAAAAGGATGCAATTTTAATCATGGGTTCCCTCTCATCATTGGTGTTCTTCAATTCCTTCTTTCCGGTGGTGGCGTATGAAACGACACAATCAAGGCGCACTTATTTCTAGCAATACAAAAGCCTATTATTAGTGGCTTCATTGTAAGCACCTATACCAAATTAAATTAAATAAAATAATATTGCTTATCGTACACGGAATATTCTAAGAATCATGTCATATTCTATTTTCCCATTTTCTAGACATGTATTTATGTACACTTCCAATGTGGATGTTGGGAATTTGGATCCGGGAATCCATGAAGAGATCAGGTACAAGACGATTCTTTAATTTATAATAAAATAAATCTACATAGTGCTAGTTCCATATATATATATAAAAAAAAAAAAAAAAAAAGTAGTAAAATGTTGTATGAGTCAAGTGTATTCTACCATTTAAGTGTATTTTTTTTTAAATATTATCATTATTTTTATGAACGATTACAATTGTTCAATTGTTATAATATATTCAGTAAAAATAATTGTGATTAAGATTTGTTTCTAGAATGTAAAGGTATATATCTTGTGTGGTATAAAATCTATCAGCTGCTCAATATTCCTGTTGTGATCCACTAGAAGATCAGGATGCAATTTATTTTCTTTTTGAGTTGTCTATATGAAAAAAAAAAAAAAGAGAGAGAGAGATCAATTGCTATATGAAAGGGAGAAATATTGCTATTTTTTAAGGCACTGATTTTGGGATTTAGATCCTCTTTATTCTTTTGTTGTAAATTTTTGTAAATTTTGGAGAGAGATCAAAATCCCTGATTTTGCCTTAGACAAGCTAGTTGAGAATATAAAGGCTCATTTATGGAGTTGGATGTCTGATTATTTTCCAAATATTTTATCCTTTTGATACCTAGTTACAATATTCCAAATTAATTCATAGTTGTTAGTATTAATTCTTGTCAAAAACTTTGTACGTATGCCTTAAACTCATCTGCTATTGAATAAAATTTATTTTTCTTGATAAAAAAATTGTTATTGTTAAATAAAAATAAATGATACTATTTAAAATTGTATTTGAATTAAATGGTGTATATGGTGCACAAAAAGACTTATTCAAAAAAATATAATACTACAAAAAAATTGTGAAATACCGACAGACCAAATTCCATCACAAATACCGTTAAAATACCGACAAAATACCGGAATTTCAAATTTGATTTACTACAAAATAGAGTGATTTTTTATAAACAATATTTTTCCGTGAATATTAATATTCGCCGGTAATTACCGACGGAATACCGACAAATATTCATCGGTATTTACCGACAAATTAATTTTCGTCACTATTTTTGTGATGAGAAAAATAACGACGAATAACTTGATTTACCGATGGAAATCCGTCGGTAAGTCATCGATAAATGATTATTTTTGTAGTGTAAATAGTTCACAAGTATTACTTTGTAGTTTAATGACTAATACCGTATTTTTTTAATAAAATAACTAATATTATCAAAATTAATATTTTAATGAAATAACTATTCCATTTTGAAATTAGCTTCACATTTTCTTTTTCTATTTGTTACAATAAACTTCACACCCTTAAAATGAAAAACTTTTCATAAACTTTACCCCCACAATATTTTCAATTTTACACAAAATGTCATTACTTTTTTATACACACAACCACACAATTAAACTCATTTATTTACTTTATACATAAATATTTGCAAAATTACTCCTCAAATTTTCATTCATTTCTTTACTTTCTTAATATATTTGTCACAAATTAAGTATGAAGTTAAACTTGGAACGGAAATAGTATTATATTAAAATATACACATAAAATACAAATTATTTACTCAATAGCATCGATTTACATAAAACATTGTCATAAAATATTTAACTAATTTTATATATAGGAAAAAAATTCGAGCAACCATTTACTTGATAAAAATAATTAAATTAATTTAATAAAAAGAAAGCTAAAACTTTAATTCTGATGGATGACTAACACAATATTAAAATTATCTTTTTAAATTCTGAATATCAAAATATTACCTAATAATAATAGAATAATATGAACAGAGTATGTGATCTATTAATTTTTAGTGTTCTGCCTCATTATTTTTAATACATGATAACTCATTTACGACACATGATGTGTATCAAAGACATGATTGAAATAAATGTGTCCATAGAATTACATAGTGTTTATGATTGGTATTAACTAAGAGCTAAATGTAACTATAAAAATTCACACAACGTGCGAATTGCACTATAAAATTGGTTTCCATTACACTTAACTAAAATTATAATGGAACTTTGAATATACATCCAATAGAAGATCATGTTCCCACCTAAAATTAGAAAGTCGATCATTACACTAAAATAAATTAAGATGATTTCATGATATTTACATAATCTGAAAGCTAAAGAACGGCAAGTCAAACAAGATTTCAAGAGATACCATGATTTGAATTCATACAACATTATATTGTCGTCCCTTCATATAAATTAATGGTGGGGTACAGACCTTTGAGCTACTAATTATGTCCATACAAATCCAAAATGGGTTCTTGATATTTTACTTGCTAAATGCTAATACTCTATATCCCCATACATAATGCTGCCCTTTTGCTTCGTTTTGAGCACCTCTTCGGTTCACGGTGGGATACATGAAAAGATAATGGCCCACTTATGACAAATCCTTGTATGCACAGTTTGAATTGTGCATTTTTTTAATTTTTTTTTATCGGGAAAAGGGTGACTCGGACGGTCACCCATGACCTTTAGGTTATAGGTAGTAGAAATTTCTAACCACTTGTGCATTTTTAATGATATAATTTATTTTATTAAATCGTGTAATTGATTCAAAGTGGTATATATAGTTTAATTGATTAGAAAGTTTCACTACTTATATTGTAAGATCATGAGTTCGAATTATCATTTTGCCCGATAAAAAAATAATCATATTAATTCGAAAACAATTATACATACACACCATATAAATGATATTACTCATTTCACTAATTAGTATTAATCATTAACGAATGACATTATTTGAAAACTAGTTCAACAGTGCAAAGATTCACACAAATATTGTTCCTTATTTATATATTACAAAAACGCAACTTCCAATGTTTTAGGTGAGATGATAATACTTTCATGCAGAATGATATTTTTATGTGTAAAAATGTTACTTTAAAAGATAATAGTATTACTATATCATCGGTACATGGTCTTATCAGATTTGTTGATTAAATGTAGACAACGATTAACAATTTCGTTGACAATAAACTGTCGATATATAATATAGAGAAATAGCTATTATTATGGTTTTAAAACATGACGGTGTGTGTCAATCTAGTGTGCATTAACAATTTAATTAAATATTAAGGGAAAAAGAAAAATACGAGGACAGACTATTTAAAAAAGTAGTATTTGTTGATTAAATGTATTTAATTAACAATCAATTGGAAGCCCGGAATTAATAGTAAACCATTTAAAAAAGTTTACGTGGCCATTAATTGCCAGTTGCCACATAACATTAATTCCAACGTGACAAACAAATCAATTAAAAAATAATAATTTAAATATTAAAGGAAAAAAAAAAAAGAACAGACGAAATGAGTTTACGTTTTCTCATCGCCATCGCCATGAACGAGTGTGCATTATTACTCCCATTAATTATTCACACTCAATTTTCAACAAATCACAAACTTTTACAGCTTTTCAAGTAGTATGGTTGTGCATAGATTTTTATACCTTTATATAAATACAAAAATTAATTAATTTTACATTTCTTTGTAAATTTGGAATTTTAGATGAAATGAAATTTTTTCATTCGTCCCACGAGTAAGATGTCCAGATCCCGAGTTCGATTCTCATAAAAACAATTCCACTCATATTAATATTATTGTAAATGTGAGGCCACAATTTTTATAAAAGCAATTCTACTCATATAATTTTATTGTAAATGTGAGGCCACACTTTTTATTAATAAAGTATATCTATGTAAATAAAATTGAATAAGTATGATTTTAAATTTAAATAGTTTTTGGCCCAGGATATTGCCACACAAGAATTCTCGAGTGCACACACCAAAATTTTTTTTTAACCAAACCTTACGTGAAATGTCCAAAACACCCCTCTGCTAAAATTTCAAATTGGGGACTACTAAGGGCACACACCACGTCTGACACATTTACGTGTGAAGGTGGTGAAGTTCAAAAGTCCTACGCTGAAAAAAAAATGACGTAAAACACCAAAGCATCGACCACAGGCTTGTTGTGAATGAGAAGGAGTTGCTCCGGTGATTTTAACGATTATATTTGAAATGAAGGGATCAAAACGTGGAAAAAGAAACATGTAAGTTCTTGTATTTTGAGTTTTTAGTATGTCATTAAAACTAGGGTTTAGATGAAATATTGTGTATTTAGAGTGGTAAATGGTAATGTGAGTTGTTTTAGATGATATTGTGTATTTAAATCGTTATTTCCATGGTATTGCATTGTTGGCGCCATAAAGTTTTTCATATTTTTTCGCGAGCTTTGTGCGACAACTGGTTCGTAGCACAAGTGTTACTTGTGCGAAATTTTTGATCGCACAAAACACTATTGTGCGGTTTTATTTTTCGCACATGGCCCTTTGTGCGATCATATATTTCGCACAAGTTCATATTTTTCGGATATATATTTCGCACGTTGTTACATTGTTCGTTTTTATTTTTCGCACTTGCTGAACTATTTTTTTGTTTTGTATTTTGAGTTACGATGAAGAATATGATGTTGGGGAAGAATATGATATTGGGTGTTCTCAATCGGATTATGATTTCTTTTATGATCCGGATTATTATGATGTGGATGATGAGGATGAGTATGGGGATGACAAGGATTTTGAGGATGAGAAGAATGACCGGGATGAGAAGGATAATCAGTGCCCGGAGAAGACGCTGAAAATGAAGATCGTGAAATTACAATGGACTACACGAACGTCTTCACAACTACGGAATATTTTGAGTCTCGAGATTCACTTATTTCATGGGTGAAGCGTGTCGGTAGTGCTCACAACATAGTAGTCGTTGTAAGTCGTTCGACTACGGTGGGGGTGGTAGTAAAAGGCCCGTATTCGGTTAGCTTGTGAACGATCGGGTGTGTACCGTGAATGAAACAAGAAAGCTAGTGAATCGGAGCCAAAGAAGAAGAGGCAAAAGAAGTCGAAAAATCGATGACGATGATGATGATTTTACGAGGAAGAGAAGATCAAGAGACGGATTACGGGCACTAAGAAATGTGGATGTCCGTTTGAATTGAGGGGTACGGAACGCATTGATTCTACTTGGCAGCTTGATGTGAAGTGTGGCACACAATCATCCGATATCCCGATATCTTGAAGGCCACTCTTATGCCGGACGCTTGACACATGAGGAGGAGACATTTGTTGTTGATATGTCGAAGTGTAATGCTCCTCCGAAGATGGTGTTGGATAGCTTGAAGAAAAGAACGAGCACAATCATTCGACACTACGACATATTTACAATGTCGGACACAAGCACGAGTGTCCGAGTGGTGTGGTCGGACTGATTGCGGCATTTGATGACAAAGTTGGTCGAGAATAAATATTTTGAGACGCCCGGGGAGATGTGAGAAGACAAACTCTCTTCAAGAGTTATTTTTGCACACCCCGTCTCCATCCAGGTTGGTGCATTCTTTTCCGAAGGTGCTCATGATGGATTGCACGTACAAGACGAATAGGTACCGCCTACCATATTTGGAGATAGTTGGAGTGACGTCGGCGGCTTGACATTTTCGGTTGCATCGGCATATCTCATGGCGAGAGAAGGAGGAAAATTATCGGTGGGCATTAGGATTGCTTAGAGGACTCTTGGGAGAGGATTCATTACCCACGGTCATTATTCTTGATCGGGAGAAGGCCCTCATGAATGCTTTGTTTCAAGCCAATTTCCAAATGCCCGCCACTTTTTATGTACTTTCCACATTGATCGAAATGTGTTGGCTAATTGCAAGGAAATGTTCAAGACTAAAAAGAATGGGACAAGTTCAATGGTCAATTCAATGATGTGTGGAGAGCTGATTACGAGGCTGAATTTAAGGAAGGCTGTGGGTGTGCTTCGATCCAAATTTCCAAAGAAGCCCGTGGACTACGTCATGAATCAGTGGATAAATCCATACAAAGAGAGATTCGTTAGGGCGTGGACGAATGAAGTGATGCATTATGGAAACACAACAACTAACGAGGTAAAAACAATAATTTTTACAATAATAGTTACTTTGTACTTTTGTATATTCAAAATAATTATTGGTTGTCATTTTTTTTTCTTAGGGTTGAAAGCCATCATGCGGCTTTGAAGAGATTACTTGTGAATTCAATGGGTAATTTTGAGACGTGTTGGAACAAGACTCACACTCTCTTCAATACATGCCATGTTGCCATCAAAGCCTCGTTTGAGAAGAGTCTAAATGTTGCCCAACACAGGTTCTCTTCAAACTTTTTCAACTATTTAAGGGGTGTTGTGTCTCTTGTTGCATTGGAGAAATTATTTGATGAAATTAAGATTGTTAAGAGTCCTGGTTTTGTGTCAAGTGATTGCACTCACATTTTAAAAAAGGTATATGGATTACCGTGTGCTCACGAAATTGAAGAGTATGTTTTATGTGATAAACCATTACCGGCTAGTTCACTTGACGCATTTTGGAGAAAAGCTGGATTTGGAGCCTAGGGTATTTGAGCCGGAGGATGTTGAAAAGAAGGGGTCTAAGCCTAGGGTATTTGACAAACGGTTTCAAGATGCCGTAAATGACATGTATCGGGTCTTTGAAAGCTACTCGAAGAAGAACAATTGTTGTATTTGAGAAGGATGCGCGAGCTAGCAAATCCGGGACTACGAGATATGGTGAACCAATGCCAAAGATCGAAACCCGAGGACGGCCAAAGACAGGACAAGAAGAAAAGCATAAAGGAAGATACATCGACGAAGAGAGATCCAAGCTTGTTTGAGATTAAAGAGTCGTTGTCATTGGTTGGGAGTTGCTCGGTGCAAGAAGAAAGCAAGTTCATTGACGTGGATGTCTCGGTCCCATCTGCGACGTTTCAAAAGAAAGGCCGTGTGGTGCAAACACCGGTAAATTTGTTAATTGGTTGTCATTTTTTTTTTTGTATATAAATTTGTGATTCTCAATATATAATCTTGTTTTTTACGTTTTAGGTTGCCCGTCGACGTACCCGACATACAAAGGGTATGGATTTGATTGGTAGTGTTCTGTGGGAATTTCATCCATACATCGTAGATATGAAGAATGTCAAGGGCGATGGCCACCGTGGTTACCGGTGTATTGCAGACCTAATGGGCTATGGCGAGGAGAATTGGGCAAAAGTTCGACAAGACTTGACTACCGAGTTGTCCAAGAATGTGGCATTATGTACGAGACCGTTTTCCTCGAAGATGGTGGAGTCGAACGCATCTTGAAAGTCCTCAATTGCTATGACGAGTTCGCAGGAAGGAGCAACTGGTTGGCGTTGCAGAAATGGGACATTTAGTGGCATCCACGCATTACAACGTGTGTTTTGCCGCCCTAGACCCTCGCATAAATCGACATACCCGCCGTTAAAAAAGCGATTGCCTAGAAGCCCAAAGAAGATTGTTTGTGCCTTAATCAATGAGAATCACTTCATACAGTATTAACTCGGCATTATTTTGTGCATTACATTTTTAATTATACGTGAATTGTGTGTAACAAAAATCTTATTTCAATCTTGTTAGGTGTTCTTCGGTGCGGATACACTTTACGGTGATTGAGCATGGATGGCATGAGTACCACCAACCTATTGCTAATGGTTGGTTGACGGTGTACGAGAAGTTGCAATTTCGGTGATTGTTTATGTGATAGAAGTTGTGTATATGAGTACATGGACCCTCTTGCACTTTTTTGTTAATTTTTTGAGAATATGCTTTGGGCCATCTTTTGAATGATCAATTATGTGAAGAATTTAACATATATTTATTGGATATGAGTATTTTGTCAATGGTGTGTGCGACTTCATTTTTCGGTGATTTTTGCATGCTTGAACTAAAAAAAAATTCAAATCCTCATGTGCGACCATTATTTTCGCACAAATGTGTGTTCGTGCGAAATATATTATCGCACAAATTGAAATTGTGCGATAAAAAATGTCGCACTAATTCATCAAATCTCGAAAATACTTACATGCGAAAAAAAATAAGCACAAAACTATTTGTGCGAAAAAATGTATCGCACAATGTGTGTGAACTTAACACGAAGTGTGTGAACTTAAAATTTTCAAATATGCATATCGAGAATCCTCCCGTGCGAAAAAACCATACGCACAAAAAAATTCATGTGCGAAAAAATGTATCGCACAATGTGTGTGAACTTAACACGGATGTGTGTGAACTTAAAATTTTCAAATATGCATATCGAGAATCCTCCCGTGCGAAAAAACCATACGCACAAAAAATTCATGTGCGAAAAAATGTATCGCACAATGTGTGTGAACTTAAAATAAAGTGTGTGAACTCAAAATTTCCAAATACGTATTAAAGAAATCATAATGTGCGAAAAAATCTTTCGCACAAAATATACTTGTGCGAAAAAGTTTACCGCACAAAAAATACTAGTGCGGAATAATTTATCGCACTAAGTGTGTGTACTCTGTTTATATATGTGTGCCTATAAAAATGTGTTAACCAAAAAATATCAACAACACAAAATAATAATAATAAATTCCATATCACATACCACATACTAAACTTTTTAAACCATCAAATTTCCAACCTGTTTACGAGAACATATCCATACCACAAAACCATCAAATTTTCAACCTAGTTTTATACACATAATTATACAAAATTCTAAAATAGTTCATAATGAATAAATAGTTCATCGACGACCTAGTTTGCGTCCTCCACGTGACGATGATCCTCCTTCTCCGCTCCCACCAACCCGTTTACGACCCTATGCAACGGTGTTTCTCCTACTCCATCTCCACTGAGTAGACGTAACACTTCTTCCACCTTTTCCATAGCACTGCAAAAGTCAAGCTCTCATCATGCTCGTACTTGTACAAAAGACTCTTCAACTCATCTTTTGCAGCATCCACGTTAGAGACTTTAGGTGGGCGTGGGCGATCACGAGGACGGATACTCATGTGGTCTCGAGTTTGAAGCGATGGGCGACTCATTTGCAAGGAACCAATCAAGGTATCCATCAATACAATCATCATCTTGCGTGCATTCTTCACCTAGCCTCTGTTCGGTCGATAGATGCGCATCCCACGTGCCAAAACTTTGACCAATTGCACCCCAAAGTGCCCTAGTTCTTTTAGAACCTCTACCCTTTAAGCAGACGCCCGTAACAAGTGGTTTTTCCGGAATCGTTTGTACATAGCCAAATTGCCTAAGAACCCTATCCGGCATGTACGGCTCCACAATATCTCCACAGACAATACATCCGTAGAAGTATGACACGAGCTTCAACGGGTAATGATCTCTTAATGCACGATATGGAGTCCAATTGACCTACAAAAACGTGAATTAATTACATGCTAACACAAAACAAAATATAAATTTGAAATTTGAAAATATTACCTTAGAAGGCTCATACACATCCAGTCGCTCTCTATAGTCTCGAACACGGTCGATTCTTGGACTGTGTGTGCTTCCGTGAATACTTAATGGATAATGGGTCGGGATATCCGAAGTTTGCATTTTGGGGTGGTAATATCGAGAGATGGGAAATGCTCATATATCCAAGCCTGCAAATAAAATGTCTATCAATAAATGATTAACAACTAAAATTAAACGATGCATTAATAAATGTTTACCTCGAGAAGAGTGAGATAACCACCTATCTCGCTTAACCTTGAATTGCGATGCCTCACCCAACTTGTTTGTATAGATAGGCTAAGGCTGCGGATCCCCAAGCATATTGGCTAAATTGCTTCATATCGGATGCGTGTTGCAACCACGAGGTGTTTACGCGGGTACCCGTTTTATCCGGAAATAACGCGGTACCAAACAAGTACAACACATAAGCTCGTGCTGCATACGCCACCTCATCCGCATCATTCGATCCCATCTTCCCCATGAAAGTGTCCTTCAACCACGTCAACTTCACAGACGACCCACGTCTACCCCTAACCGCCTCCTTTGCTACCTTGCTCGTTACTCCCAACAAATCCATCACATCTTCAGAGCCATTCACTTTCTCTTCCCTTGTCGATTGCACCGGAGACCATCCACCATTAGACCGTAATACAATACACGTCATCGAAGCGTGATTGTCATTTCACCAAAAGGAAGGTGAAATGAATTTGTCTCGGGATGCCATCTCTCAACAAAGGCGGTGATCAAGTTCTTGTTCGGGGTCTTGTATGCTCCACGCTTAATGTGAAATAGTCTTGACCTACGGAACATCTTTGCGGAAAGCGAGAGTCGGAGTTCGCCTTCACTATCAAACTCCCATGCTAGGAGTTTAGCAATATGGCTCGGCATCGCAACACATCTCTCTCATTACCTGCCATATGTGTCGAGCGACATGATCTTGAAAGCCATGAAGCAAGGGAGGTGATGGGACATCTTCCACCGTGATTGTATGACCACTGGTCCTCATCCCCATCGTCACCTTCCTCTTCATCGTCATCGCCGTCTCCCTCTTCATCACCGTCGTCACCCTCTTCATCTTCATCATCATCTATATCCGCCGGCTCCTCATCGTGTACTTCTTGAAGGCCCTTGTTCGGGTTGTTCGGGTTGTTCGGGCTCGGCATCACCAACAGTATAACATCCTCTGTGTTGGGTTGTTCGGGTTCAAGCATCACCTTCTGTTGTTTTCTACGCCTATAAGATGCGGTGGGACGAATTCTCCCTTCCTCGGGATCACTGTTCAACGAAAAATGTTAAATCTCACATGTTCGAAACAAAAAGCAAAGACAAATCAATATCGTGCGAAAACAAAATTCCGAAAATAAACATCATGTGCGAAAAAAACTTCGTAAAACAAACACCATGTGCGAAAAAAATGGCCGCACAAATGTATTTTGTGCTAAAAAAATTCGCACTACTAACGGATTGTGCGGAGAAAAGTTTCGCACACAATACATTTGTGCAACAAACCAGTAATCGCACCATCTATGCCAGTTCAAAATCAAGAAATCAAAAATTTAGTGCGATTTAACAACATATTAATCAATCTAAACAATATAATTCATAATTTCGGGGTAAAATTCGACATTACACAAACCCTAAACGCCATTAACACCCTAAACATGCTTTAAAAATCTTAAAATCACATAAATACGCAATCAATATACACAATATATAGGCAAATACTTATACGTAATAAATATACACAATACATACACAATACACACAAAAATAATTAAACATCAAAATCCCATACTTAACCTCCAAGAATCATAAACATATACGTTTTTGTTGAATTTTCAGAAATTTTGAGATAAGTTCCAAAGCACCTACCTCTGTCATTATTAACGACGGTTCCGGTGAGTGCGGCGGCGGTGGGTGAGCAGCGGTGACGGTGACGAAGACGGTGGTTGTTGGCCGCGATTTTTTCAGACGTGTGTGTGTACCCAAAATTTTGATCGAAAAAACGTAAGATTGGAGTGAGGAGGGAAATATACACCAGGGGTATTATTGAATTTTTCGGTGTGTGGACCCAGATTTTTGTGTGTGTACTCGGTGTTTGTGTGCACTCTGAGAATTCTTGTGTGGCAATATCCTGGCCCTAGTTTTTATATATTTATAAGGTTCACTCTTTTATTGAAAAAGTTAAGTGGAGCCTATACTAAAAAGGCTATCAACTAAAATGTTGGACTTAGGCCCAACTTTTTGTAAACATGCCCAAACATTTTGGTGCAAAGTGTTATAAGACTGATGAACACCCTGCATCATAGCTTATGGTTGGGTAATGAGGGAGACCTAGATTAGAGCAATGCAGGGAATAAGAAATTTATTGTCACACTGCATTATGAAAATTATTCAAAGTATGGTCTGATATCATACTCAATGCATGCTCTCAACTTACAAAGAAATAATATCATGATAATTAAAAGTTAAAGTGCTAACAAAATTAATTGAAAAATATCATAACAAAATCGAGTAAATGAAAATATTGAAACATTGAATAATTAATGTATCAATCATATTTTATAAGTGATTTTAAGAGACAATTCTATTGGTAGATAATGTGTTTTTCATATAATTGGAACGGAGGAGAGAGTAACACTCGTTGACATTTATATTAAAAGACACTCAAAAGAGATGCAAAACCGTGGCCACAACTAATTCTTTTGCAAAACATTTGAGTGGAATCCAATCATGTTTGTGGTTAATAAATGCCAAGTTGCCAACAAAGTATATATATACCGCAAGGCAAAATTTACTATAAAGAAGGGTTTATAGTAAATTTGATTTATTAAGAATATTGTTTATATTATTAAAGAGTATTCATCATTATAATTGAGAAGTATATCATATATTATTAAAGGGTATCAATCGTAATAACAAAAGGGTGTTACTTATATTATTAAAGAGTATCGGTTTTGATAATTTAGGGTGTGACTTACATTACCACAAGACAACATTAATAAGGGTATTAGTCATAATAACTGAAGGGTGTGACCTATATTAATAAAAAGTATTAGTTGGGATAACTGAAAGATAAACTAGATTTATTTTTTCAATGTGAATCAAATTTCACCGTAAAATTTGGTTTACTGGAGACACACTCATACCAAAAAAAAGAATATATATTTTTAAAAGCCCAATAACTTAAAGAGGTAGTAAAAAAGAGAATTATAAATTTTCAAAATCCTCTCAAGTAATTAATCGACTTTTAATGCCTTCGGAAAAAAAAAGTAATCGACTTTTAAAAATATTATTCCCGCCAAAAAATGCAACTATGCAAAACCACAGAAAGAATATAATTTGCAATCATATTCATACGAGAGCTAAATATAAGAAGCACTAATTAAATGCATAATTTGGTGGATGTCATATTCTTTACGTGCTGAAAAGTTGAGGCTTTTCAGTGCCTAATTAAATTAAATCAAACCACTAATATTATCTCTTCAACCAACTTTCTTTACAACAATTAATATATTCCATGCTTCACATTCTTTAATAGATTCCTTAGTCACACTCCCATAACCAATAACTATTCTAGCTAAAAATGTTCTTTTCTAAAGACCACGCGTCCTCTATGTATACATGTCGGAGTGAGAACACTAATTCATTGGAATTGTGTGGTATTATATATATATGGAAAATTTGTAAATAAATTTTATATATTTTTTTAATATAATCAAAAATTATTTTTTATTTTAGTAGGATCACGATTTTGTTTTTCAATTCAGTACATATGATTATTTCTTAGCAACCTAATTATTGTTAATTGGCGTGATAATTCAATATATACTTTAGCTAGGACATCTTGTTTTTATGATGGTCCTTATATTTGGGTCGAACCTTCAATTTTTTGAATGACCTTTAATTTATTTTTGCTTCAATAAAAATATATCTAAAGTTGTCAAAATGAACTTGACCCATTGAACCAGCCTCCATCATATTTGAGAGAGGATTGGGCCAAGCTTTTCTTAACATGCTCGAGGGCAGGCCTAAATGGAATGGGGAAAGAGGATTTTGCGCTGGGCAGAGATCCCCGACAAGGCAGAGATGGAGGATGTTTTCTCCTGATCGCTTTGTGGGAACAGAGATGAAAATTCCTCATTGTGACGGGAAGGGACGGAGATTGTCCCCTATGCCCCGCCTCCCGCCTCGTTGACATTGCTAGTGAAGAAGTAGAGGATGACAGATAGAACCAGCAGAAAAATTCATGTGTTTGAGAGATTGAGAGAAAATAAGACAATTTAATGAGATAGAACTAAAAGAAAGGGAAAAACAAGGTAAAATATTTTTATTAATCCCTTAATTTGACTCAATTTTACTGAAATTAGTCCTCTAACTATACCTTTCTTTAAATTTTGGTCTCTCTTAGTTGCTATCACATGTAATCATCAGGTTACAAATGTTGCAATATTTTCTATTTAATTTTACTTTTAAGAATACATTAAATCTGGAAAAAATATCACATCACTTGTTATCTAATGGTTACTTGAAATAACAGGTATGGGGACTAAAATCAAAAGAAATGTATAATTAAAAGACTAATTTTAAAATGTAAAAGATAAGACGACTAAAATTAAAGTTGAACCAAGTTAAAGAATTAAAAAATATTTAAAATAAAAATGAGAGATTACATGCGAGAGAGAGGATGAAGAGAAAGAGGCAAAGTAAATGTGAGAGAGACACTGAGGAAAAAAATAATTTGCGTGTGAAATGGAAGCGAGAGAGGAAAAAATTGACTTACATGTTAAAGAGAAGTAATGACTTCATTTACATATTTTAATATTTAGTAAGAAATTATAAATTAAAATTAAACTGCTCATTATATAGTAGAAACTATATTCATGAATTTACTACTCCTATTAAATCTATTCACGATCTAATCATTCGGATATTATTGATTGTGAGTTTGTTTGTCTGTTTATATAGACGAGTTTTATTAAACGAGCTTGAATCAATATTTTTCAAACGAACTCTGAATAATTTGTAAACAATTTAATTTAATTATATCATATATGAATAATCATGATTCATAATCTGGGCATTTACAATACGCATATTCGTATTAATGCACTTTTTTAAGCAAGGCATCATACTAGTACAGGGATATTATTCTGGTACAGGGGATAGGGAATGATAAGTAATATGGAGTATCATCTAACTATTAATAATAAATTAATATACGCAGTGGATATGATTCTGGTACATCAGTATTAAAATAATTAGTGATTTATTCCTCTGTAGTCGCACCATCTTAATTATTAGCATAAATTTCCAAATTATACTCTTGTTAATTATGCCAATTGAATCTAATTAAATTATTCAAAATTATTTTATTGCTAGCTAAATATTCTTATGCGAGACATCCAATGAATCTTACATTATAAAAATATATTAAACTCATTTTGAAATCACAAATTCAACGCCTTCAAGTTGCTCCTGTGCACAAATTGTAACTTGTAGTTAATTCAAATTATCATTTTTCCGTAAATGAATAATTAATAATAATAATAATAATAATATATTTATATTTTTAATAAATGATTAATATATAATATATATTAGCTTCGTTTCGGATCAAAGTACCTTTCAATAGGGTATAGAAATTTTTATGGAAAAGGCTTCAATCTCCTCTGAAAATGTGATCTAATCTTCAAAATAAATGTCGAAGATATGTTTTTATAATCGCAGTAAAGATATGATCTATTTTCCAAGAATATCTCAAAAGTTGTCGTCCAAATCTCTCATAATATATATATATATATATATATATATATATATATATATATATCAAATAATAGGTTTGATTTTCATAAGTCTGTTACTTTGCCTTACACTGAGGGGTTAGAGTTTTTCATGTTTTTGTGAATTTGGCCCAATTGATTGCACCTCACATATTCACACATTTGCCTCAATCCAAACTCCACTAAAACACTCTAACATAACCTGAAAATATTTAGGTAATAGGTGGTGCAAACTTTAACCACTCGAATTTTACCATTTCATCCATTACACTCTCAATAACTAGTCTTGAATTTCCTTTCTAATTATTTAGGTATTATGGTATATATATTGTTTTTTTTTATGGTATATTGTAATTTGTTATAAAATGTCATAGTATTATATATTGTAATTGTTTATATATTTAATTTTATTATAGTATTCATTTTATTCTATATTTTAGTAGATTTTCGGTGACTTAATTTATTTTAAAGTAAAATCTAAATGTATTTATTATTAATATGCACCATTATGTTATTTTATTATTTCGATATTAAATTTTATTTTATAATTACTCTTATATTATTCTTTATGCACCATGTAAAGATAAAAATACAAATATAACTCAAATATTAAAATAAAATTTCATTAAATATGAAATCGTTTGACACAAAATTTTAAAAAGGTTGATTTTAGGGCCTAACAAGTCAAAAATGCAGTAGCACAAATTTCATGTGTCACCTCTCTCACACACCAATGTTTGTCCAGATAGTGCATTTTACATGTGGATTCCAATCTCTCTCTTTCTTATTTAATTAATTAATTAGTTAATTAATTCCCAACTGATTCTTAACTATATATATGCATTATTCCCTCTCTCCTGAGGACATGCGTAGACGATTCTTCTTGCATTTGCACTGCCTACTTCTTTCTTTCCCTCAATTCGCCATTTTATCAACTGTATTTCACCAATTTCTCTTTCATCTCTTAGTTTTTGTTTTCCTTATTTTTCTTCTTGTGTGTGTGATTTTTGCTTTGAACAACACATGCAAACACTCATAAATGCGCACACACATTATGTGTGTATTTATGAGGTGGTGCTAAAAAGGAAATTAAATTGAGTACCTAAAATGCAGGTAATTAATTGATTGATTTCAATTTCTTTGAAAAATATATAGTTGTACAAAAACCAATGGAGGTTAATGGCCAAAATCACGTGGGGGAAAAGTTTGAGAAAAGCTACTTCGATGTATTGGGGCTTTGCTGTTCATCTGAAGTTCCATTGATCGAAAAATTCTTAATTCCCTCGATGGGATAAAAGATTTTTCAGTGGTTGTCCCAACTAAGACAGTCATCGTGGTTCATGATTCTCTCCGAATTTCACAGCTCCAAATTGGTATGTAATTACAAATCATATATTATATTAATCTCTCTCTCTCTCCCCCTTCGTTTTTGTGAAAAATAACATCATGCATTGTACTATAATTCTGCACCCACCAGAGAAAGAGTGGAAGGTAAAGGTATAACCTAAAAAGAGAAGTAAATTTAGTGCCTTTTCCTTGATGGCAATGTTTTCATGCAATTAGTGCATATGAAAATATTGGAGTTTTAATTTAATTTCAAATATGTTTTATTGTGTTTCGTAAATAATTTAAATTAAATTAAAATTATTTATATGCAATTGATGCCCAAAAATACTGTGAATCTTTCTTATTAGTTTCACTTAATTTCTTAAAAATCTCGATTGGATTCTCTTGTGCCTACTTTTCAATATTAAATTACATAATTTAATTACAAAAATAGATTCATTCAATCAGCGATGGTGGACGGCCGATTGCCTTGAGGTAGACATGAACCAATAATTTGTTAAAGCGATATCTCATAAAATTAATTTGATCTGAGTGCTCCATTTGCTGTCTGCCAAAAATCAGGCACGAAAGCGATCCTACTTCATTTTAATTATTTCCTCCGTTTCAATTTGATTTTTTTAAAAGAAAAAAGCTATTCCAAATTATGTGCTGTTTTTATTTTTTGGGTAATGTTAACAAGTTTTATCATAAAATTTATTTTGAAAGAGTATTAGCTGTAAATTAATTTCACCAACTCTTAAATGGTTTTTATGTTCTTTTCTCCACTTTACCCTTTTTTTTAAATAATGTAAATGAAAATATTTTTAAATAAATAAATGATCATAAATAATTCATTGATGAACTGAAAAAGTATATTAATTTTTTAATCAAATATTATTTTGTTATATATTGTGGATTCCAGTGAAAGCGTTAAACCAGGCGAGGTTGGAAGCGAACGTTAGAGTATGTGGATACGCGGATTATAAAAACAAATGGCCGAGCCCTTACGGAATTGCCTGCGGTGTATTTCTTGTCTTATCTTTTCTAAAGTACGTTTATACCCCTCTAAGGTGGTTAGCCGTTGTAGCAGTCATCGTTGGAATTCCACCCATCTTTCTCAAGGCTTATGCGGCTCTACGCAATTTCAATCTTGACATCAACATCCTAGTTCTAATCACAGGTACTAAATTTAATTATTTGCTTTTATAGATGTCACACTTATTTTTATTTTTATCGGTAAATGTTAATTTGTTAGTTCATCAATAATTCGCTCCCAAAGAGAATCGAATTCGAGTCTATTACTAAAATGAGAAACCCGGTGACTAGATAGACTAAGCCAACTGATTAGACTTATAATTTTTCTTAATTCATCTACTAATATAATTCAAAACATTAATAATATTAATATTTATTTAAATAAGGCTATAATAGAGATTTTTTTTTGTTTAATTTGTCTTTCTAAAAAAATCTTAAAACTCATTTGTCTATAGTTGTTCAAGTAAAAATAACTAATATTATTCAATGATAAATATTGTTTATTAAAACAATTAATAAAATATTCCATGAAAATTATTAATGTACTATTAGAAAATATGATAATATAGATGTTGGGACTAGTGTCCAAATTATTGATCATGATGAAATTTTATAATAGGTCCATCTCGCTTTATTTTATTTTCTTGGTGCCTTACAAAGTGAATTTATAAGTGCCTTTGTGATGTCATTGATTGATGACGTTTTTATTACTAAATCTTTTTAATGAAGTTGATGTGTTTGTATATATGGATTAATTAAGAATTTATGAGTATGGCGTGGCGTGAGGTGTCTTGCAATCGTCGTGTAAATGATTAGTAAAGTTGGACTTGTGGATTGGAAAAGTTATTTCCATTATCCTTTACATGGATGTCCGATTCACATTCAACGTAGTGTTTTTATTTTTATAGTGAGTTTGTTGGAAAATTAGAAAATGATTGTGTTTAGAAATTAAAGTGCTTTTTACGAAAATTTCAAGAATAGAATTATTTGTTAAAAACCCACTTTAAAATGACTGTGCAGTAACGTCCTTAAAATGGAATTTTCACAATAATTTGTAATTAGCACAGTTGTATTATTATTATTTTTTAAAGTAAGAGTATGATTTAAGCAATTTTGGTATATGGAAAAGTACTATTTCAACCAATTTTTCCATAAAATTTTGTTTGTTTTTTTGTTTTTAGTAGGATTAGTTGTTTAATTAAAATATTAATTTAATATATAATATGAATAACTAATTTTACCATTTTAAGTTACACAATTTAATTAAATAATTTACAAGAGACTCGCTTATAATATAATACTAATACTATTCTATGACTAGTAGTTTTCATAAGAAGCTTAAAAAATAATATATTTCATTTTTTTAAGAACAATTCAAAATCACTTTAAATTGTTAAAAGGCAAATTAATTAGGACCTGCAAATAATCATAAACAATCATATATAAGGCATTGGAGTTTGTATATTTATCTTATCTGGTTTTTGAGTAGTTCGAGGAAAAGCGTAAATGTGTAGTAAACTTCCATATCTATGTCACGTTGTACAAGTAGAAATGTATATACATTTTTTTGATGTTTTTGTTCAAGTAATTTATTACAGAAAAATATTTAATTAGAATATATTCAATTTTATTAACTATTTATTTTATTATAAATATATTTTATGTGTTTCGTTTTAATTAAATTTTTTGTTTTGAAAACTAGACATAAATACTCAAATTACAGGAAACAAAATTATACCATAAAAAGGCTCACATATTTTTATTTTAAATTTATTTTTAAATATGCAATATAGGTGTCAAGTGTCATGTAAAAAATCGCAAAAAAAAAAAAAAAAATTAAAAATTATATATTAATTGATATATTATAGATTAAAATAAAACATGAAAATAATCATTATGATTGGGGTTAAAGTTGATAATGGAAGCATTATTTCAACCTTTTCGTCTTAAATCATTTATTGGTACGAATCTTTATAAATCATTGTGTAGCTTTTGTCAGCTTCTTTTGGCAACATATTTTATTTCTAAAGTAGAAAGGAAGTTTGGGAGTGAATCACGCACTTGTTATTTATTTTGGACACCATTCTCCTTTTTGTATATTAAAATATTGTGCACGAATTGTCTACTTAATTAATTAATTCCAAAAAAAAAAAAAAAAGGTAATCAATTATATATGTTATTTCATTTATTATAATATAATTATTGATTTAATATTTTTTACATTTCTTTTTATTTTTCATTTGGTAAATTAAACTCACTGTAAAAATTAAATTTATTATAAGGATTTAAAAAATATTATTTCTAACCCAATTTTTAAAATTGAATTTTTTTGGGTAAGTAACATGAGTGCCAAAATTATATATTATGAAAACATATTAGTTTTATACATTACGTGTTAAAAATATATATGATTTGTGTTCAATTTTGTTTCAATAAAGATAGAACATAACGTGCAACTTATTATTATTTTTTTTTGGCACAATTTTCTACTTTTTTAAAAAACAAAGCTCTTAGTTTCCTTTTGTGTTTCCATTAATTGCAGCATTTTCTTTTTTGTTATGTAAATCATAAAGCATTTTTGAGCCAGAAAATCTCAACTGTACTACTTTGGATATGTTGTGAACGTTTAACCATAATTAATTTTCTATATTAACTGTCCATTAAAATACATTAATTTAATTGTAATATTATTTAATAAAAATAACTAACACGATTTAAAAATACATTTGAGTTTCACAAGAAAATTGACTCGCTAGTTCACAGTGAAAAAAAAACTTGGTAAAAATGGAAAAGAAAAAAACATACACAAAATAATTTGGAAACAGTCTTCAACATCATTAAGCAAAAAATTCAGCAAACTTTTAGAATGAATGTGAATGTTTATTAGATTTGTAGCCTATAGAAAGAAGATAAAATGCAAATCTCTGTTTAATATTTTTATCATGCAACTTAACCTATATGACTTGTTCTTGCAGTTGCTGGATCTATTGCACTAGGCGATTACTGGGAAGCTGCGACTATTGTCTTTCTCTTCACAATATCCGAGTGGCTCGGAATCCAGGGCAAGCCATAAGGTACGAGTAAATGCTTCTTTGTCGTCTCACCCTCAGTTATTATAAATTACTTCATTTAATACAGGGTTAATTCAATATAAATATTTTTCTTTCTGCTTTATTAATTTTAGTCGTGGGTGTCCAATTTCAGTTTTTTTATATACTAATTTTAGTCATTTTTTGTGAAAAAATCAAAATTAACTAAATTAGCTCACATGTAGGACTGGAATTGGACACCACAGGACTAAAAAGTAGAAAGAAAAAGAATTTATATTGGATCCACTTTTAAGTTATATGACCTACTTAGTTGGAAATTCTTCAATGGCAATAGGAATAAAAATTAATATAAGACAATTGTGGTGCTTAATGAGAATAAAAGATGATGAATGACATTATTTTTCCTCCTAAATAAGATAATCATTACCCATTATGATTAACCTTTTTCTCATCTACAATCATTTCTCCTCAATCATTCCCCTCTATCATCAATAACATTTTCTTTTGTCTCATTTTCTTTAAAATTGAGCACAACATTAATGATGTAACCATCATGGAGACATTTCTTCCTCCAATAAATTTGGGGGCATAGAGGGAAAAACCAATTTCATTCTCATTCCCATTGAAGATCTCGTAACAAGCGTCCCTTAATGAACTCTTTTCCATGACTATCTTGTGATGAGGTACATTTTTCATTATCATGTAGGCCACTGCAGTTATGTCGTCTTTAGTTAGCGTAGTACCACAAAAGGCGGTCTTAGCTGAGACAGGGGAAGAAATGAATGCAGATGAAGTGAAATTGAACACTTTGTTAGCCGTAAAAGCTGGAGAAGTTATACCTATAGATGGAGTGGTTGTAGAAGGTGATTGTGAAGTCGATGAGAAGATTCTCACAGGAGAATCTTTTCCGGTGACAAAGCAGAAAGACTCTTTTGTCTGGGCTAGCACCATCAATCTTAATGGTATCTTTTTGTCTCTCTTGTTTGTGGTAAGCTGAATAAGATTGATATTGATAGGCTCGTTTTTCAGGGTATATAAGTATGAAGACGACAGCTATGGCAGAAGATTGTGCGGTTGCAAGAATGGCGAAGATTGTAGAAGAGGCTCAGAACAAGAAGTCCAGAACTCAAAGGCTGTTGGACAAGTGTGCTAAGTATTATACACCAGGTGAGTGAATTATTCGAATTAATTCTATGCAAATTATACTAGTAACTATGATTATCATTAATGAGTGATTTATACGAATTAATACTATGAAAGTTGTGAATTATGAATATTGTGTAAGAATCATGATTGATGTAGTATTTTTATTTTTGGTCCCCTAATTATGTGCCTATCCTTTTTCGTCGTTGCAGCCATCGTGGTGATATCAGCTTCTCTGGCTGTCGTACCTTTAGCATTCCATGTTCGTGACAAGAAGCAATGGTACCACTTGGCTCTCGTTGTTTTGGTGAGCGGATGTCCATGCGCGCTTCTTCTCTCCACCCCGGTCGCCATGTTTTGCGCGCTCTCAAAAGCAGCAACGCTAGGCGTTTTGTTCAAAGGAGCGCAGCATTTTGAGACCCTCGCGAAAATAAAAGTCATGGCCTTCGACAAAACTGGGACGATAACTAGAGGAGAGTTTCTGGTGGCAGATTTCAAGTCTCTTCGGGATGATATTAGCTTGAAGGACTTGCTATATTGGTATCATTTTTCATCTATCATTAATTTTATCTAATAATGTTGTGTCATCATTTCTAACTCTTCATATTTTCAATTTGAAATTCAAGGATATCCAGCATTGAATGCAAATCTAGTCATCCAATGGCGGCTGCTTTAGTTGATTATGCAAGAGGGCATGCAGTTGAGCCAAAGCCTGACAAAGTCGAAGATTTTCAAAATTTTCCAGGTGAAGGGATCTCTGGAAGATTTGGAGACACTGAATTGTATATAGGAAACTTGAAAATTGCTTCAAGAGCAGGGTGCACTGCAGGTGAAAAACTCGAGTTACAATAGCATTTTCCAAACGAATATAGTTGTTTAAATCTTGAGTTTTCGTATAATTGAACACAAATTATAGCATTTAGCAAGTAACACTACTTGTATGAACACATGCAGTTCCCAAACTAGAAGGCTTGGATACAGAAGGAAAGTCTGTTGGTTACGTCTTCTTGGGATCGTCTCCAGCCGTCGTCTTCTGTCTCTCTGATGTATGTCGAACGGGAGCAAAGGAAGCAATCCAAGAACTGAAATCCATGGGCATCAAAACTGTGATGCTAACAGGAGATTGTCAAGGAGCTGCTAAGCGCGCACAAGAACAGGTAAAACAAGTTTTTCACTTAATTTAAACTGATACTGTTCAATGAAATAACTAATACTGATCAACCAATACTTTTTCGTAAGACAACTAATATCATTACATTCATTCCACTGTTTTGACCAGTTGGGGGAGCTCTGGACGAGATTCGAGCAGAGCTTCTACCAGAGGACAAAGCAAGTGTGATAAAAGAGCTTCAGAAAGGGGGTCCTACAGCCATGATCGGCGATGGTCTGAACGATGCTCCAGCTTTAGCAACAGCAGATATTGGGATCTCCATGGGGGTATCAGGCTCAGCTCTAGCAACAGAATCTGGGGATATTGTTCTAATGTCAAACGACATTCAAAGGATAGCGAAAGCTCTCCGTATTGCAAAGCAAGTTCGAAGAAAAATCATTGAGAATGTGATACTATCTATTTCAACCAAGGGTGCAATTGTAGGACTAGCTATTGCTGGTCATCCGCTTGTTTGGGCAGCTGTTCTCTCCGATGTCGGAACGTGCTTGTTGGTGATCTTTAACAGCATGCTCCTACTTAAAGGAACGTCGGGACGAGTAAACAAATGTGGCCAATCTGAAAAGAAGTGCAAGCTTCAGTCATGCTCTTCTAAGAAGTGTGATTCTTCTGGTGGGAATAACAATGCACATTCTCATAGTGATCATCAGTGTTGTTCGAAAGTGGATCAATCACACGACCATGGAAACAAGAAACACTCGAATTGTACGGAAGAACACGGTCATGAAGGTCATTTTCATCCAAACAAGGATCATCAATGCTGTAGCAAAGTCGAACAGGACCTGGAATCACAGAGATCACACAACCATGGAAACAAGAAACACTCGGACGAGCATGGTCATGAAGGTCATATTCGTCCACACAATGAGAAAACAGAGAAGAATCATCAATGCTGTGACTTGGAATCACAGATATCACACAACCATGGAAACAAGAAACACTCAGAAGAGCATGGTCATTTTCATCCACACAGTGAGAAAACAGAGAAGAATCATCAATGTTGTAGCAAAGTTGATCAGAGTTTGGGATCAAAGAGATCAGACGGTTGTAATCAAACTGTGAAGCATAAGCATCATGATCACAGTACAAGCTGTAAGATGGATGCAGCAGACAATCATTTCTCTGAAAACCACTGCAAGAATGATAACCAGAGCGAAACAAGTTGTGAGGAAACTCCAAGAAAACACCAAGATTGCAGCAGTGGTGATACGTTGGGCTGTAAAAGGAGTACAGAGTGCAGCTCGGCTTCCAAGAAGGCGCACCGCGGATGCTGCGACAGCTACAGAAGAGAATGCTGCATAAAAAATGGAAGCTTTGACACTAATTTCAGAGGAGGCTTATCAGAAATAGTCATTGATTAATGCTTAGGTGTGTGTAAGTAAGTTAGAATATCTTTTGGATTATATTTATATATATGATCCATAAAACGTCTTAGTCTTTAAAGACGGTTCACATTGCAAGAATTGCTTCATCCAAAGGTGTAATGAAAGATGGAATTCATCATCATCCTCCTCCTTCTACTTAAATAAATGAATGACATGAAAAGTCATGATCTTTATCTTACGATTTCCAAAATGATTTAGTGTGTTTTAGTAGAGTATGATGGAGGGATCAAGTATTTAGATTTTCAAAAATAATGAATTTATTAAACGGGGTACCAAAAAATTATCTTTTCTTGAACCGAAAAATGGAAGAAATACATTAGGGACCGGTTTGTTTGAGATATTAAATTTTGAGGGATAGTGAAATATATGATATATTTTATATTTTATGTGTGATATGTTTTATTAAATCATACAAATCATGAGTCTTAATATTTTAAAATGTTTGTATTGAAAATTAATTAATGTGATAAGTTAAAATTTTACAATTATACCCCTATCTATTATTTTTTTAAAATAAAAAAGATATATATTTATCAATTAATTTGATGATAATTTTAATTTTCACTTGAAAATAGAAAACATATGTTAAACCCAGCCAGCCGACTCCTCTCACCAAAGCTTATTGACTCTTATTCCAATGGCGGCCAATTGTGCACATATTCAGTAACAGACATCGATGAGATCGTCCTTGATTCGAAGTTCACGGGTTTTGGAGGAGGCCGACTCGAGCGACGTGCAGAGGTGCATCCCATGGATTCTTCCGTTGATCGATCGTGCGCCAAGCAAGAAGCAGAAACGTACTAGGTTCATTCGTTAATGGCATTACACATTATTTTAAATGTCCTCGAAATTAATTTGAGATAATAAAATAATACTCACTCCGTCCGATAAAAGTTTTCACACTTTCCTTTTTAAATGCATTTCATAATAAGTTTCACATCCTTAAAATGGAAAACCCTTCATAAACTCCACCGTTACAATTTTCATTAATTTACACAAATATCATTATTTTTTACTCTCACGTACACATAACTCAATAAAGTTTTAGGTCTATACATAAAAGTTTACAAAATTACCCCTCAAAACCTCAATCAATACTCTTTTTTAAAGTGTGTGCCCTCCCTCATATGAAAACTTTTCAACGGAGAGAGTATTAAATCCTCGATCACGACTAATTTCTAGTAAATAAAAACAAAGAAAGAACTCTTGAACTTGAGTTTTGAGCTCAAAAAAATGGCTAATTCTCCCATAAAATTTGTTGACAGTATGAAACTAGATACATATTAATCTGTTATATTTATTTAATAATATTATTATTCTTACAAATTAATATCATATAGTTTATATATAAACACTTTGTATGTGGTATAAATTTAATGATATTTTTTATGAATATTACGTCGAATTGTATATGATATTAGCTTATGGTATTTGTAAATGAATGTTATAGCATTACTAAGTAAAATTTCATTATTTGAACAAGTTTCATGGGAGGTTTACTCAAGATCCTAAAAAAAAAAAAATAGAAAATTTCAAATGAGACATCCAAAATGACAAAATGAAAACTTCAAACAAGAGGGAAATAATATTTTTATTTAAAATAACTAATACTTTTTAGTAAAAATTATTACCATTTAAAAATATGTTTAGAGTTAGCAACCTATCTTTACAATTTTTGTCTAGAAGTATAACCACGCCATTAGATTATATGCAGTCAATAATTAGTTTGATTCAGGAAAGCAAAAGAAAGAGGAAAAGTAATAGACAAGGAGAAATTATAGATAGCGATACAGAGTATATAATATAAGTAGCAGATAATTATAATCCTTCATCATCTATAACAATTATAATCCCTGAACCAAACATCCATCTCCTCTGAAACTACTGATTATGACCTTCAAATTTATACGCATGTATACTAAAACTCAAAATCAGTGTAATTTCATCATCCATCATACCTTAATTTCTCCTAAATCACTCTGTTAGATATTACATACTCAATACATTTTCTTGAGGAATATAGGCTTCCAGGTAACTCCCAAAATATGATCTTCTCCATTGATGTCTTCTTTGCAAGCAACTCCTCCAGCTGTTTCTTTGTTATCACAACCTTCTCGAGCTCAACTTTTGCAGAAGCCCTGTTCTTGGCCTCATCAGGACCTTTAATAGGAAAAAGATAGTATGTTCTTCCCATCTGCAGCTCAAAATTTGGAGGAAGAAGGTAAGAAGATTTTCTTGATGATTTGATTCCAAATCCTTCGAATTTAATCTGCAATTCTTTCACCAAAAAATTGGTGCTTTGAACTCCATAATGTTGCCATGAATTTCCACCACCTGCAGAGCTTTTCTCCTTTTGCAAATTGATAATCCGAAGCATGGATTGTTGAGTAAAAAAATTATCATAATTAATTTGGCAGAAAATTTGTGAAGGAAGTTTTAAGGCAAGAATTATATATATATATTGGTTGGATGTTTTATTGGCAATATTAATAGTTGAAGGAATTAGATGAAATGATGATTTGATGCAATATGGCATGAAGAAGAGGGAAAAGGGGATGATTTCTACTCTGCAAGAAGAAAAGTTAGTGAAATATTTACATAAATACTGATTAATAGTCAACACGCATGCAAATGGGGTTGGGTAGTGGATGATGGCGCATTGATATGGCTCATTCTAGTAGATTTTAATGTACAAGTAGGTAAAGCACGGTGTACTAGTGGTGGATTATGCGTAGGATGGTCCAATCAGTTGATTTTATGATTTTATATTTTATTTCACAACTTAATAACTACCAACTACCGCTGCAGACGTATACAAATTCTAAGCCTATCAAAATTTACGCAAGATCTCAACTTTTAATTGCTCACACCAATTGTAACTTGAAAGAAAAATGAAAATCCCAACTTTAATAGGATTGTGCATAGTCCAAGATTCCATAAACAAGCAATGGAACTGTTAAAAATGACAAATTCTTGTGTAAAACAATTACACGGTGCAAACTAGTATATATTAACATTCACCCCTTTTAAAGGGTCAAAAGTATTTATCTCTTTCACAGTGTTAAAGAGACATTATCAAATTAAGCTACGTCTGGTCTCACGCAAGGTCTACGCAAAAAAATATAGAAAAAGGCAGAATTTTGTGTGACCATCATTCCATGGGGGCAAGTAAAGAAGAACCTATTCTTAGTTTGGTGAGTGTGAGCTCAAGTCAAAACACAAAAGAGCATACAGAAACAAATTTATGCATCAACAAAGAAAAGAAGGGCAAAACAGACAATTAAATTGGTAAAACGAGTTCCCTTGGACTTTCAAGTGAGAAAGCATGATGAAAGAGTATTAGTAATACTTAACATAACATAATTAAGCCTAGAAAATGGTCATTACTCTCTTCTACAAGCTTGAAAGGCAACCGTACCATCCGAAATAACCAAAGCAGATACCCCAACAAAACACAAGTAAAAACGCTAGCTAAACGAGATAGATACCAAGTACTTTTACGGTATCGGTTTCTATATATATCATATACTCCCTCCGTCTCACGGGAGTATGCACGATTGACTTTTTTATGGCTTTTATATGGGAATTATTTCATAGTAATATGTGTACAAAAGTTATTTTATATGAATTGTATGCTAGTTAATAAGATCAACTAGCATATCATTCATATAAAACAACTTTGTCAACGTTTTACTATGAAATAACTCTCACACAAAAAGCTGTTGAAAAAATTAACTGAGACTCGTGAACAGAGGGAGTATCATATATGTAGGCATGCGAATAATCTACCGTATATTTGATGGGCTTACCTCGAAGAATTTTAGAAAAACAAACTATATCCTATTAATTAGTCAAAACAAGCATACCCTAAGTATAGTTAATTTATCAAGGGCAAGGGCAACTCATGTTTACTTGGTAAAAAATTAAAATTGAGATGTAGAATAAAAGCTGAATTTACTAAAATACCCTTCCTTAAATTTACTAATATAATTGAACGGAATTTGCCTCTCCATGTAATTCACCCTCTTTTCTCGTCTAATGGCGGTTTCTCTCTCCTCTTTTCAGAGCATTTCATCAAGTACCATTTCTCCTAGATCCAAAAATTTCGGCGACGGTTGGGTGCATGGTAGTGTTGTGGTGGATATGGAGGTCAAAATGGATACAAAATCCAAATTGTACATTTATTTGGCTATCTTAATAGTTGAGTGCATTTATATTATGAGTATAATTTTAGGCTTCCACAGAGCTTGAATTCGGCGTTAATTTAAATACAAATTACGATTCTCTAAAATTGAGTATTTCATATTCTATTATAAAAATCTTTTACAACCATTGTACTCTTTATTTTACTCTATTTATTATTTTACTATTTTAATATATTTTCCATCATTAATTATTTATATGTAAAATTATTGATCAATTTAATTTAGACAATTGAATATCAGGTTAGCAAATTAAATATAAATAAAAAAATTATATTATAATCTATACAATAAAAAATTATAATTATATTAATTAATATTCTCAAATTAATTGTATAAGCGTACTTATAAATATTAAAAATAATAATAAATATTTAGTATTTTGGTAACAAGAGCTTGTGATAAAGGTATTTTTGAGGCCACCGAGTTGGGGAGGGACAAGGTGAGAATTTCACATTTAAAATATGTGGATGATACAATTTTCGTGGGCACCGGAAAAGCTTTCAACATCTTGGCTATGAGAAGAATTTTAAAGAATTTTGAGCTATTATCGGGTCTCAAGGTCAATTTTCACAAGTGCTGCATCTATGGAGTTAACATTGATTGAAATAGACTCCGAACATGGCGACTTCTCTTGGTTGTGACTCGGGGTCTATACCTTTCTCGTTTTGGAGATTAAGGTGGGTATGTCGTGAAAAAAGTAGTGTGTGGACTAAGCTAATTCAAAAACTAAAAATCAAAATTGAGGTCCTGGGGCGACAAGAAGATTTCTTTTGGAGGTCGATTACTCTCTTGAAAGCGGTGCTAACCTCTATTCCAATCTATCAGTTATCCTTCTACCAGTTACCAAAAAAATCCCGAGAGCTTTAACATCCTTACAACGCAATTTTTATGGGGGTGGGGTGTATGAGAATAAAAGTGGCATTGCATGGGTGAAATGACACGATATTTGTAAATCTAAAGAGAATGGGGTCTTGGGGTGAGGGATTTAGAGGCTTTCAATAAAGCTTTAGTGGAAAAATGGTTATGGAGATATTTTAGTCTGGGTTAAGGTCATTGAATCTTTGTATGGAGAGTTGAGGGCGGGGACGGAGGGATAATCCTTGATGGGAGGGAGCGGGGATGGTCTAGATGGTGGAGAGATATAGTCTCAAGTGGGGTGGGGGAGAAAGGGAGTTGGTTTTCGGTGGGGGGTGGAAATGCAACTAGGGAATGGGAGTAGAATTCATTTTTGGGATGATGCGTGGGTCGGAGATCAATCATTGAAATGTAAATTTCCTAGATTGTATGCTTTGTGTCGTAATAAGCGGGAAATGGACCTAATAAAAAAAATTGGGACAGGGTGATAGACAAAGGGTGATGGGTTGAGGGAGTTTGGGAATGAAAGTGGAGTTGGAGGAGAGAATTTTGGGATAAAGAAAATAATGTTTTTAATGAATTTTTATCGTCATTAACAAGTTTAAATTGAAGCAGGTGGAAGACAAGTGGAGATGGATGAAAACAAAAGATGGAGGATATAACACAAGAAAAGCATATGAATTAATCCAAGCGGTATGTAATGATATAGAGGATACGAACCTAAAGAGTGCTTTTAAGTGGATTTGGAATAAGGTGGTGCCCCAAAAATGAGTGCAACGGCATGGAGAATTTTATGGGATAAATTGCCTACAAAGAAAAACCTCTTCAAGCTTAACATCCTCACTAGCCCAAATGAGTTGAAGACAACTAAACACTTATTCCTCAATTGCAGAGGTACGTATTTTGTGTGGTATAAACTTTTGAATGGGTGAATATCTCGTCTCCAATTCATAACTCGATTGAAGATCATTTTCTACATTTTAGACAAAAATAGAAATAAAGTCTAATTTTATATAAGGGATAAATTTTTTAAGAAGATTTGAAATTTCCATATGAGGAAGGCCCCCTTTTGACAAGTCCTGACACAATATCAATTTTAAGATATGATAGTGATGCGTTCTGGTCCATCATTACATGATTGCATGTGTGCCTATTTTTGTCAAATTCGGCAGAGTAAAAATGTTTCTACTGCCTACACCCAGTTCGGTCACTTTAGTCGACATACCCAGTCCATTCAAAAATGTAATGCTCATTTTTCTTTTACAAAATATTTTATGTAAAATTATTCATATAAAAAGTTTATGAATTTTAAGCGAGTCGGATAAAATTAAACAGATTTTTTTTTAAAAAATAAAATCTTATTTTCAGACTTTATTATTATAAAGTCAAATACTTCTTTCTATTCAAAATATATATCATCCTAATCTCATGCACACATTTTAAGAAAATTATTTACTTTCTTTTATACTCTTAATTAATAGTTTTGAAATTTTCCACCTGACTTTAAAAATTATTATTATCAATGTAATTTAAAAAAAAAAACTAAGGGTAAATTGGAAAAAAACTATAATTAATTCACATTGAAAAGTGCAAAACGACATTTAAATTGCAAATAATACGAAAAGTCAAAACAACATATATTATGAATATGAGGGAGTATGTGTTATTATAAAGGTAAATATATATTACAGTAACAACAAATAATATATATTTGTCCAAATACAAAAATAAAAATTCACTCTCACGTTGTGTTACTATAAGGTTAAATGTATTCAGTAAAGATAAATATGTTGTCCAATAAACTCGCGCAAAAGAAAAAATAAAAACTCACTCCCCAATTGTATTATAACAAAGTCAAATATGTGTTATTTTAAAGATAAATATGTGTTATTATAAGAACAATTAATACATATTTATTCTTATAAAAATAAATATTTGTCTTTATAGTAACACGACTTGTTACTTTATAAATAAAAATATGTTATTATATGGAAAAATATATGTTACAACATGGACAAAATCGAGCAAGCGCAAAAAAAAAAAAATGCTAGTTTTGAAAAGTTAAAAAAATTTAAAAAATACATACTTGTCCTTGCATAAATATATATTTATCCTTATAGCAATACATGAAAAAATATTTTTTTAAGGATTAATAATACATACTTACTCTTATAGTAATACAACTTTGTAGCGAGTTTTTATTTTTGTTTTAACGCGAATTTTTGAAAAAATCTGTTTAACATGGTTCGACACATTTATGATCCGCGAGTTTTTTTGCTCTCTCCTTAAATATGACCCTCGAATTTAGAAATTTCTATTTTTAATTATAATTCTAACGTAAAGTATTTTATAAGAATTTCCCTTTCCCTTTTCATCAATTAGTTTCAACACTTAAAATTAAGATTCCAAAAATACTCACTTGTATTTAAAATATATAATATTATTTTAAATTAATATACGTATATTAAAGTAATGTTATAAATTTTATTATGTCCTTAATAAGATAAAGGCTCGTGTGAACAAGTTTTATCATGAAACTAGTTTAAATGGTATTAATTGTTTAACTAAAGGATATTAATTATTTATAATATAAGATAATAGTTTGAATGATATTAATATTTTATTAAAGTGTTTTAGTTACTTAATTAAGTATGTTAATTATTTACTATATAAGTTTAATTATAAACCAGTTTTACGGTTAGTTCACACAAAACTAACTCTCTTAATTATAAATATTGATCTTCTTAATTAAAGTAGTAGTACATTTATCTAAATATTTTAATAATTTTAAGAATATACAATTAATTAACATTAAAAGTGAAAAATGTTATTAAATTTGTAAGTTAAATTTAATTTGAACATGGTTGAATTATTTTCTCAAAGTTAATGTGATGAGGTACATGGTAGGCCATATCTAGCATTTTCTCTTTTATATTCTCCACTTTATAAATCTTTTTGTGTTCATTAAAAGTTAGTACATTTTTGCGCTAATTGCACGGGGTAAATGAGTGCTAAAACAAATTTGACGTTTCTTTTAATATATTATTAAAGAAATTTATAATTTGATGCATGTGGATAGCCTAATGGTGATATGTCGTTGAATTTCTTTCCCAGGTGGTCGGGCGCTTGAATCCCTTTCCCCGAATTTTTTTATTCTTTTTAATTTGAGATAATAAAATAATAATATTAATAAATAAAAATAATATATTTTAATAATAATTTATTGTAATTATCTATACTTATATTAAATTGAGATAAATATCCATCCTTAATAATAAATTGAATTTTATATAATTGATTATGATAATTTAATAATAGATTGAATTTATTATTTGTTAGTATTTGTGTGGAATTATTATTCAATATTTAAAATAGACTGATATAATAGCATGATAATGAATCAAATTATGATTAATAATTAAGTACATTTAATATTTAATGCACTAATTAAGAATTACAGCATGATATGATTGAATGATGTCATTGCCGTGTGATCTTATTTTTAATTTATAACTACAAATTAGTAATTTGAATTCAGATGATTATTAATTTAACTAATATAGTAGTATAATTTATTGGGCAAATAATAAAATAATAATTTAATTTCAATCGATATTTAATTCATTTATTTGGTTCAGTATGGTTTGGTATAGTTTGATATAGTTAACTTAAAAAGTCAATGTATATCTTTTAATCAATTCTTTCTTTTTTTTTTTTTTTTGTGCAGATTTTAATAGAGATTCAGTATATCCAAATTTCGTAAACAGCCCTAGTTAATTGTATAATATTTGAAGAGTTTGACATGGAATGTTTATTTTAGCATATGAATGAATATTGTTCAGATCGAATAATAATTAATAATTTGGATATATCTAAATTTTGGATCTCCATAAACCAAATTTTAATTTGAAAAAAATTGCAATTCAACCCAACGGGAATATTTGCTCCTATCCAAAATTAACGATTAATTATTTGTTGTTCGAACAAATCTAAACATATTAATACAATAGATGACACATCATTTGCGGGCATGAACAAATTTGTCCTTTAATTTGAATTGCAAAAATATTTTAAATAGAGTTTTTGTTTATATTAAGTCTAGTGACAAAACACCACACTTGGACTCCACAAGGTCGGCGTATTTCAAATTCATATGTCTTGTAAACTAGTTTCACTATAAAATTTAAAATATTATAAGTTATTTTCATTATATGATATTACTATCCAACTAATATCTTTTAACAAAATAACTAAAATTGTTACATACACAAAATGTAAATTAATTTTACAATAAAACTTATTAACGTTATACTTTGTCAATCCCATGAGAAGCAAAAATTTGATACCATTAGTCGTTTTGATATTAAGTTATTTATACTATATATAATTTATGTTTTATCATTTTGTTGTATGATAAAGAAAAAAATCACTCTGTAAATAATTTAAAAATATCTTTATGGAAAAAGTATAACTGATAGTATTATTTACCTTCAAATTAATATTTTCTTATTGTAAAATGATATACACATATTTCGTGCATGGAATGATCTCACCCATTGACTATAATAAATAATAATAATAATAAAAAATTCCTAATTGAGAGTAGGTCGGTAATAACATTTACACCAATGATGTGTGTCCCTGTATAATTAGCATGTAGGGCCAACGCCATATACCTTTGGGCCTATAAAGTAGCTGCCCATACACGTACGAACTCTTGATTAAAGATAAATTTTAATTTTCCAATTTTGGTTGCTTTTTTGCTCAGCCACACTTGCCCTTTCCCTTCCTTCCTCTCTTTTCTGGCTACGCAAATTGGTTGAAATTTCATCATTCTGCCAAAAGGATATTTTGCTATAAAGGTGGAGATTTCACCATTATGTGACATAATGTAATGAGGATATGTCACTATATTTACAATACCTAGCTAGCTCCATCCAAGAGACTTCCATGGTTAGGTAGAGTGGTGGATTGCAGCCAAGGATGACTTGCCGGTTAATGTCGCCCCGAAAACGGCACAATCGGCAAGTTGCCCTTGGCTACATTTCGCCCTCTACTTCTCATGTGAGACTCTAGAGATCGATCAACCTTATTAATTCCTCACCAAAAATTATGTAAAGATACCTAAGGTTTGTGCATTCTTTGTTCATTATGTATTTCTTAATTTTTGGATCTTTGCTTCGAATGTTAATGTATGTTGGTATAAAAAGACTAATTTACAAGTATATTGATGATAATTTAGAATGCACAGAAAATGTATGTGCTCGTTTTAGCTTTCTTTTTCATTGTTTTGTTTAGTTAGCTTTCTGCTTTTGTTCCTCCCAGTGAAAGAAACTGTCTGTATTGTAGGATGAGAAGAAGAGTTTGGTGCAAAAGAAATTAATTAATGACGAACTTGGATGTACCGTTGCACGTTGCACTATTTTTCGTTTCACTAAATAGTATTTACTCGTTTCACAATTAATTGTATTATTCTGAATAGGTTGTATTGTTATTACTCATTTTACTAAATAGTATTACTTATTTCATTTAATGGTATTAATTATGAGATATGAATTAGTAACGGTTTGGTCTTAATTGGGAGGTTTTTAATACATTTGATTGATAACAATTAAATCCATGTAAGGAAGGTGATTCACTTTATGGCCAAATATCTTCCATTTTTATTTGGATAAGGATTGAACATGATTTTGTCATAAAGATAGATAGAGGGACCGCTCTGACTGAACAATATATATATATATATATATATATATATATATATATATATATATTGAAATTAAATAATATGCTTGTCTACGGGGTTGAAATTGTTTGTCCTTCGTTCTTGATCTTCAGAGTAAATGCAAATTACTGTCATGGGTCGCATTATGTGAGTGACACACCAACTCAATTTAAACAACAAATGGACACCAAAACCGTCATTACACTCACAAAAATTAAAGAGTCAATGAATATTAAAAGTCATACCGAAATTTCATTCCTGAAAGAGAATAAGCTACCAAAACTGACGTCACATTGAAACCAATAAAAATATGTTGGAGGGTGTTTTCAACATGGATTTTCCAACCTCAAGTCAATTAATAAAAAAATAATTAAGCGAGTTTGTGTCGAAGTTTCCTGAAATATAAATCTAATAGCTTATATAAATTGACTATTGATAGTTAATATTACACCCTTACGATGAATACCTAAAAACTTGTCCCATAATGCATATGCTATTCCATAACTAACCATCACACGTTACATATTATATATATACATGCATAATGCATATATTACTATTTTTTACTTTTTTAAAAAAATTCCTAACTCATCCTTATGATTCGGCTAATTACCTCAAAATTTAGATAGAAGTGTTGAACTATCTCATTTCCACATAATACATATATTATTTAGATAGAAGTGTATGTAAAGCAGTTACAGATATTCATCACACAAATTAATTAAATGAACTTTTAAGGTACTGTTTGAATCATCTAATTGTTGTCATCGTCGCCAAAGGATCACAAGTCTTGTTTCTTGCACTTGGGACATATTTTATTACTGATGAAGTAGCAAATTTTTTATATGTAACACTCTGGCGTAACAATTGAAGCAATTGGTGCAATTTTGACGAAAATTATGTATTCAATCAAACGGTTGTTTATATTTTTCACTAATCATTAAAAAAGACGATTGGAAAATATAAGCTCCATAAACTGATGTTTTATTTTGTACGAGAGTATAAGCTTATATCATATGATGAAAAGAATTACTAGCATACCGAAAAAAATTAATATTGTTAGAAACACAAATTGATGCTTTCTTTATATGAACTAATATTTTTCTTTATACAAAATATTTTCTTTGTTAATTCATAAAAATTAAGTTAAAATTGCAACAGTTGTATGTCAACGGGAGCGTAGATGTTTTTGCTCTCTCTCTCTCTCTCTCTCTCTCTCTCTCTCTCTCTCTCTCTATATATATATATATAAATATTGTAATAACAATACTTTGCTATAGACATAAAATAGTTGTATGAACTATCTCACCAGATTCTGATTGTATTACATCCTAACGTAATCTTGGAAATTCGAGTATTTGGAGATAGATAAAATGCATGAGAAATAAACATTAATATTGGATTTATTTTGGGGAATAGATGAGACTTTGTGAAGATAAATTGATGTAGTTAAAAAGAATAAGAATAATAACCAACTAACTTGCTAAAACAAAATACAAAGGTAAATAAAAAAATCTCAAATAAAAGCTGAAAATAAAAATAGTCGTGATCTATCACTCCCTCCTTCCACCCTCAGCCTCCTACCCTGCATCAGAGGTTAAAAACAAAAAAACACTTCGGGTTGAAGATTGAAATTATAATTTATTTCATGTTTGGACCAAAATGTTGCGTTTTTTCAATTGTTAGGGCTGAAATTATTGTGATTTTTCGATTTTTTCAGTCAAAAACGTTGGTTTCTTCTAAAAATTGGAAATGTTTTGTTTCTTCAATTGTTTGGGCAAAAAATATAGATGTTTTTGTTTAAAATAATTGAAAATTGTTGTGTTCTTTGGTTTCTTTGGTCAACTTATTCATAAGTAGAGGAAAATAATTGGTAGATGCGTTTACTAATTATTAGAGTGCAAATAAGTTGGGCCATAAACTTAAGTAATCGGCCCAACGTCAATTAAAATTTCAGCCCAAGCATGAGGCACAAATCTACGTTGGACTGTTTGCGCATTAGACGATTTGAAGGTTTTTGGGTTTTTTGCTCATCTTCTCAAATCAAACATAAAAAGTTACTTAATTTATCAATTAAATCAATTATTGGAGCTCATCGACAGTTTTTTGTTGAATTTATGAAATTCTGTAATTTCTTGCTTATACAGTTATACATGGTTTTCAACTTGTTTTTAAACTGCACATGTTATGGTTTTGAAGGTGGGTTGATAAGTGTACATAGTTACGTCAATTTCTTTAATTTAACAAAAAAGGCAAGATAATATTTTACCATCTCTTCATAACAACAAAAAAATAATAATAATAATTGTATGGTTCTCAAACACTATATCCTACTAAACCCTACTGAATAATGCTAAACATAAAATTATTTCCTTTATACTAAGAAAAAGAGAGCAGTTCCCATCAGCAAGACCTAAGAAGTTGCTCATTTGAATAAATGGTAAAGATAAAATGGAATCAGATTTAACAATGAAACAGATGTGATTGCAAGTCATTTAATCATGCACCTGCTCTTTTATATTCCAGGTGAAAAGGGGCTGCGTCCGCCTGCAACTTTATTAGAAAACTAAATATATGCTAAACAATTGGAGAAAGTCCTTCATATATTTAAAGAGATTCGAAATACACATGTAAAAACAAGTCCTGACGAACTCTGCATATAGAAGAAATAAAGAAAAAGAGGGGTTACATAGAAAACATAGTTGACTCCAATTAACCCCCACCTCTTTCATGCAGAGGAACTATCCACCATGACCCTTCTGCCGCCTCAAAGAAGAAATAATTACGGCTTAAAGTAATAGTTGAGAGACCAAATTTATTTTAAATCACCATACAATCACTGGAAAGCTAAATAAGAGCTCCAAAAATCTAACAAGAATCAATGCAGGTAACATACCGAACCACTCAAAATAAACCAATCTTTAGTAGAAGAGTATAGGAGCAGGGAAATTTGAGATCCTAAAAAATCAATGTTAATATCAGATCTCAGTAAGAAGATTGCTAGTATTTGTAAAAGACAGAATGTCATCATCAATACAATCAATTCTTTTAGCTTTGTTGTGGTAAGTTCACCAAGTAAGACATCTGAACTCAAGTCTCAATACAAATTAAAAAAATAAATATATATACCCAGAAATCATTTCCAAGTACTCATATAAAAAAAAAAAAGAAAGAAAGAAAATCTACTTATTGTTCATCAGTCTAACTTAGCCACCAGGTGATATCATCTGAAGGGGTATCCCCAAAACGTTGGGTAATTGCATTATCTATAAAACAAGTATCAAGCACTACATAAATGCAAATCATCAGCATCAACTCAAGGAATATGAAAGCATTTGCATACTGGAAAAAGAATGAACAGAAACAGACAATTGCGGGAGCAGATCCTTTCCGTAAAGGCTTCACAGACAACAATATATCAAATTTACTGAACAATAAGGAACCATTTATTAATAAACATTCAATAATATGTCAAGTTGTCAACATAGCAACCATACTAAGTCAAATTCCACATAAGAGTTCACTATGAAAGTAAGAGCACGAAAATTTTAACATACCCTCATCGTTATCAATTTTTATATAAGCATAACATAAGGCAAATAAACACTTGGCATGGAGGCCAAGCAAAACTAATAAGATGTAGCAAGGATTCCCATAATTTTTCAAGCATAATGGAATGCGAAAAACAGTAGGCGACGCTCGACAGTGTTCCTCAAACAACTAAGCAAGAACAAATCATCAAAATGACAAACAAGGCAAAACTTAGTTTGGAGATATACGAGTTAATAAATAAGGAATCATACCTGTTGTTAATAAACATTCAAGTTTATGCAACACATAAACCATTCTACGCCAAATTCAACATAAGAGTTCACTATGTAATGCAAGATCAGCCAAGGATAACTTTTAACCTACACTCATCATGATTAAGATCAATTTTCATATTATCATACATATCATGAATAAGCACTTGGTATGGAAGCTCACAATGAGAGTATCCCTGAGAGAGCAGGCAAAACTTTTATGTAGTAAGAATTCCCATAATTTTATAAGCATAATGGAACACGAAAAATACTAGTGTGTTCCTTAAACAACTAAGCAAGAACGAATAATCAAACGATAAATAATTCAATACAAAATTTGGAAAATACAAGTTAAAGAGAGAACTTCAAGAACACCTTAAGCCTTCACTCCTTGGTAATGAAGCCCTCTTTTCGACCCTCGAAGCCAGGCCTCATGAGTTTCTTCTCACGCTTAGCAATCCTCCTCATCTTTTTATCATTAATCCTCCCAGCAATATTGTCTCTCCTCTTCTTCTGTCTCTCCTCTTTCATCTTCTCCTGAGTTTCCGCCCTCTCTTTCCACTTCTCCGCATTCTTCTCCTTCTTCCTCTTCTCCCTCTTTATGCTATCCTTTATCATTCTCGCATCATCGTGCACCTTTATGCCCATTGCCCTGCTCGTAGCAGCCTTCCACGACTCACGTTCTGCAACACTCGGATTCTCCTTCTTCACCTCCTCTTTTTCTTCACCTTTTCAAGCTCCTTCGACTTCGACAGTTTCCTCTTCTTCATCTTCCCAATTTTGCCCTCGTCTTCATCTCCCAATCTCACTTTCCCATATTCAATAATTTCCTCACCATCTTCATCTTCATCTCCCTTCCCGCTCTCCCCTCCATCGCTCTCATCGCCCTTCTTCCTCTTCTTCCCCTCATACTTCACCTTCTTCTCATAATTTCTGCTGCTCTCACCACGGTTTCCCCGCAGCAATTCAATCTTTCTACGCAGCCTTTCTCTCAGCTCTTCATAAGTTACCGACTTCTCCTTGTCCTCCTCCACATCAATGGACTTCGCCTCAGATTCACCATCTTCCGAATTTCCGGCGACGGATGATTTGCTATTTTGTTGATGGTGGAGGGTGGAGGAGGGTTCGCCGTCGGGGTCGAAGCGGTTTCGCCGCGCAACCTTAAGATTCTCCCTCGATTTTTGCTTCAGCGACGCCTTCGCCGCCTTGGAAAGGCCCTTATACCATGGCTTCGATTCTGCATCTTCACCGGGGACGTAGAATTTCGCCGGAATCAATTCTATCAAATGATCGAAAAACTCACCATGCGAATGGATTACTGATTCGAGCTCTCCATCTATTTGGGGCGCAAATGTGACTTGCTTTTGTTTCTTCTTCTTCATCTTGTTTACAGGGTGTGTAGTTAGGGTTTGAGAAAGAGGGGGATTTATTTATATAGGATGGCGCTCGGGTTTAATAAATATGGAGTAGTACAAAACTACAAATACCAAATCAAGGAGAAAATATGGAAAGCGTCACCTGAATTTATTAGCGATTTTTAATCTAAATAACCCGATTAGCGATTCCAACGTTGACCCATGGTCAACGATTGGACACCTAGTTTGTGTGTGGGCTTGGATCAACTGATATATGGGCTAAATTTAATAAATTGGATGGCCCAAAGACATTTGGGACGGAGGAAATTATGGCCCAACTTGTTCTGTAGTAATAATGAAGCAATATGAAAAACATATTTACGCGCCGTTTATTTTTGAGAATTATTATCCACTAATAACCTGATATAAAAAAATTGATATTTTAGGTTATAATATTTTATTATTTTTTTACACTAAATTAGTTTTGGGTAACCCTCAAATAAACAGGCCTTAATGTTTAAAATATTACTCCGTTTCTACCTAAATTATCCATTTGATCGAAATGAATATCTCAACAATACTCTTCTTTTCAAAAAAAAAAACAACACTCTTCTTTTCATTATTACATCTCAACAACCCACCTAACATTCAATATTATATTTTTTAAAATTTGTGTAAAAGCAAATGGATAGTTTAATATCGGTTAGAAAATTAAAACTTTATATTAATTTGATTTTATATATAATGTGTGAGTTCCTCTACCTGCTGTGATAATTTTAAAATATATTGCTTCTTCTGACAATATAAAAAAATTCCACCTTTATAAAAAAATATATTTTTACCCACATATTTAATAAATATATATATATTTTCTACCCACCGCCCAAAATCCCGTTTGATTTCTTTTCAAGTCGTCGCGTCCTTTTGAGGAGAAGGACGATGGGATATCATCCCACCTTCATTCAGTCACCATGGGCATCTTTCCATCAGATTCACATTGTCTCGAATTTCGTTTGTCCATCCGCCATCGGTGTTTATACAAAGTCCATATTGAGTTCAGCATGGTTAGATAGACTTATTTTCCAATGGCGGATTGCACCTCTTTACAATGGTTGAATGAGAATTGAGAAATGGATTCACGTGAACTCTCTTTCCAATATTAATATTTTTATAGAAAGTGTCATTATTTAAAATATTTAATTTTGTGTGTTAATCATCTTAAAATCACGCAACTCTTCATCTACACACAATTGTGATGCTTGAAAAAAATATATGTTCACCAAAGTTTTTTCCTTAATAAATCTATTAGTAATGTCATTGATAGTTTAAGTACCGATATTTAGAAGAAAATAAATTAAATTTAAATTTGAATATCAGTGTAAAAATCAACAACTCATATTCATTTTTTTCTTTTGAAAGAACACATATTCATATTTAAAAATAGAATTTATATATAAATATATCCAATTTAAATAATACTAGAATACAAATATACGGAAATTAAGCAGAAGAGATATTTAAAATAGAGAATCTATGAATTTGGTGCAGCCCATTTTGGTGATCACCGAGTCAACACTTTGATGAAGCCCGACCCCAGCCATTAGAAGGCAAAGCACCATCGCTCAGCAAATTTTGTGGAACCTCCGAACCACCAAAGTGGTGGCGCTGCCTATTCCCATTGGCGGCAGCAAACAGAGAGCCGTTGTCATCCTCCTCCTCCTCCAACGGCAACCGATCAAAGCTAGCATTCATGAAAGTCGCCGCCATAATCACCACCGGTCCAGAAGCAATGAGCGCTCCCACCACCGTGCCCCCACCACCTGCCCCTGGGCCCCAGCTAGATATATAGTGAGCCCATTCAGCACCCCAGGTGGGGCCGGTGGCGGCAGAACCGAGCCGAGCAATGAGACAATCTCGAACCGGCCGTGCAGGGTTAGGGTCGAACCGGGGGATGAGGGTTGTCGTAACGTGACGTTAGTCACGTGACCCGTTGCATTGAGAATGCAAAGACCCCGTTGCTTCCGGAACGCGAAGTTAACGAGGCTTTCACCGACGTTACAGCCGGACGTCACCTCGAAGGCATGGGCTTTCAGGGCGTTCGCGCTGTCCCGGGTTATGATGATCGGAGGCTTCGGCTTGTTCTTTGAACCGGCCGGTCTGCCACGTGGGCGTTTCATCGTCTCTTTTTCGGCTGACGTGGATTTTGGTACTCCTCCGGCCATTTTTGTTTGATTTCGAGATTGTGACATAGATGGAAATATATACCCAAGGAAATTAGGAATGGGAATTAGGTTCAATGTAGATGAGTCAATCTTATTTACATTCGTACAAAAACGTGCGTAGACTAATATAATTGAAATGTGTAAGTAAGATTTGATTAAAAATACAAAATAAAATGTGCATGTTAATATAATTGAAATGTGTTGAATTCAGAATGATACGAGACGTGTGTAGATTAATTAGGACATGGTTAAGTAGAAATAATCATTAGTTAATGTATTGTGGTGAGGATTTTTTTCCTAACTTTTAACAATTTTTTGTCATGTTAATTGTCTTCCTCAACAACAAACATGTACGGGGAGTTTAATTATAAGTACTTTACTGATAGTTTTGGAAAAGCCATGCACTAGCTTGTGTTCTTCCCTGTATCATTAACCTCATCAATTATGTGATTCCTTCTCAAAATTAAATAATACCTAGACTAAATTAATATCAACTTAGTGCCCGTTTGGTAGGCATGTTTAGCAATAAGATAAGGACCTAATTTAGCATGTTTAGCATATCTTATTGTTAAATATGTCTACCAAATGGGCACTTAGGAGTTTTAATTTTTCTAACAAAATATTGTTTCAATCGCTTTCTCAAGATCAACTCAAAATCACTAAACCCAAGAAGGGTTTTTCAGAAAAAAGTGAGAGAAAGTGAAAAAGTATACACAAGAATCTTTCACATTTTTCCTGAATCATCCATCCCCAGAGAAAACAATAAGAAACCCTTTGAATTAAAGAAATTGAATAAGAGAATTCTTCTATGTTTTCTTTGCGTAGTACATTACCCAAAAATTAAGGTTTGGATTTAAAGATAAATCGTAATTACTCGGCAAAATTTGCTTGTCTTTGCGCGATCGCGGCTCGATAACAAACTTGGGCGTTCACGGCGGTCCTCGTCGATGCCTCGTGGATGAAGGTCGGGTTTAACGACGAACACCGTATCTCTCTCTTCAAGCACCGATCACAAAAACGTCGCCGCTCGTTCGTGGACTCCGCCGCTCCTCCTCTATCCCACCTAGGGCTTGCGAGTTTTGAGTGTGGCTGAGTATTGTGAGCGACGATTGAATAATTCCACATGAAAGAGGGGCAATTTAGATCTTTACTTTGGCTTTTACGGGTTCTTGTTCAACGATGAAACCATGTCCGAGGGAAGGTAAGATGGGGCTTCTAAAGAGCTACGGTAGTTTACCTTCAAAATAATGTGCTCTTCGAATGAATGAATGAATGAATAGGCCACTCGATTGATTATTTGAATATCATGTGACCATATAATACCATTCATATATATATCCCTGATGGTTACACGTGTATATATATATATATATATATATATATATTCTATAAAATCAATATATATCAAACCCCAAATTGCTAAATTACACATAATATATAGGTACATGATTTGTTTTTTTTTTATCGGTAAATGTTAGTTGTTAGTGGTTAGAAGTTAGTTCGTCAAATCTCCTTATAATTTCAAATTCTCTAAACCTCCATATAGCTCCCACTTCAAATCGCTCCCAAAGAGAATCGAACCCGTGTCTCCCACTAAAGTAGGAACCCGCCGCCATATTGACAAAGGCCAAAACGACGCCAAAGTTACCAAAATAAAATGTATTCGTTTTGGTTGGTCAAAACTGATTTACACAAAATTTTACCTTCTTTTTTTTTCACAAGATCAAAATAAAATGTCAAAAACAACAAAAAGAGGGCTAATTTGACAAATAATAGGCCCAAAATGCGGAAGCCTCCCATTAACGAATAAAAACAAGCCCAAGAACACTAGGTTTCTAAAACAGTAAACAACTAAACTAAAAGCCCAAAATAAAATAAATGAAGTAGAATAGCTGAAGGCCCAAAACTACAAGAGAAGTCAACGTGACTGTAATATTCTCTATTTTCTTAAATTTTGAAAACTCTAGTGTAAATAGAGATGGCAACGGGGCGGGTCTGGATGGGTTTGACCTGTCCCAGACCCGCTCCACCAGAAATTTTTTGGACCCGTTACTCCGTCCCGCCTGTGTTTTGGACCTGCCCCGACCCGCTCGAACCCGCGAACCCCTGTGGGTTTACTCGTCCCCGCTTAATTTTTTTTTTTTTAAGATTTTTACATTTCTAAGTCCCTACTCGTACAAATATAAAAATTCATCAACATTATTTTCAAAATATAACATACTCACGTGAAACATTGAAACGGTAACAAATAAAAATTAAAATATCATTAGTGTCTTAACCATGCAACAAATGACAAATCAAATACAAATATATAAATTTAATCACACGTCAAATAAAATATAAAACTTTTAATATATATAACTTTTAAATAAAATAATTAAAATATAAAACTTTAATATTTTATTTTAAATATTTTAAATAAAATATAACCCTAAATCCTAAAACATAAAATAATTAAATAATTAGTATATATATATATATATATATATATATATATATATATATATACGGACGGTCCATATAATACCAGGACCCGTCCCCAGATCCGGCAAAGACCCGTTTGACCGGATCTGCACTCCGCCCCGAGACCCGTTTGACCGGGTTTTACCCGCCCCATACGGGTCGGGTTTGTGGCAGTTCGGGTTTTGACCCGCCCTATTGTCATCCCTAAGTGTATAATGGGTTCATTAGTCATTACAGCGTAGCAAGTTTTCAATTTTACCATATTAAATTTTTATTTAATAATAAGATAATATTCATTTAATCATATTATTACATTTCTAGATTAATAGTATGTATAATTTTGTGTTTTTATATATAAATTATGTGATATTAATTTATATGTAGAGATATATATATTATTACTGAGTGAGTGAGTATAATAATATTAGTATAAATTTAATTTCATACTATGAATAAATTTTACTCTGTTATATTTAGATATAATATTATGACCAGCTGCATGAGAATTAATTTAACACCATTTGGATCTTTAACACAGGTTATTACGAGAATTATAGAACTAAAATTAATTTTAAACATTATATGTCATTTATTTAGAACATGAATCGCAACACAAAAAGGGTTACCGTTAATATGATATCGATTAGCCTACTAAGAATAGGCTGTTACTGTGAGGCTGAGTTGTGTTTGCAGTAATTAAAACTAATTAATTAATAGATGGCACATGTTGTAATACATAAGTTCCTATTCTTAATACCATTACAGCATTTAATTGAAGATTCCCCACTTGGCCACTTATTCCACTACGTACCCAATACCAGATTAGAAGATTTTATCCACGCCAATTCTTATATATGTAGATTCGTTATTTTTAAATTATATTAATTTTCACGCAGTGAAATATAATCTATATATTTAAATTATATTATTTTACACGTTTCATTTCTATGTTCGGTTGCACTATACAACTAATATACAACGCATCTTAATAAACAAGGACATGCATTTTACGCACGTGTCTGTCACGAATTACATAAATTGGAGATTTCAAAGAAAGTGAGATTCAAAGTGAAAAATTCGTAAAATTACGGGACTAAATTGAAAAAGTTATGGAACCTTTTCAAAAAAGATTTAAAAAAATGTGGGATTCAATTTCTAAATTGTGTGTATTAACTATTGAAGCAGTTCAAGTATAATATTGCACATGCTGGGGCACAAAATGAATTAATGGTTGTTTGCAAAATAAAGACGAAAATACTTGAAACATCATCAATATTAATGAGTAATTTTAGTATTAATGAATTATTGTTAATGGGATCCATCATTGGAGACTTGAATGTAGCAATTTTTATTTTTATAAGGAGAAAATATTCAAGTCGCAAACCCATGCAAGGGTGAGGATTTTCGAGAAATACTAATTCACCAACGGTGGCGTACTCACTGGCCACCGGGTTCCTCACTTTAGTAGGAGACCCGCCTATTCCAAGATATTTATCAATTTAGTCGTAAATTCAGCAACACTTGAGGTCATTCGAGCCGAGATTATACAGTATGTGTGCGGTGAAATGGTTAATCTCGTACACACAATATACCCTACGGTATCGGTTCCATCATCATTTACTCCGCCACTTCAGGTGACTAAGTTCAACAAATATTGTTGAAGATGACACTACTACACATATAATGCCCATAGGAATGTGGATGATGATGTAGAGGACAACTGATTTATAAGCAAACCATGCTCTTTTATTTTATATTATATTTTTTTCGTTTGAATAATTGTAATTATATATATATATATATATATATATATATATATATATATTTATGTTTTATAAGAAAATTTTTTATGTTTATAATAAGAAATGTCTTGGTGTTGTAAATAGTTTATTAGCTTTAAACGGATTTGATCTTATGCTTATAGGTGGACACCAATTTATATGTCCCTCGACATGTTAATCACATATCATGTGATGACACATAACAGGGAGCCCACTATCATTTAATTAATTACTTATGTGGCATCACATGATTGGTGGTTGACATATAAATTGAAGCTCACCTTGGGCATAAGATCAAATCGTAGTTCTAAATTATAAGTACATAAAAAATATTTATGAAATTGAAGTCATCTCCGTCTTAAAATATTTACTTTTTAAATAACAATTAATATCGTTTTATAGATGATAAAATTGATTTATAAAAAAACTCAAAGATAAATATAATAATAATTTTCCTGACTAATAATTAAGGTATGAAAAGGTCAAATAAATTGTGAACTAGTACTAAATTTGGTTCCGTCTCAGCAGTAGACTTTCCATTTGTTAAGCAGACGTTGACCAATTTAAGGAATTGAAGGCTCTTACTAGAATATAGATAGAGGCATTGAGCTCAATAAACTTTTCTTTCGGCTGACATGGAGTTTGAGGAGGGTGAGACCCTCAAATTACTTAATTTACTTTGAAGGATATATAAGTTTTTTTTTTTTTTTGACAGGGAAGGATTTATAAGTTTTAAATGTATGAAAAAAATTAAAATGTGTTAAAAAAATATACTTTTTTTTTTGACAGATTAAAAAAAAATACTTGATGTGAGTATAAAAGATTCCTATCATTTAAAGGCGAGGGTGATTCTCAGTATTTTTTATTAAATTCAAATCTATAACTCGATCAATTAAATGGTCGGAAATAAAAGTCGATCCAAATTAAATGGTCAAATGTCTAACTAGTTCAATATTTTATCCACATCTCCGGTCATTATTGTCTGCTGATTTGTAATAAATTTGATTTTGCAACCCTGGCTCTTATCATGTATGTACATGGCCCTAAATTTTTATATTATCGAGCGTTGTTAATTAATTACAAATACATTTGTATTTGATTTATATAATACATCAATTTTTATTATCATGCAAATAAATATAGTATATACACTAATTTTTAGAACCAATCATGCTTATTTTATCTTATTATTATATAGGGTGGTTAATCCAAGAAAGTGGTTCATTTCATCTAATTAATAGCATCTAGATAAAGGCATTTTAACACAACAAAATAATTAAGGTTGTCATATAATATTTTGGTGCATTGATTTGTATCAACACGATATGATAATATTAAACACAAAAATGACACAATAAGAGTATGTGTCAACTTGACACGAACATGAAAAAATATCATATCGACTCAACATGGTACGACACAATAAAAAAATTAAAAATAGAATTTATATTATAATATTTTTATACGACACGTCATCATTACCAATATAGTAAAATCGTTATTTACTTGCCATGTACTTGTCACTTCTCCATTAGACGACATATTATCGAGGAAGCACAAAAAATTGACACCTATGAAGTAGAAACTCCCTATTACTATATGTAAGGGATAAACTTTAATATACAATTTTCATCATTAATATTTGTGATACATATAAAAACATGTAATTAAATAAAATTTTAGAATTTAGTAGATATACATGAATTTTAAAAATATTTATGAGTAATTAAATTTGTAATTGATATTACTCAACTCGTTTAGACATGCTTGTGAACCAACGATATATTTGATAAACAAGCTTAAGTTCAACTAAAAACATGAATCAAATTTAAACACTCTAAGATTTTGTTTGACCCGGTCACATCCTTATTTGTGCACATTACACTCTCCCATAAAAATGTAATCCCTTTTCCTTGTAAAAGTTTTCTATTTTTTCTTTTTAGTCTGCTTCGTTTTTTTATACCATTCTCATACTTTATCCTTACACTTTATATTTATTTACACCAATTGTGCTGATTTAATATACTCCTTCGGTTTAAAGAATTAATCCTACTTTCCTTTTTAATTTGTCTAAAAATTTAATTTTATTCCAAAAGGAATGCAATATCCTTACCCTTCAAGCATATTTTTAATTGTATAAATTGTCATTGACTTTATTCGAAAACCACAGTTTTAATGATAAATGGATCCCACAACATCCTATAATATCCTTCAATATATCTACTTTACACATAATCTATTATTATTTCTTAAAACTTGTGCAAAAATAATCAAGACTAAATTTTTTGGATGAAGGAAATATTAAATTGCATTTAATTTAATTTTTTTATTTTTATCAATCACATCACTTATATTATAATATTACACTTCTTATTTTATGTGTAAAAATACCCGTAAAAAAAAATTATGTGTAAAAATAAATAAAAAACTTTTATTAGGATGAAGATAGTTTACATTTAATAAAATATATCTAGAAATACTTTTAACAAGAAATGGAAGTTTTTGTGGGAACGGAAAAAGTTGCTTAGGAGAAAAATTGGAACTTAACAACCATATAAAAATAGTTTTTCATTTTAAATTATTATTTTTGTATAAGAACAACCATATAAATAGCAATTACCCTCCAAAGGAAAACAACCATCTATGTAGGGATGTCATCTGACATTTCTTCCCCCTGGCGCGTGGTGGTCCCTTCCTCGCTAATTTCCTAATTAACAAAAACAAAAAAGGAAAAAGAAAATTCAACCTGGATATTCACATTAATAATAATAATAATTTGTAAAAATAGCCGGCTGTAATGTTTTATGTGGAGCCATATAACGTTCAACTCTTCTCCCACAATACAAAATACAACCCCTCTCTCTCCCTAAAAACACACAGTACACACACTCTCCACACACCAGAAATTCGAATCCTCCAAATCCTTCTGCAATTACCAATCATCATATATATTTTATGTATAAATCTGTATTCCTCCGATTTCTATAGATTCAATATATATGATTATATATATAGTCGTCTTCTCAGCGTACGCACAGTCGCTGTGATTGGTTCCATTATTCAACGTGCCCTAGATCTCACATACATATACTAAAATTATATATACAGGCGTACGTATACATACCTACAGATCTTCGAGATTCAACTCCCCGATCTCCGTTTCCAGCTCTTCGCTGTTCCTTTAATCAGGTATTGAATTTTGACCTGTGGAATGCGTAAATGAAGAGTGTTTCAATCCTATTAATTTCTGATTTTGTGGATGGTGATTTGGGCTGTGCTTTTTTCCTTTTTAACGGAATGTGGGTGGAGGTGAAGGATTCGTTTAATGTATGATGGTGGCTGTGTGCATTTGACTCTGCCCGTGTGTGTATAAATGTTTCTTTGTCTTACGTGTTACTTTGATTTGAAATTTTAAGAAGTTTGTGTGCGCGTGTGGGTGGAAGATTTTAGCGGTGTTCGGAAATTCTGGATTTGAATAAAGTTCAGGTCCGGTTTGACCTTTTGGTTGCAATTGTTCCTTTTCTCCCTTTTTCTGGGCATGGATCTTTCAGGGTTGGGGCGGCTTAGGAAAGTTGGATCCGCTAAACTTTTGTCATATATACTTCTTAGTTTGATCTCTATTGACCCAATTTGATTATTTGTGATTTTAGTTTTGTAGCTGTGGGATCTAATCTCTGTTTATTTGTACGAGTATTGTTTTATTTCCCTTTATTTTTCTCTGCTTTAATTATTTGTCTCGATTGCTGAGTAATTCTTTCACATGTTTTGAAAACTCTAGCTAATGCGTCCTTTATTAGAAATTTATTTTGGATGGTTATTGTTTGGGAATTCTTCTGATCTCTTTCTCTTTCTCTTTTGATTTGAATTTAATGTTTCAGATTCATCATATCTTCCGTTTTTTCTTTGTTTTTTCTCCTCCATCTTAATCTTGAGGCAAGAAACTTGGTAAATTTTCTCCTCTCCTGTTTTTGATTGGCAACGTCAGTAAGCATTTGGCTTATGTTGTTTCCGTTCCTTTGAACTCATTTTATGTCCAGATCAATCTACATTTCTGTAGATTGAGATATACCTCAAACTTATATTGAATGTATTAAAATTCTTGATCCGCATGCAGCTGAAAATGAATTATATATGTGTCTTCTGTGCAGCTTCAAAATTTAGAGGATCCATTGTTTCAGGATCCTGTTTAGGCAATAAGGATAAGAGTTACTCCTGTTGATTTTACACTTTGAGGCGAGTTGTAGAAGAAGATACAATTATTTGCGAGAGTTGACCTGTGATGCATCATTTCTAGATGAAGTCAGCTCAGGCATGGCGTCTAGGCATGAAAGACATGCAAATATTGCCAGCGCCTCGCCAGCGTGGTCAACTAAAGAAGCCAACATGGATTATCGTATTGGTTTCTTTAGTTAGCTTCTTCTTGGTTTGTGCTTATGTTTATCCACCACAGAATTCTGCGGCATGTTATGTGTTCTCATCTCATGGTTGTAAGGCAATACAAAGTTGGCTTCCGCCTTCGCCCGCCAGAGCTCTAACTGATGACGAAATTTTTTCCCATGTTGTAATTAGAGATATCTTGAATATGTCTCCGACTATATCAAGAACTCCCAAAATTGCTTTCCTATTTCTGACACCAGGTGCATTACCTTTTGAGAAGCTGTGGGATAAATTTTTTCAGGTACTTAATTGTTATCTCATGCTGTATTTGCCAATATGAATAGCAGGCCTAAGCTATAATAAATTATGTTTACTATTATGCCATACTGATGCATTAAACTCCAGGTATGAGTTGAGTGCCACTCGTAGAAATGTCTTATGGTTGAAGGAATTAGAATATTTTGGTTTGCTCATGAAGGAAACTTTATAACTAATGATGGTTTTCTTCTCTTTGGATTTAAACTGGTGGATGCCATCTCACAATTTTTGTTGATGTAAACACATCATGATTTGCTGATTCTCTAGACTCTAGCTCTATCTGTGTTCTGCTTGGTGAAGCATTATAGAGGTGTTTTAAGAGGATAAGCATTATAGGAAATAACATTCTTCAATAATCTACTGCTTTACTTGTGATTTTGGGCGGTAAAAGTTTGCTGTCAGTTTGAAAAATATCTACTGACAAAGTGTTTCTCTACCTGGCAGGGCCATGAAGGTAGATTCTCTGTCTACGTGCACGCATCCAAGGATAAACCTGTACATTTTAGCCGTTACTTTATCAATCGTGAAATTCCTAGCAGCAAGGTTTCTTCTATTATCTCATGTGTTCTCATTCATTTAAGTTTGCCATATAAAAAATAACTTATGTTTAGTAAAATGCCTGTGCTTATAAGTTTAAATTTTGTATTATGCTAATTTTGGCTGAAGTGATTGATGTTTTCTGTCTGCATTACTTTACAAAAGATTAATGTGAGCCAACTGTATAAGAGAAATATTTGTACTTATGTAGAAGGGAAGTGGAATAGTGAGTATGGTTTTTGTGTTGATCAGGGTTACTGTGAATACCTGTATAAAGTTTCTTTTATATATAATTTGTGAAAGGTTAAAACACATCATCAATTTAGATCCCCAGCAAGTGATATTACGTTTTCTGGGGATGGGTCTAATTGTGAACTGTGCTTGACCTACTACATTAAACCAAATACTTCCAGAACTAATTATTATTTTGTAGTTTCAATGAAGAGTCAGAGCTTTTAGGACTATAAAATCTTAAATTACAATTTGCTGTACTAATTAATATTCTGCTGGCTTACTATATTTTTGTGACTGTTTTCTTCAGATCGAAAGTTGATAAACATGCCCACCCTTGGTACAGCTAAAGATGCTGTTGCCTGAATCTCTTATTAATAGTTAACTTTTGCAGGTGGTCTGGGGAAAAATTTCAATGGTTGATGCAGAAAGGCGGCTTTTAGGAAATGCACTGCGAGATCCAGAAAACATGCATTTCGTACTGCTTTCAGACAGGTTCCTGTAGAATACTCTTCATCAATTTTTTTTTTTTTTTGGTTTTCTCCTTGTTTTGGAACTCATTGTATTCAGATACTAATTGAGCTTTTTTGTCCAATGCAGCTGCATACCACTTCGTGATTTTGATTATGTGTACAACTATCTCATGTACACAAATGTTAGCTTTGTAGATTGGTAAGTCCACTATTTTGGCTTTTCACCATGTTTTTATATTTTTTGAGGCAGCTTCTATGATGGGCTCATTATTTTTCGCTAGTGCATTTAGAATTTAGACTTTTTGGTCTTGTATATGCACTGTTGGACTGGAGCACTTTGAAGCTTATCAGATGATTCACTCTAAGGTTTCTGGCTTGTGTAGTGATTCTGTGAAATAGATATCCAAAACTAAACTCAACTAATTAACCAAATTTTATGAATATTAGTAGGCACAAAAGAGACACAAACACACCAGAAAGTGTTGAGATGAAAATGAAGACAAATTGATGGAATTGATGATTATTACATATATTGATTGGGATTGTAACAGAATTATTTGCTGAGGGTTTGTCCTATGGTCTAAAAAAGGTAGTGTCCCTTTTTTATAGAATTATCTACACAAGTGTTATAACTATGGAAGCATACTCTCTTTCCTCTACATGCATGTCGATCCCTAAGGCTACATTTGTTTGAGATTTAGGTGTGCCATGACTTTAAATCCTTGGGATGTAAAATTCTTGATGAATAGTAAAAGTATGTGTTTGTTGGGATTTTGGTAGGGTGGGTTTTACTTTATGTCAAATCAATGTTTAATAGTGATTGATGTTGTATTATTTTATTGTATAGTGTAAGAGTAAAATGGGAAATAGAATGAATGAGTGAGAGAAAAGTATTTGGAAGAATAATAATATGTTATAGTTATTTTTGGTGTGGATTGAGTATGAGATTTGAATACTGGATTTTATATCTCTTAACTCAAATGAGACGTGGGTCGGAAAGTCCTAAGTCCATCCTGTGAATCCCGAAACAAACGTAGCCCAAGGGATGAAACAACATGTGCAAACATTATATTTTAAGATGACATGATGCTGGGGAAAGTGGATGCAATTTTATTAACTTTAGGTAGTTCCATCGGTACTCAGACCATACCTGTGGATTTGTAATCATCCCTAATGTAAACTAAATCCAAGGTCATCTTTTATTTTGTTCATCTAAATTGGGTCCATTGATAAGATGATCATCAGCTTGCTAGAAATCCTTGATCATTCAGTTTATTTGTTAAATATAGCCAAAAAAAAAAAAAAACAAAGAAAACTAAGGTCAGTATTTGTTATTAACCTCAGGGAAACTGTGTCATTATTCATATACATCAAATACAGGACTTCTAATTTAAGTTTATATACTTCAAAATAATTAACTTGCATCCTTGTAATAAATACAACCTTTGATCAAATTGCAGCTTTGAGGATCCTGGTCCACATGGAAGTGGCAGATACAGTGAAAATATGTTACCTGAAGTTGAGAAGAAAGACTTTCGAAAGGGTGCCCAGGTGTGTTTTCATACTTTCCCAAAACATTTCTATAATATATATATATATATATATATATATATATATATATATGTATTAGTTGGTTTAGATTATATATATATGCCTATATATACAAAAATATATATGCAAAATGAAGGAATCAGAAAAAAAAATTATCCTATGGGAGTGAGAACATCAAAAAAATTATCCTTGCAGTGTCTTGTCTGAAAGTTTATTGTAAAGTTATCGAATTGATATCCAAATATAAATACTTAATGCCTTTTCTGGGCTTCTGGACTAGAGCTTTCTCAAATTTAACATATTTGATTCAACTTGTTGTAATAAGTTCTCTACTTTGAATGCTGCAGTGGTTCACAATGAAGCGGCAACATGCTATTATTATCATGGCTGATAGTCTCTACTATAACAAATTCAAGGATTATTGCAGGGTAAACAGAGCTATACTTTATCTGAATAATAGTTTTCATGTATGAAGTTTTGATAGATTGATGATGTACCAACTTGGAATTCTTCAAGATATAACTGTTGATATGAATTAAACATCACTCTAGGATATATCTAGTAGGTACAGAAGAACCATTATTACGTTTCTTCAACTCTCTCTATCTCTTGTAATGTCTTTCCACCTGTGCAAAAGGAGATAAATGACTGCAAATGGCCATTGATTTAATCATCCTTTCTTCTGCTATGGACCTTTTACATCTAATTGTGTTCCTCAATTTCAATAGATGGTTGCTTTTCTTTTAATTTCTCAATACATTTTACTGAGCAGTGAGCAGCATCTTTTGACATTCGTTTCTTTTGTTTGAACAGCCAGGCATGGAGAAGGGTCGAAACTGCTACTCTGATGAACACTATTTGCCCACTTTTTTTATGTGAGAACCATTCTACCTTCCTTTTGTGTTTACTTAGATGTCTTCCACTTTCATAACTCCTTTGCAAATATTGTTTTTCGCTTTGTTATTCGTCTGATGTTGAGTAAGCTGTTGTCTCACATTTCAGATGCTTGATCCAGCTGGAATAGCTAACTGGTCAGTAACACATGTTGATTGGTCTGAAGGAAAGTGGCATCCAAAATCGTACAAAGCACAGGATATTTCATTTCAACTCATGAGAAATATCACAGTATGTGCTGTGCTTTATTATTTCTCAGCTATCTATTTTATATTTTCAGTCCGACTTCCCGATATCTACTTTCACCTTTCCGTAACAAAGTTTTTGCTCTGGCGTACTTTTAGCTGGCCTTTTGTCCTTGGTTGTGACATGGATCTCAGATTATTATGATAATTTCATTATAGATAAGATGTGTTGGTTGATAAGAGGGTACATTCATTTCTAGATTAGTAAAGCAAGATTCTACTTTCAAATCTAATGCATGCTTGTTTTTAGGATTATGCAAACTAGATTTCAAAATCCACCAAAGTCCTAACCTATTATACCTACACTATTCTCTCTCATGTTTGTCCTTTTCCCTATAACACACCTTTCTTTTTCACAATATAATAATCTCAGTATCACTTATTTTTCACTATCTTTCAATCGTATCCTACTGCATCTTATCAACCAAGCATACACAAAAATCAAATTCACATTTTTACTATTCCAGCAATCAGGATTTTCCCACCCCCTACAACCTAAAAACAAACATTTATAGACAATTCCAAGATTATTGCTGAATTTGTCTCAGTGTGTTCATAAAAAGCAGAACGTTTGGTCGCTATATTTTAACCGTGTCTTGATTTTCTGGAGACTACTCACGGACTATCTTTGTTCTAAACTCTATTGCAGGCTATTACTGACAGTGTGCATGTCACAAGTGATGAAAGGGTTAGTATCTTTTCTGGTCTACTTGCTTAGAGTTATTATGTTCCAAGTAAATTGCAACAGTGGTCACATATCTGTTGGGGGTTGTTGATTTTAGTCCTATACAAATCAATTTTCTTAATTAAGTCCTTTAACTTTTAATCCTGCAACTTTGTCAATGTAGATTAATTACTACATTTTAAAAGTTATGAGACTTAATTGAAAAAATTGTTTCTCATTGGACAAAAATCACCAACCACCAATAGATATAGGACTACCTTTGCAATTAACCTATTATGTTTGGTATTTTGATGAAAATTATTCTCATGCACTGCAGAAAGAAGTTCAGATTAGACCGTGCTTGTGGAATGGAAATGAACGACCTTGTTATTTGTTTGCAAGGAAATTTTTACCCGAAACTCTTAATAACTTGATGACTCTTTTCCCCAATTATACATCAATTTGAGAGGCGCAATGATTTCAGTATCGATTTTTGGTGGATTCAACAGCACCCTCTCTGTCTCCATTTCGATTCTAGCTTTCTACTTTCGTGAAGCCCTGAGAGTGAAGTTGACTTGAACGAAGCTGAAGGTAAAAGATGGCCAGTGTTGATCCCTTGGGGACAATGATTTGATGTTAATTTTTTCCCTCCATTTGGGCTATTTTTATGTTACATTCTCAAAAGTAATTCTGGGCACTTGGGGGCAGCCTTTATGCTGACCTTTGTAGAAGTTGGATTATGAAGTTGCAAATATGGTCTTGAAAGTTATAGTTTTTCTTTGTTTCTTTTTAAGTTTAATTAAATTTTGTTAACCCACTGTTCATTACATAGTAATTCCCAGAATGAGGAGACCGTGATGTAGCTGTAAGAAAATACCTTATTGCTCAGGTCCTGTCTTCACTCCTCTTGGTATAATATATTTTTGTTCTTTTTCATTTTTCTATTTACACGAGACACTTTTTTGTAAGTGAGATGATTATAGAGACACATAATCTCTTCGAGATGATTATTGAACCACTAATTATGCATTATGAAGAGTACTAATCAACTTTTGTGAGACATTTCAAGAAAGTGTTTCGTAAGTATTACTGTTTTTAAAATAGTACTCTCAATTTTCAAAATAGTTTGAGATATACTCCATATTTTATAAGTAGAATATAAGTAAATCTTTTTATTTTTAAAATGCATCATTTAGGTTGTTCACGTAATGTATTTTGTCTCGCTCACCTAAATTTGGGTGGTGGAGTATTATCGTCTTCATTTAAGAAGATTGGTTTTCTTTTAGTCAATAGGCATTAAATTCTATGCCAAGCACTCTATGTTAGACTAGGACCCGGCTCATTAACTAAAAATAGCTCGTTCAACAAATCATTTTCAAATCATATACGACTAGGTCTCTTCGTGTAACAAATGAATAGTACAATTTAAATACATTTTAGCAAAGTCTTATGTATTTTGTATATATAGTAAGTTTACGGTGTTTATTTCACCGATACTTTTGGTTAAATATTTAATACTTTTGGTTAAATATTGATACTTTAAACGTAATTTTCAATTTCATCAAATTTTTTATACTCTTTGTCAAATTTTTTATACTCGGTCAAATATAATATCATTGAACCTAATCTTGATACCCTTAATGAGATTTTTAATATTTTTAATCAAATTATTGATACTTTAATTTTTTCAAAAGTAGTAACACTGTTAACTAAAGGTGTGTACGTAACACAAGAGACATACCCATGCATTTTTAATAATATAGTTATTTTAATTAAAAAAATGTAGTTTCAGTAAAAACAACTCAGTAAAATTAATAGCCGCGCCTTTGTAAGTATAGTGATAATTCTCTTATTAATTAGATTATCAAGACTAGAAAGAGCTAAGTTTTGCCTTTTAAAATACGTTAAGTTCCTTGTTTCTTAAACAATCTTTTAGTAAACTAGGTTTTAGAACTTATTTTAGTATATTTTAGATTTTCTTTCTCTCACTTCAGAAATGAACCACTTAGAATATGTTATATGTAAAATAAGTTTTGTACTGTTTCACTTGAAATAATCAATAATTAATAAGACTACTCAATTGTAATTTAATATGAATTGAAAATAAGTTTGAATTATCATTATTAATATTTGTAATTAAATAGTTGATCTTGAAATCTTTTCTTAAGAATTCTATGTTTGAAGGAGTCAGTTTCCTTCCAAGTCAACCTCCAGGTCAAGGTCTTGCATGTACAACTTGTCGTTTTGGTTAGTGATGACTGATGACTGATGACTGATGAACCATGTATACTTTTTGGCTCTTTTGCCGTAACAAACGGTTTACAACTTATCAGTATCACTCAACTCTCAATCTCTCATTCTAGTGAAATATTAGGTTATTCAAAAACTTGCCTCTTATTCATATATAATTACATACATATATCTAATTAAAACATATTTATAATAATAATAAAGTAACTAAAAAAACATTATCATCCATCCAAGTTCCTGAAAATATTTACGTTTTGAATTTTGGAATTAAATTATCGAGGTTAATACCTTATTAAATGAGTCTGATCATGTAAATTCGGGTTCACTGTTTATTTTTTCAAATGTTATCGTTGTGCATATAAAATTAATAACACTTTATAAATATAACAGTGATACTTAAACATAAATCCAAGTTAGACATAAATACATATTTCATTTGGTTACAAACTTGTATGTTGGTCAAGGACTTAATTAAGACCATAACATTATTAGTAAACTAATCGAATTAGACTTTATCTTGAGATGTAAATATTTCTTATATATATATACACATGTGAGAAGGAAGGTAACTAATTCAAGAAAACCACTTAAATAAAAAAATGGGTTGCTGTTTCTCTTGCAAAATATTCTCATCCTCATCACCTACATCCAAGCTCATTCGTATCATACATTTGAATGGTTACATAGAAGAGATTGGATACCCTGTGACGGTTGCAGAAGTAAGTGGGAAGCCGGCGACTCATTTTCTGTTCACGCAGGCTCAGCTCCTGGCTCCTGCACCCGCGCCGCTCAAGCCGGACACGCCTCTGGAGCCGAGCCGCGTCTACTTCTTGCTACCTTTCTCACTCTTTAATGGCAACGTGTCGCCGGTCGACTTGGCGCCCATAGCTCGGAAGCTGGCTTTGGTGGCTCAGAGCTGCGGCTCCAAATGCAAGAAGGAGTCGTATAATGAGAATGCGACTTCGAAAACGAAAAAGTCGTGGAAGCCGGTTTTGTCTATAATACGTGAGCGATCCTTCAGCCGCAGAGAATCGGATGTGCAACAAAATTTCAACCAAGATGATGAAGAAGTTGTTTGATTTTTTTAATTTAATTTTTCAAAAATATATAGCTAAAAGTTTGTGATGTATTTCCGATTTCACAAGTGTGATTGGAATTGCTTGTGCATAGCAAATAATGCTAGTAGGGGAGGCGATTTTAGGGTTGCATAAAACAGACGAAATTGGTCGCATGTATTCTATTGAGTGTTTACCCATTTTAGTTTTATACAAATTAATTTTATCAATTAAGAACTCTGACTTTTAATTGATGAATTTTTTTAAAAAATTATGAAACTTAATTGAGAGAGAATTGATTGTATTGGGCTAAAATCGTCTGACGCGAATAAATATAGAGTGTAGCTTAATGTTGATTAAATTTACATCTGGTATTGCATTTCATTAACAAGTGAGGAAATTGTTGTATATTCAAGTATTTACATAATATAATAGAGTCAGATAGAGTTCTTCTTGAAATGAAATATATTCGGTGAAAGTTGTAACCATTCGGTTCAACGTGATTCTTCGGTAAAGTTGTGTCTTACGGTGAGTAAAAATTGCAATTATCGATGTGACTCTTGTGGTAAAATTGCAATCTTTCGGTGCAACCATTGAGTAAAGTTGCAACCTTTCGATGCAACAATTGAACATCTATAAATACTCATGAAGTGTGGAGAATTGAAACATAAGATTGAAAATTGAGTTTCCTAGAATTATCAGTTTTTCTAAACATTGAAAAGTCAATTCCCTCTATATACTAAGATTGAGTATTTATTTTGAGTTTATTAAACACTTGCGATTTTTACTTACGAAATTCGTTAGAGTGTAACTATCGAATTTTCGTGAAATAAGTTTTGTATCCTGGAAGGTCAATTCCTTGTGAACCATTTACACTTGTGTGGAAGGAATTAATACCTTTAAAGATAGTATTGTTTTTCGGTGTGCCTAACCTAACTTTAACTCCATTACCCACTTATATTATATACAACCGAAGTGTAGGTTAAAAGCATAGAAGTGCAATTAGATTTGTGGTTTTACAAGTGATGAATTAATCTTGAACAACAATCGGGGCGGGTGGAACAAGGTTATAATTTGGTAAACAATCCCACCCAGTCTCCTTGGTATGAGAAATATTGAAATACTTGGGAGCATAATCTTCCTTTCTGTCTCTTGCAATCTGTCTCTGCTTCTCTTCAATGCAACTCTTAATTTCCCTTGCTTTATCCCACTTCTTCTCCAGTATTGCTCTGCTCACTTCCCCCACACCACACTAGACTCACTCTCCCAGACTCCCTGAATTAATTCATTCATTCATTAAATTTGATTTTCATTGGACATTTTATTTTTGCTAACATGACAATGTCTGATTTGTCTACATGATATAATATGATAAGTTAACCGAATATTTCACCTCATACGATCTATTAAAGTGTAGAAAAACAGTCTCAATTCGTGAAAGTCGACATGATTGAAAACTACTGAATATTTCCATGATGGATTATTAATTGATTCATGAAATTGTACCTTTGGATCCTTAACAATGGGAGCCTTCATGCCAGAAAGCGCTTCCTTTGCGTCGTAAATAGTCCTTGTTTTTCCAGTTAAAACATCCTTCACCGTCACACTTCTACATATATCGTAAAACTGGCTTACAACTAATATCATTTAATGAACGAAACAACTAATATACTCTCAAACCAAAACCAAAATAATGATGTATCACCTGTCCCAATGGCCATCAATCTGGTAAACAATGTTTGAAGTGGATGAATGAAATATCTTGCCTTTAATGGACCTATATAGAGAGGGGCGGGGCAAGAAAGTATTGCCTCTGTAATCCAGATCCGCTTCGAGACCAGTTTCTTGGCATCGGATCCTCACGTTTCCGAGCCAATCAACGCCCGGCATTGGCAAAAATCTTATGACAAGCTTCGGGGAATTCATCCTGTACGTTTCCTTCTTCTTCATTATCTTTAGTTCTCGCTTCCCCTGCACCTCCGTTTCAATGTGCGTGCCTGCATTCAGGGATGGATCCAGGATTTCGTCTCAAGGTGGGCGAATAGTAGAAAGGAGGAAAATTTAATAATTCAAGGGGGCGAAATGATAAAATATTAAGTGAAGTGTACCGTAGAACTTTGGTACGGGAGATTGACACCATATCATTTGGATGTTTTCTTCTTCATCGGTTGCATGTAGGGCTGTCACCGGCGGATGATGACAAACCTGTTTGATTAATTTACCAACAATCGTTATCATTTAATTTATGATAAATTAAATCATCGAAAATGTACCTGTTCAACTAGAACATTGAGTGATCCCCTGCTGACATGGTGAGTCTCTCCTAGTACAGGATTATACGGCGCAACGCCGAAGGCAACGGCCGCAGCGTGGATATGCTCCACGCCACGACCGCCACGAACCTGTCGAGGGCGTCTCCCCACGTCGCGCACTTGCTCAACATGTTAGACCTGAAGCAGTACACAGATTCTGCATAGCATTGCAGCTGTGACTTTGGTATGTTGAACTGTGGTGGAAGCTGCATTCATTGTATGATTGATGTGTGATCATATATTATGCATACAACACTTTTAGTGCTCGTTTGGTTTCCCTCATTAATTATCCGGCAGACACGATTGATTTCATTTTAACACTTGTCAGCCCATGTTAACTCATTTGTTATGCCCTAATCATGCAAACCAAACGAGCACTTATGTACGTACATGATTGGAAAGACTTGCCTGAAGTTTAGTGAGGTCAGAGCCTGGCCTAACACTACTGAGAAGGCTTAGAATGCGTTGAATGATGTTTGGCGTTCTATAATCAGAGTTTGATTCTTCACCTTCTAGAGATAATGGAGCTGTCAGTATGCCTTTTTTATCTGTTACCTGCATCATATCATGTTAACAAAATCTTGTAGTAAAATCATATATCTAATCAAGGATTTTGTTCATTGTAGAAGTCGTCAGGAATTATGGAATTATCGAAATATATAAGATTGAGCAGCTTTGCCGGATCCTTTTGGTTTCATATGAATTGGAATTAATTTATCTTTTAATACTCCACTAGTGTACCAACACCTAGTTTTACCTTTTATTTATTTATTTATTAGGATTGCAGATGCGTTATTGCACAAACAACAAAAACAAAACTTTAAAGTTTGTTGAAATATTGAGTGTATTTGGTAGTGATTTAAATAAAATGATGAGACCCTAGCTATCAGAAACGGATCTACTACCTCCGTCAGGATCGCTTTTTAGTTGATTTTTTCAACGGTTTTTGTGTGAGAATTATTTCATAGTAGTATGTGTACAAAAGTCAACTGTGAAAACCGTAGTATGTGTACAAAAGTCAATCTAAAACCGATTTGGGACAGAGGGAGTACAATTTCATTTCAAGAGAGAAAATCATTGTATTATAATATAATAATAATGTGTGACGAAATGGAATGAGTTTAAAAAAATATAAATACAATGCGTAATTAAAATTCAAGTGGAGCGGAATTATATGAATTAAAATTTAAATAATTTTTTTATATATATAGTGGAAATATATGAAAGTTTGAGGAGGACAAACGTAGTAGCGTCCCTTAAATCCATCACTACGTACTACCTATATAACTCTAAATTAATCTCTATGCACCCTAATTTAAATTAATCAAAATCCATCTAATTAATTACCATTTTAATACGTTAAGATAACGATCATGATTCATTTCACGAAATTACAAATTTAGATTCGTGATCTTTTATGATATTTTTTTTTTTAATTTATGTTTGTCTTGTATATCAAATACAATAATAAAAAATAAAGCTCGAAAGCATATTTAGATTTTAGAGTGGGAAAAGGCAGAAATCTGGCAACTTTATAAGATGGCCTTTTGTTTATTTATAATAAAAAATAACATAAAACTCTTTACACACATATGCAAACACGCGTTTTTGCTATTTTCCGGCGACAATTTAGAGCCGAAAGCACACTTTTTTTTTTTTACAAATTCAAACAAAACTTGTAGCAATTGGACACTTAAGGTACCTTTAAAAAGAATAATTGCAAATAACACCTTTAGTGCTTTCGTTTGGTTTGCACGATTAGGACATGATAAATGAATTAACATGGTGACAAGTATTAAAATGAATTCAATCGTGTCTGTAGAATAATTAATGAGGAAACCAAACGAAAGACTTAGAAAAACCGTAAAATGTCGAAAAACTGCCATGTGAACAAACAATGTGTACAACTCTAAATATATAAATTTGAGAGTACAGTTGTGGCCTAGCTGTATAACTGTATATACCCACTGGAATTTAAAAAGAAAACGGGGTCGGCGGAATAAGTTGCAAAGTGTAGACAATTAATTTTATTGAATATCAAATTTTAGGAGGAAAAATAAAAGAAGATCCTACATTTAAAGTTATTCTATTAGATGTGACAGGGAGCATTAAAATTCTTATACATATAAAATATTCCTTACTTTGCCTATGTTTCACTGAAGACTTATTCCGGCCTGATGAGTCGCCGGAAAACTACCTAAACTTGACGGAAAATTATGTTGTTTACAACTCTAATTCAAATTTGAGTTAATTATATAATTAATAAACGGGTATATGTCATGTGTGTGCATATATATATGGTCCTACATATAGCACATATATACATATATACATCATATATGCACATGTAAAACCAATGAGAGAGAGAGAGAAGTACATACCATTACAATAGGTAGGATGAACTTGGAGGGAGGGAAAGAGAGATGGAGAGAGAGAGATCTTTATTGTTGATGCTATAGGTAGGAATGGTAGGATGAAGACATGGAGTGGCGTGAGCTCTTTATAAAGCTTCTTTCCTTGCCTTTTCTCATTCAGAAAATAAGAAACAAGAGATTTAATATTTTTATATTTTTAGTAGAAGTCGGAAATATCTAAACAGCCAGTTTTGGACCACCTAGCGTTTAGGTCGTTTAGGAGGTTCGATATTTTTTCAATTTTTTTATTTCGATTGACTAGGACCTGCCTAGCCCCTCTCAAAGGTATAATCGTCTCGGTCGCCTAGCTCACCTATGCTCATTTCCGCCTAAAATATAGAATTTGTAAAAATCGAATCGACTGACGGCCGCCTAAGCAAATTTTTGTAACAGTGTAAAAAATGAGTGTTTTTTAAAGTATGTTTTATCCTCACTTGCATGCGTTATTTAAAAAAAAATAAGGGGATTATTCATTCTTAAATGACTTCAAGTCAAGAACGATTAACTTTATGTTTAATTAAAGATGATGGTGGATGAAATGAGGATGGAGTGGAGATAAATAAAAGTGGATGAAGAATAATTCAGTAAATAGTACATACACATATGTTTTAGTTAGGACAAAAACTTGTGTGAGACCGTCTCACACATTTTATTTCGTGAGACGGATCGCTTTTTAATAAATTGTTATCACTTTTTAAAAAAGTGATACAAATTAGAATAAAAGTGATAAAAAAATAAAAAGTGACACACTTTACATTATAAGTGATAACAATTTATTAAAAGTGAATCCGTCTCACGAAATAAAGTCCGTGAGACGGTCTCATACAAGACTTACTCTTTAGTTAGATATAGAGAAATAGAGGTGTGTGAAGTTTTACGTCAAATCAAAAGTGATATTATATTATTTAATTTATTATTGTTAGTTTTTTTTTTTTTAAAAAAAAGAGAGATAAATCAGTGTGTTAAAGAAAAGTACGAGAAATAATAGCTAAGTGATGTGATTATATGCAATTATAACAAAAATAAGTGATGTATTAATTGAAAATTTGACGTGCACATCCAAATCAAATGAATGAATGGATGGAGGATACCAAATATGAATTTTCTAAAAATAGAGACCTGAAAAAATCACTTTATTGGTATGGGCAGTAAACAAAAAATTCAAAAAAATTGAGGCTCCATTTGGATGGAGTAATTTGAAATCAATGGATTTGAGGATAATACACTATACATTTATAAATCAAAATGAAGAAAAACTAAATGAATGGATTTGATTCACACAAATATTATTTATAAGTGGGAGGATTTCAAATACCCAACAAAACCTAGTCATTTGAAATCCTCCCACTTCTCCCACTTGTGCTTAATATTTGAGTGAATCAAATTCATTCATTTAGTTTTTCTCCATTTTAGTTTGTGTGAATGCATGTTATATCAATCTTCAAATCCATCGATTTCAAATGACTTCAAATGACTCTATCCAAAATGGAGCCTGATTGTTTTCTCTCTTTCCTTTTGCGCAGCTTGATATCTAGCTGTGAATAAATATTGATTCAAATAACATTTTTTCCGGCAAGAAAATAAAATTTGGAGGATTCATATTATTCAAACACTCAATATCTATGTTTCACAATTTTACAAATGTTTATCACTTTAACTATTGAATAATTTTTTTAATAATTACTAAATTAAATTACTTCCTAACAACAAATATATTTACAACGCCCCACTCAATCTATCTTTAGAATTGAAGATTTAGTTTCCTCTTAATAATAAGTTCTGTTTCACATGAGATGCAATAAATAATTTTGGGTTGATAGATTCAAATTCTTCAATGAAAATGATATTGAAAATTATTGAATAATCAATTATAAAAAAATGTTGATTAATTACTAGTGGTTTGACTAAAAAAATAGTAGATGTTTGAACTGTTTTATTGATCAAATAATAATTAATTTAATTATTTACAACTCATTAGCTTTAACACCTGACTAGGAAAAATGGAGATTAATTGTGATTTTTGGTTCTACTGTATGTTGTGGATTTAATTTATATAGGACCTGAATTTAGTACATTGTTACAAATATTTGTAGTTTTCATTTGATTTTTTTCCTAATGACGACCATTCACTTTTGACCAATTTCAACAAATTTGATGAAGTTTCTGGTTCTATAAATAAATTCATCTAAATCTAACTTCAAAAAATTGAGTTTAGAAATTTTTCTGTGGAAGCTAGAAAAGGAAAAGAAGAAATTAAAAAAGGATATAAAAATGTGTATTTAAATTTTATAAAGAGGTGTGAATTAAATTTTATCATAAAATTAGTTTGCATTAATACCTTTTAGTGATACAATTAATACCTTTTAATGAAAAAATCAATACCATTCATAACTAATACCTTATAGTAAAACAACTAATATTTTTTTAGTGAAATACCTAATATTTTCAAAATAAATTTTACAATAAAACGTGTCCAAACAATACCTTATAATAAAACAACTAGTTTGCTCAAGTTATATATTGCCGACAATTAACCTCCTGAACTGATTCTCATATTAATTGTTACCTACTACTGGTATTGTTCATTAAATGGCCGGCACAAATTCTTATTTTTTTAAATAAATTTATTGTGTTACTCGAATAATGTAAATAATAAAACATATGTAGCATGTTAATTGATTGTAGATAGTGATCTAAGACATTAGAATAAGTCAAAATCGCAGTGGTTCACTCCACCGAATTAATTTAGTGGTTGCTTTGTATTTTGTAGGGAAGAAAAAGAATAGTATGATAATAATTTTGATTCTTCTAATTTAGTAGAGCAATTCTCTCAAATTGGGGTTTAATTCTATTAATACTTCCTCCATACCAAATATTCACTTTTCATTTCATTCCCCTCAATTCATCTAACCAAACACTACCTTTGTTTAAACATAATTCAGTTGTTTAAACAAGATCGACTACTCACAAGTACTAAACACTTCAATTGAACATACTAATAAGTAATCCAAATGGTGAAATTGATCTTAATGACAAAAATTTGTGTTTATAAAAAGTGTATGAAATTGTTTCAAGTATAAAAATAATATAAATTTAAGAGTTTATATATGATATTTTATGTGTTGGCTTTTTTTTTGAAAGACAATATTTTATGTGTTGGCTAAACACAACAAACTAGTGCGAATATAAATAGTGATTTAAACCACAGTAAAAATCTATAAAAATAACTACTCCCTCCGTCCCAAACTAATTTGCTGATTGACTTTTCAACGGTTTTTGTGTGAGAGTTATTTCATAGTAATACGCTTTTAAAGTTGTTTTATATGAATGATTAACTAACATACCATTCATATAAAATAACTTTTGGACATATATTATTATGAAATATTTCTCACATAAAACCGTTAAAAATCAACTGCAAATTAGTTTGGGATGGAGGGAGTATATATATATATATATTGTGTGTGAATTGAGTTGTCCCTTGTCCAAAAAGGTAAGAGAATACATGCAAGAATTATTTCATCTCTAAATCTCTATTATTACTGTTTTGATCATTTCATGCAATTTTTTTCTTTTGTTTGAACTCTTTTAATAAGGCTCTGTTAATATAAATAAATATATTTAAACTCAATGATATTCTATTCATTACAATAGGCTCATCAGTAAATTTTTGAGTTAAATCGTATAAATTATAACTAATATTTTAAATTTAAAATAAAATTTTTACACTTAATATTTACGTAGAATATAATGTAATTAAACTTTTATTTATAAAGTAAATTGATGAATAGTTAAATTTATAATTGATATAATTATTAAAACTGTTTAAGGTTGTTTAGACTCGATAATAAACTCAGAAATCGACTCGAAATTAAACGAGCCAATTCTACTCCTTTTATCCCCTATCGTGGGACAAAGATACCCACAAAAATCAACACGCCTAATTAGTTTATTTCATTACATGTGATTGTTTAACATCAATCACTCATTCTGATATGAGCAATAATTCAACCACCAAAATCACTCTCACAGTTATTACATTTTAGAAAAAATCAAACTTAGTTGGGATAATGCATTAAAAGGTACTTGAACTATCAACATTTATATATTTTGAAAGATTCTTAAATTAGTTTTAAAAAATAATTAAACTATGTAATTCTTGTTTCGTGAGGTCCCCTGGTAATGTAAACTCCCGGATTTTGATAGGTCGGTTTAATGTATTCTGTTAATATATGACAATCATTCAATTTCAATATCGTTAAGATCAAATTCCAACAATAAATTCATCTCCAAAACACCATAAAAATAACCTTATGAAATAAGAATTATATATTTTAAGGGCTTTTAAAAAAAAATAGTTCAGAGGTCTTATGAAACAATAATGGTTTAATTTTAAGGATTTTTTAAAATAATAATTAGTTTAGGAGCCTTTTGAAATAAAATTTGATAGTTTAGGAATCTTTTTGATGCATTATGTTCACTTTGATAAAGTGTAAGAGACCAATGAGGTGATATTATACAAAAAGTTAATATCATGTGAAATTTATTCACTTTATAAAATTGGTATCATTACATTAATTTAATAATACCATAATATTCATTTACTAATATTATTATATTTATAAACTAATACTATAATATTTATTCGCACACCTCAATGTGTTTATATGTGTAAATATTATAATATTAATAAATAAATATAATAATGTAACTGAATAAATTCTACTTTCATATGCTAAACATAAGAGTGTTCGCCTGTTTGCCGTGTTGAGCATGTTTCTTATATTTATATCGTTCAAAAGTTTAATAAAACAAAATAAATGCAAGTAGTTTAGGAAAAAAATTATATGAATCTGGTTTGTATATATAACATCTGTGAACTCCATTTAATTCTACCCACCAAACTTTAAATGTGATGTAAATCTTATAAATCGTATAGGCTATCTTAATATTTTATATTAAACAAATTAAACAAAATCTTTTAAATTCTCTAATTCCTACAAATTAAGTTTATTTCGGAACTGTTTGAAAAAACATAAAAGTTTTACAAATAAATTCAATATTGAATATTACCATGTAAAAAGAATTAAGGTAAAACGTTGAAGGTCACCCCACAAATCAGCCAATGAATATGATATTTGAGAGAAAAAAACAGGAGAAATAATTAGTTGAAGTGAAATATAGTTCACATCTTTCAAAAATAATTTATATTAAGTCTAGTTTTAATTAAAAGATTTGATATATAAAATAAATATAAATTACTTTGTGAATTTCAAATACATCAAAATCACCTAAAAATTTTCTGAAAGAAATTTGATGAACTGGTCCAAACAATTTCTATTAATGCAACTACAAGATCATAAATCCATCATACAAAATCTGATTTTTTAATTACGGTTTCGTAGAAAGTTACATACATGACAACTTAATCGCTACTATTATAGCTCCTTTTAAATTTAGTACTTCATATCAATACATCAGAAAGTGACAATTGCTGATCACCCACCTCCCACAAAAATTAAATTTGATACAAAATTTGTTAAGTATAATGAGTACATTCGAACATATAATTTTCCTGCAAAATTTGTTAAGTATAACGAGTACATTCGAACATATAATTTTCCTGCAAATGGTACATACTATATACTATATACTAATGAGTACATTTTCCTGCAAATGGTACATACTACATTAATTTAATAATACCATAATATTCATTTACTAATATTATTGTTAACTAGCATACCATTCATATAAAACAACTTTTGTACACATATTACTATAAAATAATTCTCACACAAAAATCGTTGAAAAAGTCAATTGTAAAACCGATTTGGGACGGAGGGAGTAACAAGCACTGGATTACATAATTTAAAAATGAAATGATTTGGATAGTACTTTAGATGAGAACAAAGACAAACTATTTAAGGAAATAAAGACAAAATAACTCCCTCCAATTTGGGGTTGATTTTTTGGAGGGCAAAGATGAATTTCATTTGATATATTTTTTTACAAAATAAAATATGTGAATCAATCTCAAGTAACACCATTGCCTTTTGAATAAAAGCGAGAAAATTAATGTTAATCCAAATAACTCTCAGGCTCTATTTGGATAGAATGAATTTAAAATCAAAGAATTTGAGGATAATATACATGCATTCACACAAACTAAAATGTAGAAAAACTAAATGAATGAATTTGATTCACTCAAATATTAAGCACAAGTGAGAGGAGTGAGAGGAATTCAAATGACTAGATTTTGTTGGGTATTTGAAATCCTCCCACTTATAAGTAATACTTGTGTGAACCAAATTCATTCATTTAGTTTTTCTCCATTTTGATTTGTAAACGTATGGTTTATTATCCTCAAATCCATTGATTTCAAATGACTCCATCCAAATGGAGCCTCAAAGAATCTGCTATTGTAGATTTCAAATTCATTCCCAATTTTTTTAAATCCAAACACAAAATAAAGAATTTGCTATCATAGAATTCAAGTTTTCCAATCAGACCTTGTTATATGATCATTCAGTAAAAGTTCATCCAAGCCCCATTTCGAAAAATTCAAAACTCGAAATAAAATAGAACAATACCTTAAAATGAAGTCCATTTAATTATGAATAGCGTGAACTTATTTATGCAAATTAATATCTTTTAACAAACAAAATAATATTTTTGCATATAAAATATCAAATAAGTAATACGGTCAGCTCGACAAGACATGTGTATACCAAGTCAAAAAGAAGTCATTAAGACGAATCGAGATCCAATTATCAAATTTCATTAAATTCCAAGACAATTTTCCAGCATCAATCGAACACAGCATTCAATAGGAGAGTGACAGAAGCTAAATCCTTAGTATACCTATTTATCAACAAAGGTATCAAAATCTTTTTTTTTTTTTTGACGGGAACAAAGGTATCAAAATCAATCACCATGAAATTAATTAGTTTTCATTATCCTGCATCTGTCACCATTAGACACTAGGCAAATGCACCACCATATACAGTGGCGGATTTAGAGGGGTACAAGGGGTTATCACTTGTACCACTAAATTGAAAATTTTTCATGAACTTTTAGGTGAAATAAATTATTGTACCCCAAAAATTTGAGATATATCTATATTTATTATTTTTAGTATCCCCAAATCCAAAATTCTGGATCCGCCACTGACCATATATAAAAACTATGAAAATTATATTTTCTACAATATTTTTCCTAGAGTAAGATAATAAATACAAAGTTGTGCAAGTAGATATTAAAACACCTTCTCCCTGTTCAACTTCGGTGGTGAATCACCGCATTTGTAAGGATCGATTGGCATATCGTTTATTCTCAGGAAGATCGAGATTAACAAATTACTCACTTGGGTCAGACGACTTTATTCCATGGCGCTTGAAAAATTCTCTGAATCCGTAGACGCTGACATCGAAGTGGAACTGACAAGTGAAACCACAAGAACTGAGTTCTTTTGATAGGAGGAGATATGTTTCTACAACTTTTTACTGACTTCAGAAATGAATAATATAATTTCAAGCTTATGGAATGTTAAACTTTCAGATTTTGAATCAACTTGTTAATATATGGTTTGGTGGAAGTCTAGTGATAGTTCATTTACATTTGATAGCACTGCGATAACCATTCTACTAATCCTGAATAAAACCATTTGAGAAATCGAGCCTCGACTCGACAACCTTTCATAAGGATGGAGAAAGGAAAGGAAGTTTCAATATAAATGCACTACCAATACTAAGGCTAAATTTAGGATATGACTATTATGTGCAATTTGGATTTAAGAAAGATACAAGGGTACTGTGAAACCAAAATGTTCAAATCTCACAGATGTTGAAGCAAGAAATAACCATGGGAGACATGACAAACAACTACATATACTTACAGGTAAAACTCTCACAGCGTATTTTGTGATATTTGGATCAACAACCTTTCCTTCATTAGCCTGTGAAACAATATCAGTTGCTTATTACATTAAAAAACAGTAGAACAAAGAATATATGGCAAGACAAAGGAAGAAAAATCTTCAACAAATTTCTTAAAGCACTGTAAACTTGCAGATAAATGGTAAAAAGTAAACTTTCAGCATTCAAAACAATAAAATAATTAAAGGAAAAACAATTATGATGTCATTGACATGAAGAAATCCGAAGAAAAGTAATATGAGAAAAAAATTGCTTAGTGTAAAGTGTGAACCAATAAGACATTCAAGCATCTTTTTACAGCATATGATGAATGACAATATCCCTTAATTAGTGTACTTTGCTGTTACAGGTGCCTATGTAGGGACAATCAAGCAATTGCCTTTTTGGTTTACCCTCGCATAAGGATAGCAAAGGATCCCAACTTGATTGAGTGCTTTGAATAATTCCAGCAAATATTTAGGGAGCAAAAATAATAAAATAATGTGTTAAACTAAGGGGTTATAATTAAGGAATATGACTATAGCAATGTGGGACACCAATTGGATCATAACAGGGAGTTACAGGCAAGTTTCAAAACAGTAGTTTAGGTTTATCAGGAAAGCAGAATAGCTCAGTTCAATAAAAGAAGAAGCTCTTAAGGAGAAAAATTCAGAAGGGATTCAAATCTTACAGAAAACTTGTTACATAAACTAATTTCTTTTTCGAATACTTCGACTTAGCTATGTACTTTATTCAAGAGTTGATAGCGTTCTACTGATATGGAAAAAATATACGTAAACAAGAATGCACATCAGAATGCAAATAGATTATCCTAATCCAGAATAAGCTGAAAAATCTCAATAGCTGGTGAATCATTTCAATAGCAGATAGTGACAACATAATGGTTTCAGGATGCTTTTTGAGTAAAAATTTAGACAATGATTATTAAATGAGGCAATCATATTTATTATACAGTTTCTGTAGTGATTAACCAAGTTTACCTGTTCAGGGTTGTGAAATATTTCAATAAATGGATATTCTGTCTTCTGGCGAGTTATGCAGAATCCAGGATACTTTGGGCACTCAACCTAAGGAGCCAGCATTAGAAAATCAAGGCAATATATTAATATCAAAGAGATACAAAATGATCAAGTAACACTGTGTATGCTTTAAAGGCATCAAATTCTAAGTAATTGATTATGAAGTGTCATTACGAATACCATCTTTTGTAAAAGATGAGACAGACCACTTCTAAACCTGACTTCCATGATGTCTCGCATGCAAAGTGATCAAGTAATACAGTTTGGAGATATCAAATTCCAACTAAACAATCATATAGTGTCAATACAAGTAGCTTTCTTTTATAAACGATGAATCTAAAGGAAATGTTTGTTTACAGTTCCCACCCCACTTTTTCACTTCAAATCCAGATCCTAGTTTGTTTATCCGGATTTTCGTATAGGATTTCAGATCTTCTAAAATTCTACCTTATAATACCTATAGTACAGTAATTTTACTTTTTCCAAACACAATTTCTAATACCTACCAATCATCTATCACCCACTTTTTTATTTATTATTATTATCTATCCAACTCGACACTCTCTCTTCCTACTTTACACACAATTTTCATACACAATCAATCATCTATCACAAACTTTTAAAAATTATAACCTATCAAATCCTACAAAATAAAACTGACAAACATATACAAATCCAAATACACCTTTTACTATTCATCAAATCCGCCTATTGGATTTGAAATCCACTCCAAACATACCCTAAATTTGGTTTCTAGGATGAAGCATATGCATCGATAACTTACACGCAAAAATTTAACATGTGGATCAAACTCTGCCGCAGCTTCCTCAAGTACTTTGTCAAGACGCGTTTGGTGAGGTTACACCTTCAAATAAATTAAATGCCAAATGAGTTTGTGCATCAATTATGTAAACCAAATAGAGAGAGAAAGTTTACACATTACTTGATTGTAAATGCAACAACCACAGGGTGACCTTGATGAAGCAGTTGCACAAACTCACGTTCGGAGGTGAAATGAAGAACTTTTGGTGGTCCAAGATCTTTTGGGTAGCCAGTATAGTATCTTTAATAAGATAAGAAACATAAATTATGAAATATTTCAAAACCTCAAGTGCATATAAAGAATGATTGGAGAAAACCAATATATAAGTAACATTAAGAAACTGTAGTGAAACACTACCCGGAAGAAAAAAGATGAGAACCAAATTACGACTAAACAAATATCAAATGCTCCTCACAAAATTAGATACTTCATGTTAACTACATAAATTCTACATATTCAAGATTCGAAGAAAGGCACAAGTATCTATAGTAGGTGTTTGTTAGGGTGTAGGGTTTATAACATACTTGCAGGTTGAACGAAGATTAAGCATTAACTTGTTGAGCAACGATGGCTCCCCCATTCTGCAGAATATGAAAACACACGAAATGATTATTAGCAAAACATTTGATAACCTGGAGGTATCGAATTCATTATTTTGAAAAAACATTGAGACAATTCATAACTACAAAACCATGGAAAGTGCAAAACAACATTTTAAAGGAATACACAACTGATTTACAACATTTTTTTGGTCTTTTACGCCTATTTTCGGTTTAAATCAGGTAGAAGTGCCCAGCCAAGGCAAACAATATCCATGAATAAAAGCACAACGCTCCTACGACAATCAAATAAGTTATTTTCCAATTCCAATTTTCGTGCAAAATCTAAACCCACATAATAGTCGTCATCTAAAGATTCCTAATTGCACCATACTAAACCCACATATCAGTTATTTCTGTATGTATCACTGCCATTCTCTGTGTGTAGAGAGAGAGAACAAAAGAAAAGAGGAGAAGAAATAGACAAGGGAAAGGACGGACGTTACCAGGACGCGGCGGTGGTAACGCGGCGACGGGGCGGCGGCGGCGTGGGCTGGGAATGGCCAGCAGAGCTGCAGAAACTAAAGTGAACAGCTATGCCCTCTTCTCAAAGTCGTGTTATTTCTTTAAGTAATTTGTTTAGAAGTCGTTAGTAATCTTCTCAATTTTGAAGATTTTTAGTGTGCTTTTTAATCGATTTTGAGCGGTTTGAGTTCGATTTTAACAAATAATTCAGAAATATTATAAAAAATAATTAAAATTAAATAACGAAACAACTATTTTCTAATAAATATAAAAATCACAAGAAATAGGAAATAAAATGTTAGCCATTGTGGTATTGTCGAGGCATTCACTTTGGACGGTTGTAGATCGGTTAAGAGCTGAGAGAGGAACAAAGATAAGGCTAAATTGAATGGAGAGATGAGAAAAAATAAGCAGAAAGAAAAGGAATGGGTTCAGAGAGAGCCGCAACATAATGTGGATAAAGAGCCGCCGGTGGAAATAACTCGAGGCAAAAACATCGCATTGGAAGAGGCAAATGACAAGAACACGGAAATTAATAGGCAACATGATGATGTGAATGTGGAGATGATTGAGCAACATTCTAAGGGCAGGAATGGAAGCAGGTTGAATAATGCAACCGAAAATAAATCACCTAAGAACCGGCTTTGACCTTTACAAAGAATGGCTATGAAGCAATGGTGGATTTGGTTGATGAGAATGTGAAGGCCAATGATCAAGTTGTGGTTGACAAGTCGGGGATGAGGATACTTCCATAAGTTCGTCTTCAAACTCGGGCACTCACTTGTTCATGTCTCTAAAGCTACTATCCAAAAAAGGTAAAAACAATGCTAAGATTGTCTCTCGGGAATATAACTTGCGACACAAAGCTAGCCGGAGCGAGAATGCGGATCTCGCCTCCTTATGATAACAACTACGTGATTACCTCAAAGATCGATACAAATACTCTTAAATCAATGCGAGTTGTGGCTTCTAAGAGTTTGTGAGGATATGCGTGAAGATAATCTATCGTAGTAGTAGAAATGGTGGGGTTTGTATGAATTCTACTTGGACATTGTATAGTTTTATTCTTTTTAGGTTTTAATGAGGTTTCCGCCTCTAGATCGACATGTGATTTTATGGCTTTTTTATTTTCTTTTTATATAATAACTAATTAGACAAATTCATGTATACATCATTTGCATTATGCACTACTTTTTAATGGTATTATTCGTTTTAGTGAATGATATACGGAAACCAGATTACATCATGCACACAATTGTTTCACTAAATAATATCACGCACTATTTTTTAATGGTATTATTCGTTTCAGTGAATGATATACGGAAATCAGTTACATCAAGCACACAATTGTTTCACTAAATAATATCTCTCGAAAACCAATTGTACGGTACAACTGGTTGCTCCTAAACAAATTTGTTATGTGATGCAAAGCTGGGATGATGTGGAGAATCAATGAAGCCCTCTCCAGCTGGGTCAAATCTTCCACAGACTTCAGTCCAAGTGCTACCTGCTAATATGCCCAAGTTATAAGGATTAAACACAATATTGACCATATACTATAGTATAAATATATAAACTAAAAACAATGTCACCTACTAAGGTGAAATATGAACTGCAAATCCATGCATCAGAATCAAACCACCCTTATAACTGCTTATCACACTTCTCCTTCAAAAGAACCATTCAACTCTGACTTCCTCATTTACCCAACACTCCTCCAAATCTGTTCACACACACCAAAATAAAGAAAACTGTATAACTAAAACCATGCCAAATTAAAAAAAAAAAAAAAAAATCAAACAAGTAAAACTTTATACATTAATACAAGAAAAATGTCAATCAGCTGAGAGATTTACTCATATTTCGTGTACATCAGGAACTATGTATCTTCCACTTATAGACTCAAAATATATTTATTAACAGAGAAAAAAAAAAACAAGAATTACCAGTCTAATGAGTGGATAAGCAATGTATGATCCACTATGCCACTCTTGAAGTTCAATTGTTTCTTTTCTTGCTCTTGCTCACATTTTCTCATTGTGATGATTTACCTGCAACATACCTAATCTTTATAACAAACTACACATGTATATTATAAACAAAAATATATATCAGAATAAAACGTTATATACCTGCAGGTGCTTTTGCCGTGCACATCATTCTTGTAACATAAAAGAAACCCCTTTGCAGCCTATAAGCAAATATTCCAGGATTTTGCAGCATAAAGCTCACAATTTCATAACCAACCTTGTCAACTTATTTGCTTTAGTTAGCTCTCCCTTCGAACAAAGCATATGAATAAGGGAATAGAAAGAATCAAAATCTTTCAACTGCTGCACTTCTCCATCTTCACCTGCACAAATTTCCAGCACTTCCACTTCTTCAACATCAGATGGCAGGGAATGAAAATCAGTCCCACCATTATCTGTTTCCAGTTCATATTTATCTGATAAGCAATGAGAAGAATTTTCCTTAACAGAGAAAAGCATTAAGACAACTTCATCAAGCAAGGCAACAGCATCATGAATACGTCCTTGGTCACAAAGAAAAACAAGAAGATTCTCGACCGAATCAGATTCAACTTCAGTATCTACTCTTTCTAAGAGATCAATGACTGACCGAGTTTGAAGCATCTCTCTTAAAATGCTTCTGGACTCTTCCATTCTTCCTTTAGCACACAAACCCCGAAGAAGATACATGAAGCCCAGGAAATCTGGTACTAAGTCCGTACTTTTAAAGTCGAAGAATAATTTAAGAGCTCCTTCCATTTCACCTTTCTGGCAATAGCCATTGATCAGGGCACTGACAGTGAATCCATCTGGCTTTAGACATCTTGCCTCCAACTCCTGGAAAAGCTGTAAACCTTCCTCAAGTAGACTTGACTTGCAATAGCCGTTGATCAATGAGTTGTAAATATGAGTACTTGGTCTAAGATCCTTGAGAAACATCCTCTCAAAGAGAATCTTTGCATCCTTTAAAAGTCCTTCTTTCACTAAAGCATCAATAAGGGTACCATATGTAATTTCCGTCGGAAGAATGTCGATTTTCTCAAGTGAATCAAACAATCTGAAAGCTTCAACCAGACAGCCTTGGCGGCACAGCCCATTTATAACAGAATTATAGGTGACTATGTTGAGAGCTATTTCCTTCTTTTTAGCTATATCGCAAAGATACAATGCCTTGTCGATATGCCTTGCTTTACAAAGGGCATCAATCATAATGGAGTATTCGATAACATTCATATAGGGAAGGCTATTTTCTACTCCCACTAAGAGCTCATATGCATCCAAAATTTTACCATCCTTTATCAGTGCCTTCAAAATGCTAAAAGGTAGAGCTATACTCCATCTTTTCTCATTTAGAAATAGAAGGGCCTTTTTCACATTATTCAAACATAGGTAATTTACTGTTATTTTGCAAACTCCAAGATTAGACATGCCACAAGTTTTTATGAAAGAAGTAAGAATAAGCCGAGCCAACAATCTTTTACCATCAAACAGAAGAGCTCTCAGAATCAAATAATAACCCAATGCTCGAAGCCCTATGTCTTCCATTCTGTCCATCATTTTTAAAGCACCTTCTACACCTTTATTGTTCAATGTTGCTTCAAGCAACATCAAGTAGACTCTTTTATCTAACTGTAAATCTTTCCTCGTACATCCAATGAATACATCAATTGCCATGTCTTCCATGCCTTCTTCACAGAGCCCTGAAATGATACGTTTATAACAAGCAGCTGAAGGTTTTGAGGTCCTTTGAAACTCATCAAATATTTCAAGTGCTTCATAAATTCTCCCTGCTTTACAATACCCATCAATTAGAGTACAGAAAGTTACAGAGTTTGCTGACAAGTTCATTTGTGGCAGCCCCTTATAAATTGCAAAAGCATCCTCGAACAAACCAACCATAAGCATGGCTTTTATCAGTATGTTACACATGACCACATCCATATCGATGCTTTCTGCTTCCAGTCTCCTTTTTGTTTCTAAGATCCCCATGTTATTTTGTTCTTGAACATAGCCTTGTAACAATGTACTATATGTGACAACATCTCTAACTATACCCTTTGAGAAATCATCTGCCTCAAATGTCCTCCCGACTTTGCACAATCCATTTATGACAGTGTTGTAAGTGACGATACCAGGATTTATACCCTTTTTCTCCATTTCATCAAGCAGATGAAATACCAGATCAAAATCACCCGTTCTGCAAACACCATGAATCAAAATGGCATACACAAATTCATCAGCTTCAATCCCCAACTGATTAAGCATGTTAAAAACTGTAAATGCCTCGTCTAATTTTCCTTTCTTGCAAAATCCCAAAATTATTGCTGTGTAAGTAACTAAATTTGGCACCAGTCCATCCCTTCTCATCTTGTGCAAAAATCCTACACCCTTTTCCACATATCCATTCTTTGAAAATCCATCTATAAGTATTGTGTAACTAATGTTATCCAACCCAACTTTGTTATCCACCATTGCTCTATACTTTTGAAACGCTTCGTAAATCAATCCTTGTGATAAACACCCATATATCCAATTACTATAAAACACAACATCAAACGCCAACTCATTATTCTCCATCCAAGCGACCAAATGAGAAACCTTATTTATCTCTCTTAATCTACAGTAAGCAGTCAAAAGAGTCGTACAAGTAACAGTATTAGGCATAACGGAACCCGATTTCATAGCAGTCTCATAAAACCCAACCGCAAGTTCAGGCTCCCCAATCCTCAGAAAACCAGAAATCACAGAGCTACAAACATAATTATCAAAAGGGTACTTCAATTTATCATCAGACATCAATTCTAACAAATCAATCACTCCTATCCATTTTTCCCATTTTGCTAAAACAGGAAATCAATAAGCAGAAAGTACGAGAAGAAGGAATAAAGGAATGTGGTTTCAAGAAATCCTTCAGTAAAGAAAGGCCCCTCTCAGGGTCTTGATTAAAAGTGCAAATGCCTTGGACTAGGGAATCAATTACCCGATTTTTGTTGAAAATCACGGACTTCCCAACGAGGGTTGTCAAGAAATCAGCAGCTTCTTCATATTTGTGTTGTTTCAGCAAAGCTTCAGCGAAAATTGTACGAGTTTGAGCATCAGGAATGATTTTGTTGGAGCAGAGTTGAGAGAAAAGGTGGATAACAGCTCGGAACCTTTGATTACGAGAGACAAAGAGAAGGAAATTGTTGAAGTCTTTGAGGGTTGGAGTAAAACCAGTTTTCAAGAGTGTAGAGAGGGTAAGCATTTGGGGATTATGATTTGTATGGAGAAAAGGAACAATTTGTTTAGGTAGCCTTTCAAGTTAAGAGAATGGTCATGTTGTTGCCCAATTGCCCTTCCTCTTTGCTCACACTGAAAATGGGGGAGTGTGTTTCGTTCGTATAACTGCGCCGGCGGGATGAAGCCTGCAGTTTCCGCTTCCGATGAGTTCTTCACGTTCCTTTTCACAATAAAATGGGGTTTTTTTAATTAAAAAAATTATACATAAAATAACTATATTTGCCCTTTTATTAATTTAAATAAAATCTAATTCATTCCAACTCTTCAATAACGTGAACTAGGCTTCACAATCTATATAAAATTTATATAAAAAAATATGGGTGCTCTAATTTTTTATTACTTTGTCATTTGCATCATCAAAATTTCTACAATATTTTTTCTAACAAAAATGTCTTCCGTTAAAGAAATCAACACAATCCACAACACTGTAAGATATAATACTGCTTCTTATTGTGTTTTTAATACTAGCAGAAAATAAATTCACAATTTTTGGACATTTTTGCAATTTTATTGAGACTTTTAAAATCTTAAAATATCATTACACCACCTCAAAAATGAAGATATATCCACATATGAACATAAATTTATATATTTATTGGTTATCATGAATAATTAATTAAATAATAATGAATATCTTTATTTATGTGAGATCACATAATAAGCATTAAAAATATAAATTTGTATTCATCGTTGGACATACTATCAAAACATATAAAGATTGCATACGATGATATAAAATAAAAAAATCGCCATTAAATTGCAAAAATATTATAATAGCATCTATTAAACTTGCAGTATACATTGATGGGTAGAAGTTTTTTTTTTTGGTTAATTCTAGGATATAAAGCATGATCTGTTTAAGAAGAAATAAAATGGCGGTATAAGTAGTTATATTATTACAGCATATCCCAGTCAAAACAAAGGACGTGATTGTTCCTAGAAAGCAAGAGCAAGATCAAGAGCAAGGGTATATATATTAATTGTTACACCGTAGCATGAACGGGGAAAACAATAGATTCCACCTGGTCCTCAATATAGAACTAATCAATGTCAAAACTTATATAGAATCGGATGAAACTAGAGGTCTCCTCCTCATACTCATACTCATACTCATACTACTTATATCTTTACATCATCTTATCTCTTTATATATTTTCAGAGCATCGATCCAACATTATTGCAACGAATATCATCATCATTATCATCGATTATAAGCCATGGCTACGACAGGGATTCTGACCTTGTGCCCCGGCTGCCTTTCAGTACAACCTCCCCAAAGCTGTAGGCCCCGGTAACTGATCGCGGTGTTAGGGTAACAGTGAATGTGCGAGATTGACCTGGTCTTAGAGTCATGGCCGGAGGATTTGTTTCAATGGCCACAGCTGGCGCCATTCTTGCTGTTATCACGTATGTTTCTTCCTCTGCCACATTTTTCACGGTTCTTGTCACGGTTTGAGTTCCCACAAGGTGTGAGATGGCGATGGAGGGGGAGTTCAGATTTGATGGGTGAGCTAGCGTGTAATTGCAGGGTGTGTGTGTGTAATTTCGTATCTCATGAGCATCGATTCCAGGTGTCGTGCACAGGAATCCCAGGTAGTCTTCGTATCCTGAAATCAAAGAGCATTGTATGATTAAATCATCACATCAGCTGTAGGATAAATGGACAGAAATCAAGCACAAAAGATCATCACATCCTACAATAGATATGTAGATGAGGCGAGTACCGGCATCGAAAACGAGTCCAGGATCTAGAGCTGCTCTGGGATTGACATGCCCACTTCCATAATCAAAAGGTGTTGCAGGGACAAGAGACAATGTCTCAGATCCTGAATATACTTGTGCTTGAAGTGGGCGTTCAGCTCGGTCGAGGGTTGATGATGTGGTCATGAGGGCCGACTTGATAGCAGCAGGGCTCCAATGAGGGTACTTCTGCTTCAACAGAGCAGCTATTCCTGCTATATGAGGTGCAGCCATGCTCGTCCCAGATATCATTGCAAACCCTTCACCTGAATAATTCCATTTTACTATTAATTTATTACCTAATTAATTAAGGCCAACATATGTGCCAACACTATCAACGCTAAATTTACCAAGGTAATTTGGCTCATCAGTTCCATTTGGAGCCCAAGCAGCCCATATAAGAGAGCCGGGAGCTAGAATATCAGGTTTCAGGAGATCCGCGTCTTGGAAACTGTAATCTTTAATATTAGGTCCTCGGGCTGAGAAGAGGGCTACTTGTGGGGCCGACTTATGGAGTATAGCCCTCAGCCCTTCCCCAATGCTACCCACTGCCTTGAAGCTTTTTACTCGTCCCGTCCAATCTCTGGGCGTAGACGCATTGTAGTAATCTATAAGTTCCTGAAGCATCCAAGAATGACAATTAATTTAAGAATGGACTAATATGATGAAGAATCAAGGAGAAAGAGAAGTTAATAACTACCATTGATAGGCTAGCATCTGCGATGAGGATACCAGGAATGCCAACAGGAACAGGATCAAATTTAGTGCCTGGAGAAGCATTTTCCACTGCTAGAACAAATCCAACTGCACCAAGACTCTTTGCAGTCTGTGATACTTTTTTATCGAAGCAGTTCCCACTACAAAATTAAAAGAATAACCACAGAGAAGAACATTCCCTTTCACCAAATTTTTATTTAAAACTTCGGGCCGTTGGCAGTCAGAAGGGCTGAATTTGGCTACAGACGAGTCCAGCAGCACGTCATTAGCCGCAACCAAGGTGAATGTTCTGTTTGCATGAGTAGCGGCTGCAACGAGCACAAATTCAATAAAATCCACACAAGTTTGAGAGAATTAAATGATACATTACAAGATAAAGATATTGAAGACATGAAGGCAAAAATGAAGACATCTTATTCATATTGACTGAACCAAGACTCGTCTTTTCTTTTCTTTTCTTTTTTCTTCTTCTTTTTTTTTTTTTTGATAAGAAACAGAAGATTTATTAAGTAGTGAGAGAAGGTAAGGGATGAGAGATCCTTTTCCCCGAGTACAAACATTTTAGACTTAACGGATGACTCAATTACAACAAAAAACTCCAATAATTCGAAACATTGATGTCTCTGAAAGACCATTAGTTATGCTTTATTTCCATCATTTTCTTAAGAGGTTTAAATAATATATATATATATATATATATATATATATATATATATATATATTATTGCAATGTAATGTTTTAGAAATTGAAATAACACCACAAGATTTAAACCTCTTAAGAAAATGATGGAAATAAACATCACACTATAGTAGCAAGCTCCATGCACAAGCCTTTTCTGCTGAATATCCAAAACCCATCATACATGTGTTTTGACCAAAAAAATTGCAAAACATAATCCATAAAGCGGACCCCATATAATAGGATAAAGGCGTGGTTTGTTGTTGTATTCAAACCCCATCATCCTCTTAGAAGCATGGCTTCATCACTCCCACACCCAAACCCCCATAAAAAGCAAAAACAGTCATGTAAGTTACACTATACAAAGCTTAGTTTAAATCATAAGACCAAATTGTGGAAACTAATTTGGACTTTGCGAAAACTTGATTACTACAAAAATTTATGACACAAGAATTTGATGAACTTACGAGACAAACCCATTCCGGCCAAAATCTTTCCATTCCCCAAGGTAAGATGGTTCTTATATCTTCGATCATCAACTGCAGCAGCTACAGTTGCTATCCATGGGCTGTAAGACAACGATGTTTTGGGAAATGGACCTCCATTTCCAGCTGCTTGTGCAACAAAAACTCCAGCTTTTACAGCTGCTAGAAGTGTAGCATCAAAAGGATTCAAGAATGTGGTCTTTGTAGTGGCTGGAGGACTGTTTGGGCCCACCGACAGATTCAGAATATCAACACCATCATGAACAGCCTGTTAAATTGGGCAGCATAGTATCAGTATGCTGGATTCTAATAATATAGTCACTGTAAAAGTAATACAGAGGATATACTGAAATGAACTACTAGAAACTGATCATAATCTCTGGTACCTATATTTCAGGAAATAAAAAGCAACAAACATTGCATAAAGCTGTCAGTTAATTGTTAACCCTAAGCAAAAACTTGATAAAGAAAAACTAAAGAAAAGAGTGTAGAAGTTCAATATGAGAAACTAACTATTCGAATCTAAATAGTTTGAGGGGTGCATTCAATGCAGCTTTGGTACTAGATATTCAGAGTATTTTTAGATCTTATGTTGTATTTCGAGCTTTTGGTTACTGCCAGAACTGCTCTTGTGAAGAAGTACCCTAAATACTAAATAGAATAAATTTAAATATCAAGTGACAATAATTAATTACTGTAGACACTATGCGAGTGAGGTCTTGATATGAGCATATTTTATGTGGTTTTAAGTCATCAATGGAAACTGGTGTTTTGTGTGAAAGAGATCACTATTAAATTTAAACAACCAGAACAGAGGCCCCATCATCTTCTTAGATATATAAAGTACCTGATCAATTGCAGCAACTACATCTGCAACAAATCCACCAAATATTCTGTACAGTGCCTTATACACAGCAATCCTACATAGAGACAAACACACATGTGCCACGTAAGATACTAATATATTTATATGAGAATAATATGTGGCCGGTTAATGTTCAAAAGTGCAACTAGACAATAGAAGAACCTCACCTAGCACGGGGTGCCATTCCACTTGCTCTTCCAAATTCAAATCCATGCATCCGCACAGGAATCCCATTATTACCAGCTGCAATAGCTGCCGTATGACTGGTTAAAGATATTGTTAAGTGAAGTTAGATGATTGAAACATATAGATTGGCAAATCACATCATCATAATTATATTAACCCAAATAAACAACCGAGATAGCAAAAGTTCTTCGTGCTAAATGATATATTGTTGAGGGAAGCTCATGCTTGCTGACGTATCATAAATTAGATCACCAAGTTGCAGCTCAAAACTCTTCCTAGGCTAGAAAAAATATATTTAGCCAATATTTTGACACAATAATCATAAAGCAGAGTATAAGCTCGAACATTCTTGTAAAAAAGGTTTTGGTGAAGTCCGTATCATAGTAAATAAATCATTCTTTTAATTTTTCGATAGTTGAAAACATCTATGAATCTAAAACACTTGAAAAAAGTGGCGACAAAGGGAGATTTTGTGCAAGCAATAACGAGGATGTAAGCAAAATGAAAGAGAAACGAAGCCATGAAAAATGCAAGAAGATGAGGAATGTGCTATTCTTGATGACTTCACAACCAGAGAATAGTAAATCAAACCTTCCGTGCCCATCACCATCAATCGGAGAATCAAAATCTATTTCCGGGTTAAAGGCACCAGCACTTTTAGCAGCTTGTGCGAAATGCTGAGCTCCAATTATTTTCCCATTACAATAATCCTTCTTTGTAGTGGGGTCCACCTCGCATTTTCCCCTATACTTTGGGAGAGGCCCATAAGGATCACTCATGTGTGATGCAAAGCTGGGATGATGTGGATATATTCCAGAATCAATGAAGCCTATTACAATATCCTCTCCAGCTCTATCAAATCCACCTCCAGTAGGCCATACTCCAGTCGGAAGCCCCAAAAATTGGGGAGTGTGGGTTGTGAGTTTCTTCACTTTCCAATCTCTCTCCACAGACTTTACTCCAGGTGCCCGTTCAAGTGTTTCTACCTACTAATATACCCAAGTTATAAGAATTACATGTGATAAAATATCTACCACATAGGCTCAATTATATTTATAAAATTAAAAATGAAAGGTAATATGTATAGAAAAGAATGTCACCTGCTCAGGTGACATATGAACTGCAAATCCATTGATTAGATGACGGTAGCTATAGAGTTTCTTGTATGTTCCTTCGTCAAAAGCATGTCAAGAAGCATATCATGCCTCCTTTCTAGATGTTGGGCATAGGATATGACCAAATCACTGAAAGACAAACAAGCACAGAGGAATATCTTAATTTAGTTTTCAGAATGCCTCAAAGGAGGCTGAATACAACTTCATAAACTTATCACACGCAGAGTATCTTTATTTTATTTGATAAGATAAAAGACATCTTATTAAGTAGTAAGAGTAAAATATATACAACCTGTGGACTGTACATCCACTCCAACTATGTCAGACCAAATGACCAAAGAAAAAGAGTATTAGAAAGCTATACATCAGTCCCCAAATGAAACATTGCCTAAAGTATATACTATACACTGAGTATCTATACCCCTGAAAGTCCTGTTTGGGGTCTTAAGGAAGTAGAACTGCCTAAACCAGAAAAAAACTTTGTGATATTTAACGGTTAAAAGAGATCCCGCAACAATAAGGAGTTATTTATTCATGCCAAGTATCATTGGCACGACCACATGGTGAATGCACTTCCTAATTTGTCTAATATGAACTTAAAATGGATATACCAAACATCAATGTCCATCCAAATTTTGTCTACTATATAAAGAGAGACAACTTCACTTTAAGGAGCTTCTCACATACCCCATTTTTGGAAGAAAAAAGTTGCCAAATAGTCTGATAAAGCTTCTTCGTAGTTCTTTTGAAATAATATGAAATGTGATTGCATCAGTTAATATGCTAATCAAACTACTTTATTGCTTCCACACATAAAAAAGTAATTGGATGCTAGGTTTGTGGTTCTATATGTTCGAAGAATTATGACTCAGCCGGGCCTACAGCTCACAAGTCACCAATAAATTAATTATCTTGAATACAGAATCGGCCTCAAAACCCAAATTTTGCACCAATAAATTAAAATTGAAACATTACAATTTTTTTACCAGTCCAAATGCTCACCAACAAGATTGACCAGCGACATTATGTATGGAAATTATGGGAGCCATTAATATATTGAGTCGGTATATTTTGTGGAATTGATATGTATTAGTCAACATCAGATATAGTATGGCCAAGGAGCTCCAGATAAGTAGAACTAAGAGTACACGTAAGAAAGATAAAACCTCAAGTAGTCAAGTAGGCCGACTCAGGAAATTACATGTAAGGTAGACAAAGTCCAATGATATAACAGCCCAAAATTCTAGTCTTATATGATTCACTAATGCATATTATAAGTCAACTAATAATTCTCGACGTAAGCAAACAGTTGTAATATTCTCTAAGAGATCCCCTGAAAATCAAGTTTTACGAACAGCAATTAGATAAGAAAAAGATCTGTATGAGGGAAGTAAAAGGTATGTAGGAGCACCTGGTGACATCAAGCTTCTCATCAGAATCAAATTCCACTGCAGTGGCCTCGAACCCACTAACACCGCCCTTATAGCTTATCACAGGCTCTCCTTCAAGTGTTACAATATATACTTCTCCTTTCCCCAAACTCAGAACACCTAATAAAATTAGGAACACAAAAGAACCATTCATCTCTGTGATCCTCATTTTAGCCAATTCTCCACCAACTCCTCAAATCCTTGCAAATCAACTCCTCCAAATCTGTTCACACACACACCAAAATCAAGAAAAGAGTATAACCCAAAACCATGCCAAATTAAAAGAATCAAACAAGTAAAAATGCATACATTATACAGGAAAAATATCAATCAGCTGAATGCTTTCCTCATATCATGAGAAACTGTGTATCTTCCACATGTAGCAATCAATATAGATTATTTACATAGGAAAAAAAAATTACCAGTCAGATGAGTGGATAAGCAATGGGTGATCCACTATGGCCGCTCTTGAAGTTCGGTTGTTTATTTTCTTGCTCTTACTCTCTTTTTATCTCTTACTCACATTTTCTCCATGTGAGTGATTTACCTGCGAACGTAGCTAATTTTATAACAAACTACAAATGTAGAAAGAAAACGGTAAGACCAAGCAAAGAATCGGCGGTAGAAGTAGAAGAAAATCAAATGAAATCCCATCAAAGGAGGAAAAAGGGATGAAAAGGCCAAGATCCTTACATTGATCCAAGAAAAGAATAAAACCCAAAAATGCTGCACTCAATGAACTTTTTCAGCAAGCACTCCCACAGTAAATTTGTGTATTTTCGGCACAAGGACAACCCATCAACCGTCAGCATTAATTCTGCAGGTTAAACAAGCAGAAGGGAGCGAATCGAAGTGGGAGTGTAGTGTTTTTCTTTTTCTTTTTGTGCTTTTGAAATAAAAAAATGGTGGGTGGGTGTGAAATGTGGAATGTAAAAAGTGAAGTGGAGGTAGTTAGGGTTCTTAGTTTTGGTAGTGAGAGTGAAATATATTTAATGGGAAGGCGCGAGACAAGGGACCGAAGGTGGAGAAGAAAGGACGAGTCTTGATGATTCCATTAAACTATTGCTACAGTACCAGCTCTGCTCCAACTCTCTGCTCTCTCTCTCTTCACTCCTCTCCCTCTCCTCCTCTCTCTCTCTCTCCTCTGTTCTACCTTTTCGCTTTTTCTCACTTTGATAGGTGCTCACAGGAATAACATTTTCCATTCATCCTGTGACCTCTACGTAAACAGCTGTTTTCACGTCATAAGGATCAAGTTTTAATTTTACCTAAACATTTATATAAACGCAAAAACTTATGTAGAACGATCTCATACATGAGAAACAATATTTTTATCTTTTTCATATAATATACTCATATTTAAAAATATTATAAAAATATATAAAAATAGCATGTATTCAAAAAAATGTATGATACGACCTCACATCGAAGCAAAAGAAAATAGGGGAAGAAGTGGAAGAAATAGAGGGAGTGACGTTGTGATCATACAATAACACATTTTTTTCGGTTTCAATATCTTACACTAGTTTCGCCCACCAAAAATATGTTCATTTTTTTAATGGAAACAACCACTTTAATATCATCTTTCAACCATCATTTAATTTCACTTACAAGCAAGCATTTTATTCCAAATGGACCCCATAATATACTAATATACTTTTACTTTGTCTATTTTATCAATTTTTTTCTTAAAATTTGTGTCCAATCCTTTGAGTATTATTTTAGTGGACGGGGAGTATGTGTTATTGAATGTGACGAGTATGTGTCGTATTTTTATAATAATACTTAATATATATTTGTTCTTATAGTAATATAGATTTAAGAAGCAAGAGCGAGTTTTTCTGTTTTTATTTTTATCGACTTAAAAAAATTAACCAGGTTCGACTCAAAAAGATCCTGAATTTTCTATACCCTTCCTTAAATGTGTTATTATTTAATAATAGCATCCCTCATACATTAAAATGTAAAAATATAGTATTTAATATAGATCTATTTACGACTCAACTCCCTTCACAATGCTCTCACACAAAAATTTGTTATATCTAAATTTTTTAAAAGTTTATCTTAAAAAATGTTATTAATGGTATAAAGTCCAAATTATTGGTTCGATTTATTTTTAAATAGTATGAATAAGTGGGTTTATTATAATGTGATCTGATGATATATATAGTTTGAATAGTACTGTTTTATCTTTATGATCCATATTTTTAAACACATACGTATATAGACAACATTAAAATTAAAAAGATAACAAGTCCCTATGTAGAATATCCAAATTAATAGAACACACTCTCCAGTTACTTTGTCTGTAGTTCAACTAAAATTGATAAATATGTATAATGATAGACGCTCCTGATGTGAGGTCAGAATCTTATTTTGAATACACAATAAATTTGCAGCATAAATAATGAGTGAACAACGTTTCCCATAACAGAAATGTTTACAGATGTCGATTTTTTTAAGTGAAAAAGAAATTAGGAGATGTTTGGTCAGGAATTCTAATAGAAAATAAATGAAAATTGAGTGTTTTAAAGTCTGGAGGTGCACCAATAGATAGAAGGCGGCTAAATTTTAAATTGAAATTAAAAAATTAAATCTCAACCTCTGATTTTGAGTTTCACAAAAGAAATACATTGAATCGACGATTTAACTAACTAACTGACGATTTTGCTCTAAAAATTTGTAATCTCCGATTTCAGTTACTTCTTACCAAAACTGGTCGAGTAGGTTCATTTTCCTATCATGGTTTGAATCGACAAAACACCAATTTTACTAGTGGGTCCGGATTTTTTCACTCTATTTGATACTATAATATTTTTGAGTCACTATCCCGTAAAATTTGTTCACCATATAAAACTGGTATCATTAAATTTACTTACAATTTTTTGACATTCAATTTTTTTAATTTCATTACACCAATTTACTTTTATTTTTTACTATTTATTAAACAAAATTATTATACAGTAGCTTACTATTATTAGCGTGATTGTCAAAATTCTCTTTCACACCAGCAGTATATAAGTTGCCGAAAATTAATTTTATACATTCTACAAAAATATGTGATGATTTATGACATTATAAAAAAAAATTAAAAGGTTATAACTAAATTACAAAAACACAAAATGAGCCGAGATTAATTTATATTTAAATCCAAAATAAAAAAAAATATTCTTCCTCAACATTCCACAAATTACCGACGACCCCCTAAGCACAATTCCTAAATTAACTGAAATAAAATAATCAAATATAGTCTTTGGGCATCTATTATATATCTAATTTCGTGTAGATTTTGATATAAAACCATGCATGTTCGGTTTCTTATGGAAATTTCACTCCAACAGTAATTATTCGTTGTTAATTTTTCTTTTTTATCAGTAAATTCGTTGTTAATTAATAATACACAGTTTGGTGTGTTTTGTCATTTGTGTATAAAATATTATTATAGTTTATAAGAATACTAATATCACTTAATAAATGTTACTCCCTCCGTCCCATAATAAATTTTTTCACACTTTCATTTTTCGTCTGTCCCATTATAAGTTTTACACCCTTAAAATGAAAAACTTTTTATAAACTCCACCCTCACAATTTTCACTAATTTACACAAATGTCATTACTTTTACTCTCACATATACATAACCCAATAAAAGTTTTTTACTTTATACATACAAGTTTACAAAATTACCCCTCAAAATCTCAATCATTATTCTTTTTCTTAAAGTGTGAGCCTTCCTATGTATAAAAGTTTTTTCGGGACGGAGGAGTACTTACGAATGAATGTCGAAAGTTATTCATCGAATATTTTGTGATTTATAAACAAAAATGTGTTTGTGTAATAATTAATTAGATAAAATCAAAGAGTTAAAAATATAAATCACCGTGGAGAAAAATTAAGACACAAAAATTGGTGTTGGCGAGAAAATAGTCATGGAGAACCCCAAGGGGCATAGACGGATGGTAAGTAGGCAAGGTGACTGGAGCACATACACTCCGACATCCCGGGTTCGATTTCGTGTGGTGACAATATGTTCGATTTCGTGTGGTGACAATATGTTCGATTTCATGTGGTGAGAATTCTTTCTTTGAAATATTACAGGGGTTGTTGCTAGATTCGTATCTCCCGAAAGTCTTCTACCTTGCATGACCGACACTCGTGCACATCCTCGATTTACAACCCGCCCGACCAAGGCTGACCTCGGTAGATGTGGGGGTTTACGCCTTTGGATATTTCCTCTTAACCAAAAAAAAAAAAAAATAGTTGTGGAACATAAAGGCAATATAACGCGGTATGATCAATAATTTCGTAGGTAGAAAAGAATGAACAGTGATTTTAATTGATTGCTTTAATTATGTTGGTCAAGTTTTTGGTGATCATAACATGATTAGGTTTATGGTGGGATTACGTCCAAATTAATAGTAAGATACTATTTCTTATTTTAAAATAATATTTATGCAAAGCCAAGCGCTATTAATAAAATTTATAATTAACTTTATGTAGGCCATTATGGTCAAAGGGATTTGAATATATAATCTGCAGATAGAATTATTTTTTAATTAGTACCCTAGATTTAATGCATGCATGGAAATTGTTAACGATGTAATTTTGACCGATTTACCGGTTTTTTAATATAGTTTTAATTTTCTGTTAAAAAAATGCATGGAAAGAAACCCCGTAATCATAAATCATAATGCTGCAAACTGAAGTAAGACCCATAAAAACAGAATTTGAAATATGGGGTACAAAAATAACTAATAAAAGATAAAAAAATTACATTAGATCGTCTCATCATATAAAAATTTTCAATTTTTAATTTTTTAAATTAAAAAGATATATTTTATCTTAAAAATAATAATCTTTTCATTTAAAAATTTTACTGGTCATACAATGAGACAATCGTAGAGAAGACTTGTTCTTAATTAATAAAATAGTATTATTTGATAATTAAAGTTATACAACTCAACTCAAATAAGATGGGTTTGTTTCTGATTAAGTGTAATTTGAGAATTTAAAATTAAATTCTTTGTCATTCAAGTTATAGTTCATTTTGATTATTTTTATTAACATAATTAATTGGCATACTTAATTTTTTTTTTTTTTTGATGAATTAATTATTTGACTGTTAGACTTGATGAATTAATTATTTGACTGTTAGACTTGCACATATATAATTTGTTTTTATTAATACACAGAAAAAAAAATGGAAACGGCTCTATGTGGATGAGATTTTATACCAATTACATGTGGAAATACAGAATACCCAAATATAAAATCTAATAAATATATATATATATATATATATTTGACAGGAAAAAATATATATTATTATGATGATAGGTAATAAGGTAAATGGACACAGACATAGTAAAAGATTAAATTATTAATATTAAAAAATAAAAACATATCAGATCTTGCCGAAAGGGCAACAAAACCATGACCGTTACCTATCATTTATTTCTTCACCAGATGCTAAAATTTGAAAAACATGTGATATCTCAATAATTTATACCTCATTATTCCACCAATAATTGAGCCAATTCTATAATATATATTTTGGGCCGTGTTAACATATAATTATAATGCATGGAATAGATTATTCCAAAGACTATTTTTCAAAATTTATTAATGATGTGAGAGGCAATCCGAAATATGGATGTGACTCAAAACTCTTTATGCATGAATTTCCCGTGTAACAAAATACATAAAATATAAATGTAGTGTATCATATTAAAATTAAATAACAAAAATCATGAATACATTACAATTTTCTTTAAAAAAATTAAGTTCAATTGTTCACCAGTTGCGGGTTTTTTTTTAGGAGCTGTCCCATTCTGCCCAATAAATATAAATAGTAAAGTATACTACGTCGAAAATATAGTGCAAAAATGATACTTTTTCTGATAACAAAAACAAATAAGAAAATACAATAGGCAGTTCAACTCGTGGACCTTTTTGGCGCATTCCATATTAAAACCTTTTCATTAAATATAAACATAAAGCTAATAAATAGTTTTAGTTTAAAAAATTCAAATTATTTGTGATATTAAATGGATAGAATTATTTGAAACTCCAAAATTACTAAATACATCCGGTCCATTTTTAGATTTAATGAAACATGTTTAAGAAACATATCAAAACTACTTCTAAATTGACTTTACATCCTTAAAAATGCTCTTATATTTATTCTAAGAGTTATATCTTTCATTTTAAACCGTTTTCTTCCACTTTTGTCTTGAAAATAGAATAAATTAATTGAACAACTGGTGTGCAATTTTAAATAATATTCATATTAATTACTTTTACGGATCATTATTAGTTGTTGTCATTGAACATTATTCATTAATTAATTTTTTATTAAACAATATTAACTGTATATATGCACATTAGTATTACTCAATCAACTAAGTCGACGTACCATTTTCAAGATTGAAAATAGGATAAAAATAGGCTTAAAATGAAAATTTTACTTTTAGAAAGTATATGAGTATATAAAGTTTTTCAAGGAGTACGATACTTTTGACTTTTAATATATTAATCAAAATTGACTAAATGACGAGTATATTAACATTTTGGGGATATAAATAGTCTAAGCCATATATTTAAAGGGAAACAATAAATAAAAGATTGTATATAAATGTTGGACATTAACGGTCACTTTAGGGAAATCATGTGAGGGATGTTCCACCATAGTTGTCGTATTCTTGTACATGCCATGTGATTATAAGACCCAACCCTGTGCCATCTTACTCTATTTTAAGATTCTAAACGCCAGACAATGATATATAACAACACTATATATATATATCTTTTAAATACTTATATATATACAATTCAGAGGGTTTTAATTAAACATATATACATGCATGATATAGTATGAAAAACAAAATACATATTAATTGAAGAAGTACATTGTGAAGAGTTATTTTATCGATTGTGTAAAATAATGTGTACAACTCTATCAAATCTACAATAAAGGAAAGATGTGCACAATCAAATTTCTAGGGAAACAAATATATACAATCTCTAAACTTAAAGCAACATGATAATCTAAATTATTTTATGCATCATCCCCTTGGGTAGATATGGGGTGAGGCGCAACTCGCAGCTTGGATTTTAAATATTAAATCAAAGAATAAGGTGGATCTTTGGTGAAAATGTATGTCAATCGTAAATCGATTGAAATATTGGTTGTAGAAAGACGATCGGATCGAGAGGACACAAGCTTCCATACAAAGCGATATTTAATGTCCATATGGTTAAGAATACGGTATTGTTGTTGTCACAATAGAGGGTTGCTGCGGGCAGGGGTTGATTTGAAGTTCCTTGAACAAGTTTAGTAATGATACAACCTCGTGAGCCAAGATTAGCAAGAGTTCTATATCCCAACTCACGGCCAGAGCTCAAAATACAATGTGTTATTTCTTAGCATTCCAAGAAACCAAATTATCCCCAAGAAAAATACTATAGTCATACGTAGATCGACAAGTCTCACCGAGTCTAGTTAGCATCAAAGTAAGTCACCAAGAAAATAGATGTCCCTCTTGAAAAGAGAGATTAAAAGGAGCAGCCTTCACATATCGAAGAATACATGTCACTGTCTAAAAGTGATCATTAGTTGGTTGCTGAAGAAATTGGCTCACCATGTTTTTGAACTTGATTTGAAGTTCCTTGAGCAAGTTTAGTAATGTCTCAAGCCCGTAGATTTAAAAGTAAGTCTCTCTCATTTCGCAAGCCAAGTTTTTGAGACAAACATCAAGGTCATATATCTAGTCCATTAAGTGCAACCAAAAATATTCTAAAGCCTTGTTTGTTTCACGAGATTGATCTTGATAGATTATTTAACTAATGTATTGTATCATACTCTATTTTATTTGAACTAATCAATCCAATTATAAATGTATATTTATGTTCCGCTGCTCTCAATAAACGACTACACGTCACATTTATTAAATAGCTTTATAAATTATTACCGACTAAACACATATATAATATATATTAAAAATAATTAAATAAAAGACAAAACACTAAAATAGATTAATTAACCCATTTTGTAGGGCGTTTGTGAATTATAACCCCATGTGCATATCTAAGAATGAGACTAAAATGACTCAGATCGATCATTATATCATTGAAAATGACTCCCATTATATTCTTGTGCAGCATCCCCAACAAAGGTTGCTATCTAACACTAGATATGTCATTACTTTTTATTGACCTTTTCGTGTCCCTCCAATTGTTATCACAAAACCAACACTAATACATTTTTATTACAGTACAAGAAAAAAAAACTATAAAATATTTTGTCGATAATATAATTTTGGTATTTTTATTTCCGTTGGTATTCCGCAGGCAAATATAAATATCTACAAAATTGAAATTATTGCCTACAAAATATTTCATAGTCAATTTTTAATTTTTTTAGTGTTATATGTAACACTGTTTTTATTGCAATATTTATTATGAGTTGGTATCGAGTAAATAAATCTCATAAAATTGATTTATAAAAAATATCCTCCCGTCTAATTTTAATTAGTCAATATACTTATTTGGTCCGTCCAATTATAATATGTCATCCCAAAATAAAAAGTTTTTATTTGTTTCTACCCTCACAATATACACTTATTTACACCATTTTCCATTTGAGCCCCACAATATTTTTCCTCTCCAATTAATGACTTGACAATAATATCCTTATGCTTTACTCAATTCATATACTTATACATAAACAATTAATATTTCTTAAAACCACTCGCTCAACCTATTTGCCTAATTAAAATTGGACGGAGGAGTACATTTTAGTGAAACAATTAATACACTTCAACTAATATTATTTAATAAACTAATTAATACTTTTCTAGTGAAATATATATTTTCAAAATAATTTTGACGATGAAACTTATGGATTATTACTTTGCCATTATTTATACCATCATCTATACATTGAAGTAGCCAATGGAGCTTTTTGGTCGGTCTAATGAATTGGGGGTACAAGTAATCTAATTCACAATGTGATCATTACATGTTACAAATACAATGATTTATATTATACCCCATATCATGCAACCCATGAAGGACACACGAAAGCCCAATTTCAATAGTAGTACCTCGTGTGAGATTTTATCACGATAAAATAATAATATTATTTTGTGTAATAAGTGATACATTTGAAATAATTTATTAGGTATTACACAGAAAAGCGTTAAAATTTCAGCGTGTGACGATTCTACACATTTTTTAAATTAATAAATTCTATAATAATTGACGACCTTTAAGTTCAATATTAATTCAATCATGACTTTCAAAATTATAATAAAAATTTTCAATATTTGACGTTGTTGTAACTCGATAATTAATATTTTATAACCATATTAGTATCAATATCAATTTAATAATTTTTTTATCAAGAAATGAGTTTTTTAATCGATTTAAAGTTAATATTTTTATTATAATTTAAAAATAATTAATTGTTGTGAGATTGTCTCAATTATTTGCTGGTTACATGCAAGTAGTATGAGAGTAATTGAGAATTGACCTAAAATCATGAAAAGTTGTGATTATATGATGGAGACAAAAAGGTGGTCTTTTTCATCCTGTTAAGTGCTCAGCCAAATCCTCATCTCAATCTGAATTCCTCTAATTCAGGCCTCACAATCACCATCGCAATCACAAATCACAAACTTCCATTATACCTTTATAAATTTTACCCTTCACATAATCTAACTTTCTGGAAAGTTTTCACCTAAAAAGGTTTACTTGTTAAAATCTGACATGTTTTTTTTTCCTTAATCGAGTAATAAAAGATATTAAAAGTGGTATCTCCAAAGAGTTAAGACAATTTTGCCGGGAATAACGTTTTTTTATATGTAATTAGGGGTTGTATTTTAAGAATAATAATTTTATAGAGTTAAAGAATGTATAATATTATGTTTAAAAAAATTATAAATGTAGAATAATTGAATTCGAATAAATTTAAAATCGGGTTGAAATAGCACGTGAGTTGCACGATTGTCCGACATTTTACAAATTTTAAAATTAGGATGTAACTCACGTGCGATTGCACCCGATCCGAGCTAATTCTAGTTTAACTGACCTACATTTACAAAGTTTAAATCGTAATATCATACATTCGTGTTTTCGTAAAATTATTATTTTTAAAACACAATCCCTAATTATGTGCCAAAAAAATATTTTCCCCAATTTTTTATGTAACATGATGTAATGTTCAATGTATATATGCTCACTTGCACTTTAATTCAATGTACATTTTTCATTCTATATAATTGATGACTTTTGATGTATTTTATTTAAGTCGATCTATTGTCTCGAATGTATAATGACAAAGACTTCATTATGTTGTCCATTCACGAGAGGAAAAGAGAGATGATTTTCCACACTGCACATGACTTCATTTATATTTCTTGGATTTCTTCTCATTATGTCCAACACTTGGATAACCCAACACCGAAAAGTTTTTGTCATTTCATTCCCATAGATGAAATTCTTGGATTTATTTGAATGATTAGAAAAATATTTATCCATGTTGTATTATTATTGTTGTTGAAAAAAGATAGGTGTGTAGACGAAGATGACGCAAGACAGACACGGACTGAAAGTCGAGGCACTCTCTCTTTGTAAGACGATATTGCCCGTACTTTCCGATGCAATACGGTGACTATGACAATCGTCCCCAAAATACAACGAATTTAAAAAAGTTCCTTGTAGTTATATACATTTTATCATGACTTTCGATTTTTGTTTGGAAAATGTCCTTATATTAATATGAATGTGCTTTCATTAGTACCAAATTTAAATGCAAATGAAAGTGGAATGACTCATCTTTTAGGAAAATAAACTATGGGAATATAATTTGAACAAAATTGAAAGGAATGAACCCAATTAAGAAGAGAAGGAGAGTATTACAAATGAAAGTGCTTAAATTAGGTTGTCAAAGAAAGTACTTGAATTAGAAACATAAAGGCACATAACCCAAATATATTTTTTTATATTTATATGCAACAAAATAGATTGGAAGAAAATTTTCTTAGTTTAGACTTTAGAATCACATACAGTCCCACATTTCTTCTTAACCAATTTACAACACATTCCAAGTTAAAAAATTGCACCATTTTTTATTTTCGAAACTTATTCTTTTCCTTCAAATATATATAATCAACTTTAAATATCTGAAGAAAAATATCAAAAAAGAATCGGCCACTTCAACCGAACAAATGGAAAATTGTGGATATGTACATTTGATTGGGAGGAAAATAAGTCTGAGTACTCTACAAATGGTAATGGGGAGCAAAAATAAATGGGACATTCTTGTATGAGACCGTCTCATGCATGAGACATGAGATGAAATAACTTTTTAATAAATTGTTATCAACTTATAATAAAAAGTGACTCGATCTCATGCATGAGATCTGTCTCGCATAAATTTTTGCCAAAATAAATATATTAGAAATGAGTATTGCAGAAAGGGGTTGACTTCAAAAATTAGGAGGGCGTGTATTTATCATTAAGTAAAATGTGAGGGAGTGTATATATTAATTATGGGGTGCCATTTACCGTACCCTAGGACCAAACATCTAAATGGAAGGATTAAGCTAAATTAATTTATTGGCCCAAAAGTATTGGGCATTTGGGGCTAGCCCAATGGCCCTACACCACACCTTTGTTTTTTCATTTTCATTTATGTGTATATGGGATATTAAAGAATATGTGATAAATAATAATGGAATTGGAAAAAAAAAAAAAAAAGACAAAAACTCATATGAGACGAATTTCATCCCGAGTACTAAATATATTAACAAGGGTATCAAATAAACATGCGGGAGTATCAAATATATGAGCGAGATGAATCAAATATTGTCAATAGGAGTATCAAATATGTGGTGATGTATGAAATATGTGAACGGATGTATCAACCATGTAAGACGAGTGAGAGGGGCACAATTTCATACAAGAGTGCGCCGGAAAAAAATGAAGATGTGAATATTTCTTCCCAATTATTTTTAGGAAAAAAAGATACACGATTTATATACATTTTGTTTTTTTATCAGGCAATTTATATACATTTATATATTATGTATATAACTTTTTCTCAATTACACATGAAATATTGAGTCTTATAGCTTTTGGTAATTAACGCAATTTTTTGTATTTTAAGATAATGGACAAATGATTCCAAAATATTTTTACTTCTTTCATTAACATTTTTTTATATTAATATAATATTTTAGGGGCCGCTCTGAGCCAATTTGATCCATTGGCCCAAATAAACTGAATCTCGCACAGTTTTAGAAAAGTGCACCAACCAAGTTTCCGAAAATATCATAATCATTTCCTTTGTTTATTGAAAAAAACCTTTATAAAACGATCTCATACAAAAAAATAAAAAATGATATAATATATTTAAAATTTAAATATCAAAAAAATTATAAGAATGTCACGTTTCATATATACGATTATCTTGTATAAAACTTGTTCTTTATTTATATTACTCGTTTTACAAAATAGTGTTACTCGTTTCATTGAATGATATTACCCGAAAATCGGTTATGCGGTGCAAGTGGTTCACACAAATGTTAATCTTACGAAATTAAAATTATTATAGTTAGATAACTTTTTGTTTGGTTGTTGATTGAAAAAAAAAAAAACTCTTTCCTCGATTGTCTCACTTTTCCCTTTATGCGTTCCTAGTATAGATCAATCATCTACTCGTTTTTCATGACAATTACTAGTATTTAAATATGATTTGAAAAATAACAAGATATATTACGTATAACAGGGTAATGATAGATATGAAAAATTAATAATGTGTTAAATATAATTGATTAATTTTTATGAAACATAAAAAATAAAAAACAAGACTATCTTTATGCATGGGAAAAAAATTAATTAGTACATGAAGGTCTACTATATAAGATATTTATAATTTATTTGGCATTAGTCCTTTTAATAACGAGACAGATTGGGACATGCCCATCACTGTGTTTTGTTTGGTCTTAAATCAATGGTCGGTTTCTGATTTTACGATGAAAGCAAAGCATAAATGGCACGCAACTAATTAAACAATTTCCCTTTTGAAAAAAAAAAAAATAATTTCAATTTTTCCTTGTCTTTCACGCCTCATTATTGGTCATTAATTGAATTTTTGACTACTACATCTCTATGGCCATCACAAGTTAATTCAACACAAAATATTAAATATTTTTTTGAAAACACACAGCATACTAAATATTTAGATGGTGTGAAATTTCAGCGTGACGATAGTTTACTATTCAAAATATATGTCATTTTAGATGAATGTACATATATTAATTAAATTAGATAAGAGTTTTTAAATTCCTCTATATATTTACATTTTTTAATTAAGTTTGACACACAAAATTTATTAAACTCTCATATTGATTCACAAGTTTTTGCATAATTACTGATTTTATTTAGTACACACTCAAGTACGGTTCCTTTTATGATAATAACATAATACTACTAAATAGTAACACTTTATATACAAATTAAACAGCAATGCATTGAAGCATAAAGTTCACGTCAACCTAATTAAATTTATAAAAACTTTTGTGATACATTTTTGTCCCTAATCATCATCATCATATTCTAATACTAATTAGTTATCCTTAACCTAGATTAATAGAGATGCCATTTATATTTTAATTGATGCAAAAAGAAACGAAGTGAAACCATGAGTAATTCAACTTGTCTTATTAAAGTCTTGACGACAATAGTACTGTACGTGAAAGGGAAGAGCCCACCTACACTACACACATAAACAAATTTTAGATTCCCTATCTGTGCCTCTACTTTTACCTACCTTTTTCATAATTTATAACATCAATTTACAATATGTATTATGATTATTTTATCAATTTATAATATTTATAATTTTTTTATTCAATTATAATCTATATTATAAAATTATCTGATTGCAACCTACATATTTTAGATTGCAATGGGTCAAATTTCACATGTCATAAATTAATATTATCAGTTAATTTTTATCTTCTACTATTTAATAAATGTGGGACGATTTCATGATAATGATTAAAAACTAAAGTACCTATAGTAATAATATTTTAATATTGATTCCTAAAGAAATTAGGTAATGGCCGAACCACTGAAGAAAGTATATTAATTAATGTAGGAACAAATACAAAAATGACAAGCTTTCAACAAGTATTCGAAAGAGAAAAGACATATGGATTCCCTAATTACTTACTGCAAGAAATTAAATACCATTTTTTTCAATTACTTACTGCAAGAAATTAAATACCATTTTTTCAATAATATTGATAAGTAGTTCTGATCTCACATATTTAGTACCATTATTCTTCAATAATATGGGTAAGTGGTCCTAATCCCCTAAATTTAAAAATCAATTTTCTAATCAGATCATACCCTAGTTGTAGATGCATGCTAAACCAACCAAAGGCCTAATAAATATTGTATATATATTATTCTTGACAAAAACTTAATTACATGCACTTATTCATTCCAATTTTACCTTTCTAATTGAAGTTTGAATAGAGAAGTGTATTCCATTTTAAATATTTCTATTTACTTTTTTATCAGTAAAAACATAATTTTATAAATTGGAGTATAAGTCATACCCACTGAAAATATTTGTACATGTTACATAAAAAAATACATCCGAGTTACAAACCCAATCACTTAACGAACCATTCACTACTCATTAACCAACTCAACCCTCTTGCCTTAACATCTTCTACAATTTACTGCAATTAAAGAATATCTCATTACGCTCTTCCCAAATTAACCAAGTTACTATTGTTCATATGCTACTCAAAATCAGCTTGTCTTTCTTCCCATAAACCGCTTTACTATGCATAAGTAGATGAGATACATGATTAGAATGAAGTATATACGACAATTTGAGCCATCTATAAATCTTCATCCAAATTCTATATGATACCCTACATTCAAAGAATAAATGTGCTCCAGTCTCCTCCAAATCACCGCATAGAACGCACCTCAAGTCACAACCGGGTAAGACAACTCCCCGCCTTTGCAAGTTACTTTTGGTAGGTAGTCTATCTCGCCAAGAATCAAGGCAACTACTTTCATTAGTATAAGTTTGCTTATTGTTATTTAATGATTTTCTTAGTATGAAACACATTTAAAACGACAAACAAATTGAGTTGAAGGGAGTAGTTTGTACAAATTAAAATATTAGTCTGTATGATGAATATTATTAGTACATTTTGTTATACAAACTAATATTTTTTATTATATAAATTACTATTCCCTCTGTCCCATAATAATTTGCGCAATTTTTTTATTTGGACGTCCCAAAATAACTTGTATACCCAAAAATTCGCTATAAACTTCACCCTCACATTATCCATATTTTATTATTTTTACACAAAATATCATTATTTTTGGGCCTACACATACACACAATCCAACTCATTTTTTACTTTATACATAAAGTTGATCCGGGATGGAGGAAATATTTTTTAATTTTTTTCAATGAATTGCTTTTGCGTGCGAAAAAAAAATAGCTTGATTATAAATTAGTGGATCAAAATTGTGTCATGTTGTATGATATAATTGATGCACAAGATTGATAATAACATAATTTTTAGGTCAATATCGGAGATAATTATTTGTGCTACATAAGCTGTTTACTATAGAGATGGAGAATAACACAGTTTTCAAATAAAAAATTCGTAAAAAAAAATCCGAAATAAGCAAAAGAGTAAGTATCGTGTGAGGCCGTCTCACGCATCTCATTTCGTGAGGCGAATACTTTTAATAAATTATTATCACTTATAATGTGAATTGTATCACTTTTCAATTTTTTATTACTTTTATACTAATTTGTATCACTTTTTGAAAAGTGATAACAATGTATTAAAAAGTGATCCCGTATCATGAAATGAAATGTGTGACACAGTCTCACACAAGTTATTGCCTAAGTAAAACATTTTCCATAAATGAATAAGAGATGTGATTGGCTTACAGGATAACATTATTGGTGGATAGGGATAAATTTTTATTTTGTCCGAAAATAATAATTGTGGGTAGAGGGATGGGAGCACGCTATATATTTTGGAGTTGGATCAAACACGTCAATGATTTTTGCAGAGCTGATCTAAGTCTTCTGACGTGTTTTACATGTGTATGATAAAAATACAAAACATAAGCATGTGACATAAGTTTACATGCCCACATTTTTTTAGTATTAGCTACGACCATTTATATATGCGGTTACGATCTTGGGTTATATAATAATGTTATATCTCATGTTATATTAATTAAATTTGCGTCATGTGTATATACATCAAAATTTACAAATAAGAGAATAACATTCTAATATAATCGTATTTAACACGCGGCACAAATCTAATTAATGTAACGGAGATGTAACACTATTATGTAACGAAATCTGCATGTGTTATATACGAGAAAATTTTATGCAAAGTGATGAGATAATATTTCACGGAAAACCCACCCTTATTCCAAAGCATTTTAGATAATAAAAATGTGACATAGAAACGACGGCATGCTATACCTTAATTATCTGAAAAAGACAATCAAATCCCTTTTCCATACATTTATTTGCACGATTTCTCATAATCAACCACTAAAATACACAATGAATTTGGAGTTATAAGATGGCGAAAAAATTTATTGAAATGTTTGGGTATTTGGTGATCTAACTACTAACAATCTACTAACATCTACCGAAAAAAAAAAACCCCACTAAAATACACACTCAATCAAACATAGGCTCATTCTCATAAAAATTATCTATTCAAATATAATTCAGCCAATTTTGGGAATTTCTCAAAATCACACTAATTACAAAAACAAAAAGAGAATTTAATATACGACTACTTTCTTTTTTTTAAAAAAAAATATACGACTACTTTCTTTTTCAAATAGAAAATGATGTACCCACTAATAATTAAAGAACAGATAATGTGACAAGAGTATCCAATAAATAATAAATATTTATGATTGGGTCCTTTAATTACAATAAATAATAAATATTTATGATTGGGTCCTTTAATTAATTAACCTGGCTGCTTATGGTAGGAAGACACGGCAGACACCGGCACTTGTAATTATTTACTTCGAAAGTGACTGACTAGCAACTTAATAACTCCTTATATTTGACACAGATCTTGTTTTCTACTATCATTTTAATCTAATTATTCCCAAAAATGGTGGTTTTCTATCTATACAACACTCCACCTAATAAATATACTCCTTTTTATTTTTATTACATCGGATTAAATAGTAAAATCTTTATTTTGTTGGAAAAATTTAATTAGAGGGAGGTTGTGTAGAAGAAGATGACCATACAAACATTGACCAAGAAAGTTGAGGCAAGAATTACTCTTCCTCCATAAAATGTTATTGCCAATACAGTTCAATAACGACTGCTTTCTAACATGCTATGACTTTGAAATTTCGCATCTGCCGCACTACAAATTGAAAGCTATCGACGAATGATAAACGAGTATCCGGAATTTTCGGACTTGACTCCAATATAATGCATAAACTTCATGTATGCATATCGTAGTTGGATTCCTTGACAACTCATATTGTTGTTGTTGAGATCGATTAAATCGATGATTGAAATGATCAATGCCGAGACTATATATAGACTTCTAAGAGTCGTAGGTAATTGTTGTGACTACACAATAATCATCATTTTTTCAGAAATCGCAACCTTTAAAAATATACAATATTCATCAAAAGGTATGTTTCTTAAAAAATCAATCTTCTAAACGACACATCTATAGAATAAAATCCTTTAAATCAAAAGACATGAGATTTCATGTCTACAAGTCACAAATTTTCACTATTACCACCATAAATACATTCATTAATGTACTTATCCACTTATTAAACAACAATTGTAGACATTAATTTCTCATCCACCTAAAATTAATTTTGAGAAATCAAATCCACTATATCTATTTATGCAAATGAATAGTTAAATTGTCATTTAATATTTTATTAAATGCATTCAAAACCTACATTTTTCAACATATTTTAGATAAATACGTATATATGATATATAGATAATTGTACGCACGTCATATACTAATGAGTATGTTTCCTATAAATTTGAGTTCACATGAATCTTTTTAAGTGCTACTAAAAATCAATTAAAGCAACACAAAATTTGAATTCTTTTTAAAAAAATACAATTTAAGAATTAATTTTAAAAAAATTAAGAGAACTGATCTTAAATTAATCTAAATTAAAAAAATTAATTTACCTTTTTTTTTTTTTTGACAGAAAAAATTAATTTACCTTTAGTAATAACGTTTGGGCCACAAATATTGAAAGAGTGTGCATGGCCTTATCATAGACAGCTAGCTTGTGTAAACATGAGTTGAGATGCATCCAAAAAACCCCACTCATGACTCATTCACCAAAAACCGAATAAATTACTGCCGCCAACACGACTTTAGCCATACATTCAAAAACACTACGATTTTTTATTATACGCTTTTTCCATTTTGGCGTGCATAATATACACTGTTTACCTTCACACCCCAATAATTTCATTAATTCCTCAAACACCCCTGGGGTTCATGCATTTTTTTTTTTTTAAACCGATTTATAGTAAGACTAGGTATGTTCATTTACTGCGTTAGATGCATGATATAATTTAAATAATAATAATTATTTTAATTAAAAAATATATATATTTTTGCTTTCATTAAAAAATGTAATACTTGTATTTTTTAATAAAAACAATTCCATATTATAAAAAAATACACTTGAATGAACCTCCTGCATAAGAAAACTTTGACTTGATTTTTGGACGGTAACTAAAACATGATTTTAAAAAAATTATATTAAAAAAGTGCACCTTACAATTTAAGTGCATCAATTATAATTATTCAATAAAAATCCGAATCGACCCGGCTAAATATTAAACAATAAAATAAATTATTTTCTGGAGGAGAATAAACCAGATCCACTTCAATATATTCTGTTCTGTGTGTTGCGTGTCTATATCAATTAATTGTGAAGCTAGCAACGAGGAAACAAAAGAAATGGAGCCTTCATTGGTTGGTTAGATAAGACCCAAAATCATAGTATATTTTATTTAATATTATAAATAAATAAATAAATTATGGAGTAATTAACTTTCCTCTCCCTCTCCCTCTCTCTCTCCCTACAATTCCATCCCTTCTTCTCTTCCTGCATCTGCCTTCAATTTCTCTCTCTCCATTTCTAACAATTTTGCTCCATTTTTGACCCAAAACCTTTACCTGGCTTTGGGATTTTTATTGAAATTCTTACCAGAGTTAGATCTTTTCTCAATCGCGCTCACACTGCCATTAATTCATCATTTTTCAGCCTAAAAAAGCTTATCCAAAGGGTCTGCGAAAATCCATTTGCAAAAATAGATAGTTTTGATATTTTAGGGCAACTTGGTCCTCGCAAATTGCGACAATTTGTAGGAAATTCTCAGCTTCTGATCATAAATCTAGAAGTTGGTCCATTTTGAAGGGAATTGTTATCATGGGTATGCGAGAATTTTAGCTGGATTGAAGGAAAAAAACAAAGAGGAAGATTGAAATAAAGCCTCCACAAAAAAAAAAAAAAGTAGAAAATTGTTTTCGGTTCCAATTGAAATTGCAATGCCTGAAACGGTATCATGTTCAGTAGATTCACGCCGTTTTGGTGATCTCAGAGGGGTCCAATGGCGCATAGATTTGGGAATTTTACCATCTTCTCCTTCTGCGACCGTCGATGATCTTCGCCGGGTTAACGCCAATTCTCGTAGAAGGTAACACTCTGACGCTTTATTTAGGATGAATTTTACGCCTATGTTCTTCGCATTGTATTCATTATAACCATTAAGAAGTTTCTTGATTTAGTTTCTTCCTTCATATGTCTTATTTTTGGTTAAGTTCCCTTTGTCTCCATCAAACTCCATGCTTGATAACTTGAAATAAGCAGAATTATATATTGTTGAAGAAGTTCACGGGAATTTGCATCTGAACTTCTAATTTTCTTTCAAGGGCAGTCAATTTGTGCTTTATTTATATATTATATGATGAATAGGGTTGTTTTTGTCGGTGATCGCCTCATGGTGATATCATTGAGATTTTTTCCTTGTCATTAGTTTCCCAGAAGCTTAGATCGGTAAAATTTAGAGCTCTTTCTTTCATCAGTTGGTTGTTCATACTTTTTTTTTTGACGGAAAGTTGGTTGTTCATACTTGTTTATACTGAGTATATTATTTAACATATTGGTTCCAGCTTTCACCGTGGTTGGGAGCATTGTATTGCATTATTGTATTTATACTTGGTGGAGTATTTATTTATATGGGGGATGAATTTTACAGGTATGCTGCATTGAGGAGACAACTTCTCGTTGATCCACATGTGCCAAAAGATGGAAGTAATTCTCCTGATCTCACCATTGACAATCCTCTGTCACAAAACCCAGGTAACAGTTTACTTTTTGGGCCTTTTCTTATCATATTACCAAATGACTCTCTAACTCCTTCCCTTCAAAATTCTCTTGTGTTTTTGTTCTCCTCACCGAAACTTTTACATGACCCAGACTTAATTTCTTAGTCCCCGTGGTTTCCAGAGTTAGCACTTATCAAGAACTTATTTACGCAGTTCGTTAAGTCTTTTTTTTTTTTTTTTCTTTTGGTCTTGTAGACAGTATGTGGGGTCGTTTCTTCAGAAATGCTGAACTGGAGAGAATGGTTGATCAAGATTTGACACGTTTGTACCCTGAGAGAGGCAGCTATTTCCAGACAAGTGGATGCCAAGGCATGCTACGACGAATATTATTGCTTTGGTGCCTTAGTCACCCAGAGTATGGCTACAGACAAGGTAGAAAATGTCTATTACTCAGTCTAAATTTATTTCCAGAGTTCTGCAGACTGAATTATGAGACCACTTCAAACTACCATTTTAGAGATAAATTCTTTTGAGGTTGAATTTGTTTATAGTAAAAGTGTCAAAATTAAATGGAAGTTACAAAGATAGAATCAAACTGATTCTGCAGTGCCTTTGTGGATCATCTACACTTTTCTGTCGTCACGTCATAAATGGGAGTAACAGATATTAAATATCTAAGACTCTCTCTATTTGTTATAAGATCAAAACTCATTCCTTTTTTCTATTTCTTGTTAGGTTTTCATTTTTTAGTAATCCCTGCATATAGGCATCATTATTTTCTCAGAAACATAGAAAAATATGTAATTCCTCTGTTGCATACTAATAATTTTCTTTATTTGGACAGGGATGCACGAACTTTTAGCTCCATTGTTGTATGTTCTTCATGTTGATGTGGAACGTCTCTCAGAAGTGAGAAAAGCTTACGAAGACCACTTTGTTGATAAATTTGATGGCTTTTCATTTCATGAAAATGATTTCACGTATAAATTTGATTTCAAGAAATTCTCAGAAGATCCCAGTGAATTTGAAAAAAGCCTGTGAAAGCTAGCAATGTCACTGAAGTTGATCCACTGGTACAAACCATTATCTTACTAAGTGATGCCTATGGAGCAGAAGGTGAACTTGGTATCGTCTTATCAGAGAAATTTATGGAACACGATGCTTACTCCATGTTCGATGCTTTGATGAGTGGGGCCGGTGGTGTTGTTGCCATGGCTGAGTTTTTCTCACCATCTCCTTATCGTAGTTCACATACCATGTACCCCCTGTTATAGAAGCCTCTGCTGCAATGTATCATCTCCTTTCTGTTGTTGATTCGTCTCTTCATACTCATCTCGTTGAACTAGGGGTTGAACCCCAATACTTTTCTTTGCGTTGGCTAAGGGTATTATTCGGTCGTGAATTTTCTCTAGAAGACCTTTTTGGCAATCTGGGACGAAATCTTTACTTGTGATAATACAAGATCGGTTAAAGCTGATAGTGATGCAGAATCCAGCTTTGGAGTCATTGATTCACCTAGGGGAGCGTTCATTTCAGCTTTTGCAGTTTCAATGATTCTTCACTTAAGGTCTTCATTGCTTGCCACTGAGAATGCTACTGCTTGTCTTCAAAGATTGTTGAATTTTCCAGATGATGTTAAACTTGTGAAGCTGGTGGCTAAGGCTAAATCCTTGCAAACTCTGGCGACTAATGTGAACAACTCTAGTTCATTGCTTGTTCATCCAGGCCTGTATGATGGGAGGAAGCCTGTGATAACTAGGGGACATACCCTTTCCCTAGATGGAACATCTCCTAGAACTCCTCTCAATGTGGTTCCAGAGAGCTACTGGGAAGAGAAGTGGAGAGATTTGCACAAAGAAGAAGAAATCAAGCAAGAAGATAACGTTCCCAGCATCAGAAAAGGCTGGTCTGAGAGAGTAAAACTCCGTCTTTCTAGGACCGAATCCGATCCATCTCCATCAACCAAGAATGGAAGAACCAAACGTTCTGATCCATCTGTTAGGAGAAGTTTGTTGGATGATTTAACTAAGCAGCTTGGCATGGATTCCAACGAAGAAAATGTGGGGTGTAATGAAGATGTTGTGAATCGGGAGGTTAACGAACAAGATGAAAATGATGGGAGTGTAGAAAATTCTCCTGATTTCTCCAATACGCCCAGTCCTATCCATGGGGATACTGATCAAGAGAGAGAGTCAGAAAGTAGTAGTGTTGCATCAAACTCAACAATTTATGAAAATGATGGTGAATCATATGGAACTAACCCCCAATGCTACCCTCTCCCTTCAAAAGGTATTCAAAATGATGATTCAATTGGAAAATCAGCCACAAAAGGTGTCCAAAATGATGATTCAATAGGAAAATCAGCCACAAAAGGTATACAAAATGATGATTCAATAGGAAAATCAGTCACAAGCATGAAGGAGAAAAGAAGTATTTCTGGTAAATTTCAATGGTTGTTTAAGTTTGGGAAGAACGGTAACGAGGGGACATCTGAGAGAGTAGGTGTATCTGAAGCTGCTAAAGATCTCATCAGTGAAAGTAATCATAACAATGTTACAGGGTTTTCGGTTGATGGGTGTGATGGCTCTTCAGGGACCAGCAAAGGGGAGACGGTAGACCAAAATTTGATGGTTAGCTTGAGGCATCTTGGTCAATCCATGCTCGAGAATATTCAGGTACTAGACTGATTCTTGGTGCTTTGATGATGGTTAGTTGATAATGGTACTAAAATTTGATTGCATATTTGTTCCCTTTTTTAGTTTAATAACTATGGGGTCAGTTTTTTTTTAGTAAAACCAAGTAATGTAGAACTGCTATACTTTATTTAAATTCTGAATGGAGTACAATTAGAAGGGTTGTGACGTGTCTACTAGTTAGGTTAAGCTAATTATATCACTGAAAATTCTTAATAAATTATAATTTTGAAAACCTTGAATTTGGAACTAGAGATTGATGTGCAGCAGGAAATTTGGTTTTATCTTCAGTCATTTTGGGAAGGTTGTTTAGGAAAATGAATTTTGGTAGTGGGTTGGAAAACGCATTGAGAATGAACATGTATTTTGTATGTTTTTTGTTGGAAAATCTGAAGTGATAATCTTATGATACATTTTTATACAGTAGTTAGTATTTTGTTAACGAAGAACATTTGCAAAATTATTTCCATTTCGATGAAAAGAATATTTTCAGAAAACGTAGGAAACAAAGTGACAAAACACATTTTTATCGTCAGAAAAGAAAACCAACATTAAAATGAAACCAAAATGTGTGTTAAGTGTTTCTTCCAGAAAAACACCTTCCTTGTGACTTATTTGCTAGATTAATAACCATAAAATCATAAATTGTTGCAAAAATTAAGTTTATTTTGTCTGCAAGTATCAAATATTGGATGATAATTCTCAATTCTTTGATTATAGATTTAATCTTAAGCTTCAATTTTGGGTTACAGGTGATTGAATCGGTTTTCCAGCAGGATCGTGGCCAAACAGGCGTGCCGGAGAATTTCTCAAAGAATGGGTTCGTTGGGAAAGGACAAGTCACAGCCGTGGCGGCGCTCAAAGAGCTTCGGAAAATCAGCAATCTTCTATCTGAAATGTGATGCCCATTTTGTACTTAGTAGTAAAAATAAATGTGGTTTCGGCTTCTTGTAACCTTAATGTATGTATGCAGATTTTTTATATGTATCAGTAGATGCTCGTTGTATATGTATATATATATATATATACAGATTTAATCAAAACATTATTTACAATAAATTGATTATGATTTTGGTATGTGTCTGGGCTTTACCTTTGTTCAGTTCAGCTTGTCTGGTTAAGATTTGAACTGGCTCATTTATTTTGATAAATTAGTTGTGCTCGAGTTCATTTAATACTTAATTTGTTAATGAACGGGCTCGAGCTTAATTCATCAAACTTGATACATGAATTTTATGAATTTTTTTTTGTATTTCAATATAATTTATAAGGCTCATTATGCTCGTCATATTCTATATACAGCTCCATACTGTAATTGAACAAATTAGAACTTGGCTCGACAAAAGTTCGAATCAAGTCCAAACTACAAAGTCAATGGATACCAAATTAAAGCAGGCCTGGGAGGATACAAAATTTCACACTTGCAAATTGCAAGTCATAATCGCATTTTCAGCACAAGGCAAATGTTTATCAGAGTTATAATAATCTTGAATGCACAACATTGGTATAACAAATTTTGCATACATAATGTCATAAAACTGAACTTATAAATCTTGAAACAGTATTTAATAGTATATCATCGTAATCAACACAAGTTTTCTACGATTTCAAACACTCCTTTCTTCCACTGCCCTCAACAGCCAATATACTTTTAAGGTTATTTACAGCCTAGTCTATGTTATGAAACCCCGGAAGAAGTGAAGTAATGAAACCGAAGACGATCATTTGGATTTCCTTCACAATTACCCACAACCGATTGCCAGCCTCGCCTTGCCTTGCTTCTCCCGCATGCTCGTTCTCAATACCCCTATTCCCATCATCGACTTGCTGATTCTCATTCTCACCGATAGCTTCACCCTCTGTAGTGGTCAAAAACGTATATATACTTCAAATATGTTTTACTGATATGATATTCGTTTCAGTAAAAAAGGAGCACCAGGGGATAACAATTAGCTGGTGAGCATGCATATGTACATGTGCATATAGGTATTCTCATTTAAATACAGATATAGCATTTATGAGACCTCATAAAAGTTCCTCCCTCCGTCCCATGATTATTTTCATAGGGAGGGAGACACATTTCAAGGAAAAAGAGTAAAAAGTAGGGATTTCAAGTGTAATTTTGTAAACTTTTACATATAAAGGTAAATGAGTTGGAATGTGTGCAAGTGTGGTTACAAAAGTAATGACATTTTGCATAAAATTGGGAATATTGTAAGGGTGTAGTTTATGGAGGGTATTCCATTCTAGGGGTGTGAAAGTAATTTTTGGACAAACGAAAAAGAAAGTGTGAAAGAAATCGTGGGACGGAGGGAGTACCATTTTAAGGACTGGTAGATTTGTTGACATCCACAATACTTGGAAGTGAAGAATCCCATTGGAAATAAATTTTACTCAAGGCACATGTACTGGAGTGTAGGTGGGTAGAGCCAACTCACGAACTACTCATGCTCGACTCGGAAAAACTCAAAATCAAGCCAAGCTCAACTATGAGCTCAATAATACTATGCTCGCCAGGCTCACAAGCCTAATCAAGCTCATGTACGTGTACTTCTTTACCCAAAATATGCTAATTATTTACAAATTTACTCTAATAATTAAATTATATAAAAATATCTAATTAATGTAATGCAAGTTACCGAGTCGAACTTGAGTACTTTGAGTTTTCCATTTAGTCGAGCTCGAGCTCAAAAGAATTTAGCTCAATCGAGTTTAACGTGAGTTTCGAGCTTCATGTTTGAGCTTTACACTAGACTCAATTACATATAGATGACTTAAAAAATCAATACATATGAATGCTTGCATGGGCATTTCCGGAACTGGTTCATAATCTTAGAAGCATTTCAAGGCGTTTAACACAGGTTATATAGCTCCATTCAAATGAGCTCAGGAATCGTACCTGCTAAGACGGCATTTTCATTTCCTTCTCTCCCATCAGCAGGTAAATTGTCTGCCCTAGCAGCAGGCCTGGGTGGTTCAGGAGGTGCAGCCGCCTCCGCATTCCTTGTGAAAGCCATCGAATTACAGGTGCAAGAGCTCCGGTTTGGTATCTGTATCAACCAACAAGAATAAGCAAGGCTGCTTCTTAAAAAGCTTTGAACATCTAGATGCGAACATAAACATCTGAAGAGAGCAATTTTAACATAAGGACGTGCAGAAAAGAGAAAATGAAGAATTTTTTTTTTTCTCAAACTAGGAAAATTATAAAGTGCAAAGACTAAATATTAATCTAAACCACGTACAAGTAAATAAGTGAAGCAAAAACACAAGGAGAGTGAGCCTTTGTTTAGATCCATCTTGGTTAAACAAGAAAATAACGGCAGCCAGCTTTAAGATAAGCAGCAAATCAAGCTGGATAGCAATTTGAAATCTCCGAACTACAACTTGTCTTTGAGGTCCACCTTGCTGCTGTAATGGTTGCTCCCTGGTTGTCCCTGTTCACTACCTGCCTCCCTCATCTCAGGACTTCGTTCACTGAAGAAAGCACAGACATTAACAATGCCAAAAATCAATATAGAAAAAAAAACGAGAAAAAAGATGGCTTAATCAATGAAGTTTTGAAATAACATGGATCGTTATTAGTTAATCTGAAACATGCATTTAATGATTGCATTTTGGATAAGCAAAGCTAATTTTATTAAGAGAGTTTTTGGTTTGAGTTTATAAGCTCCTCACAACATCTCATAAGATGTTAAAGAGCTTATAAGATTAATGTTCCTATAATGAGTTTGGTTATTTGTTTAAAAAAACAATAGAAGCTCTTCCCACAATTAGGAGCTTTGTTTTAAAAAAAGTAAGATGTTTGAGAGCTTATAAGATTAATGTTCCTATAATGAGTTTGGTTATTTTGCTTGAAAAAAACAATAGATATAAATATAATAAGCTCTCACCACAATTAAGAGCTTTGTTTTAAAAAAAAAAAAAGTAAGGAACCCAACTTATTATTGATATAATAACTAATTTTAAGGAACAAATTATTTGATAATTTCAATTACAGAATAGTCATTACTTAAGAGCTTCAGGATCTTAATATATCTAAAAACTTATAAAATCATTTTAACTTTTAATATAAAATTGTAAGCCCTAAAAACACCTGTAAACCCTCTTATCCGTACACAAAATGACTAGGGGCAAATAGACATAGATTCTAATGGCAGAACAATACACATTAGCCATCAATTGACAAACAATAATGCAACATGTACTTCTCATAAATTAGGATATTACTTTATAGAAGACAAACAAAAAAGGAAAACTCTTAAAATCAGTTAGAGACGATAAGCATATAACAAACCAGGTGAATATAAAAATTAATAATTGTGCCAAAGTTTGGAAACACTTACGTAGGTAAGTTGTAGGTAAAAGGGATAAGAGTGTTAGAAGGAAACCCAGCAATAGATTGCATGTATGGATGAAATGGAACAGCATATAGACCGGGTCCACGATTAATCTGTTCCTGGTGCTGCTGGGGAGGGAATAAAGCAGGATACACGATCGGGAACATCGGACTACCTCCACTTTGTGATTTTAACCCATTAGATGTAGACACCTGTAACAGCATATAAAGGGATTATATCAGAATACGTAAAGGACGGAAATATCGGCACACAGTATTATATTTAGTCAGGATTATTAATAGAAAGGGACAAAATTATCAATAATCCTTATTTTGTTTTTACTGGAGAACTATAAAGTTATGTAGCATTCATATGCCCTTTCCAATCGTGCAATCAGATTGCTCAAAACATATCATCCAAAATATTCTACCTCATTGGGACAGTTAAATGCATTTTACAGGTTCACATAGAAGAAAGAGAGCTCCGGCATGGTATAGTGTGTTCATTTAGTTTGAAATTGAGTCTGATGTTTTATTTCCAATACAAAGTTGGCAATATCATTTACTAATATGTCAAATGTTTACCAGAAAATGGTATTATATAAATTGGGTGGAATAGAATTTTATGTTCGGAGCTCAATTAATTTGGTTTCTTAACTTGCCACATCTTAGTCCTGATAGGAAGAAAATCCAATAAGTTCTAAGATGAATTGCGTCACCATGGGCAGGTAAATAATATTTTTCTAATTCGAAAGTTACACGGACAAGATTTGATCTCTCATTTTTATTTTCTGGATAGTTAAATTAATGCACAAATTTTTAATTTCCAACCCCGCTGAGTGCTGATCATAGTAAGGTCATAGGCATGTACTATCCTGATTGTGAGATTTCACTGGCTTGACCTTTTGAATGGTTAATCCATTATCCATGATCAGTTATACAGCTAGGAACACCAAACTTGACTCAATAAAAATGTTTATGTTCTATGTGCATTTATTCCAGGATCAAATACAAAATATCTGAGAACTGGAAGTCTGGAACATATCTCCATATGAAGTTTTTAGATAGCTCCATGGATTTATCAAATATTTTAACATCATATCTTGTAATAATATATTTAATTTTCATGTCCAACACCATTTCAATGTGCAAAATGGCATTTCGTATATAATGTCTTATACACCAAAAACCACTTTCAGAAGGAATTTGCATCTCTTCCCTTTTATACTTAAGATTGAGTGATCAAAGCGAATACACTTAATGGGCTTTTTTTTTTGGAGGTGGGGGAGGGTGGGGCGGGGGCGCAAAGAATAGTGTTTAAAATCCAAATGCGGGTGATTTCCCTTCTATTTGTCTCATCAGATATAAGTATCCTCCCATTAACCAAGAGGACATTATGATTCACATATATATCAAAAAGGAAAGAACAGAAAACCTAATATATAAAGACATCACATCAAAAGATTGATAGCAAACTCCAGTTTTACTATTTGTCAGCTGAAAACAATGGAATCCTTACAAAACACATACAAGTATAAAATATGAAAACAAAATTGATATAACTAGGAAAACGAAGAACTTAAATATCACACATTGCAAAAGGGAATTTAAGAAAAGGAAACTTTCTATAAAATATACACCACTGAACTCAGCAACAAATATAACAAAGGAAAAATCGAGGGGAAAATGAAAAACACGAAAACTCATGTATTGCCAAAACACATATCTTTACAGAACATGATGCATCCGCTATCTACTTTGCACATATTATTACATAAACCTATATCAGCATCCCTAACTAGGGAGCGAATCGAATTTCTCAATCAAAGATTAGCATTTACAGAAAACAATGACCTGGGGTTGCTTATCAAGGGAATCCTGAGAATAAGATTGATCTGAAGACGAGGTGGAAGGCTGAGTTCCAGGTGCTTCCGCCATTGCAGATTCTAGTTTGAAGATCCGCAGAGCAGTGCTTGTAATTTAGGAAGATTTTTCAATTGAATCCCTAATTATAGCTTTACTTTCTCCGCTGCATATAATTTATTTCTTCTTCTTTTTTAATAGAGAAGGTTGCAAGAAATACGTGTCTTTCGCTTTCTCTCCAATAAGATCGTGCCACGTATGCAACCATCGAATTGCCACGACGAAGTACAACTTCTAATGTGGAATGTACAATGTTTTTGGTAACAAAAAAGAGAGAAACATCCTCACAGTATAAGTCATAGATATACGTGGAAGGAATTTCCGTAAATTATCTTTTTATTTCTCGAATAATTTGGTCAGCGGTTATGGATGAAAATAAGTAGACGAAGAAAGGTTAATTCAGAGTTCGACCTGTGTAAAAACTAGTAATATTTTTTAATAAAATTAGTAATATTGATAAACATCTTAGGTTTTAATGACAATTAATATCATTTTTAAAATATAAACATAATGTAAATCAATTGAAACTTATTTACATAAGAATTTATCCTTTTTTAATATAAAGTAAAGTTAGTCATGAATTTAATATTTGACCAACTTCTCCTCTAGGCTCCTCTGCATGTGAGCTTTTCTAAAGTCTTGTTACAGTTTTCTTCCTATTTTTTGGGATTTGCTTCGGGTTATTCTCCGCCTTAAAAGGATATGTAGTGAATTTTCTGTTGGCATTCCCAATGTAACGGTTTTTCTTTCCTTTGATTTACGGTTCCTTTTTTTTTTTTATCGGTAAATGTTAGTTGTTAGTGGTTAGAAATTAGTACATCAAGTCTCCTTCACATTCTAAATTCTCCAAGCCTCCTTATACCTCCCTCTCCAATTCGCTCCCAAAGGGAATCGAACTCAGTCTCCCACTTAAGTGAGGGCCGGTGGCCAAATGGGCTAAACCCCTTGGTTGATTTACGGTTCCTTGCGTTCTAAGAAATATCCCAATGAACAAAAAGATAAAAAATAAAAACTCGAATCACTAGAAGAGGCATGGGGCAGTTGTGGACTGAGGATGAGTCTGTACGGTAATTAAATTGGTCATGTGAACAAATTTTACTGTAATATTAATTTATAATTACTATCTTATAATAAAACAATTAATATTCTCTAATAAAAAAATTAACATTTTTAATAAAATAATTAATATATCATTTAAAATTAATATATTCTACTAAAAATAATTAATGCTATCAAAAATTAGTTTCACTATTAAATTTATTTACACAAGACTTTTATGTTGAAGAAGATAATTCCTCTGTCCACCAAATCAAGCCGTTGACTTTTTTCAACCGTTTTTGTATGAGAATTATTTCATAGTACATACATAAAAGTTATTTTATATGAATGATATGCTATTTGATAAGATTAACTGGCATACTATTCATATAAAATAACTTTTGTACACATATTAATATGAAATAATTCTCACACAAAACCGTCAAAAGCTTAACTATGAAAATTGATCCGGGACGGAGGTAGTACCTTTATGTGACATGTTTCTGCCTTGTCGGAAAATTTGTTATTAAGTGGCATATTGATCGTCAAGATCTTCTTAGGCAGCTATGTGTAGAATCTAGTTACTCTTAAGGTCGCTAGAGATTTTTTTTTATCTGTAAGGTCACTAGAGATTAAAGATGCAGGCAACGGAGTAATAGTTTTCAAATTTGGAGATGAGAAAGGAGAGCAAAGCAAAGTCACTTGAGCTCGACATTATTTATCAACATAAAAAATATGATAGCAAACATATTACTGATATGTTTCACATGGGGCTGTTATTCCAATCAAGTAACCCAAGAGCTCGAACTCAACTCGTAGTTACATACAACTTCTGGCAATAGTATATATGGAATTGATAGAAAAGGGTAATGAGCCAGTGCATCAAATCTACAATCAAAATGAGCAAATGATTCGTAAGTAAAATTAAAATAGCCAATCAGCCACCAACATCTTCAGTCACGTAAGAGAAAATAAGGACTGCAATATACTTATCGCACAGCTAATTAATTATTACAGACAAGATAAACAATTTTCAGCTGTTTGCCACAGCAACAAAGGTTCGGTTATATACAGTCTCTGCTGAGGCAGAATTAGCTATCGGGCGATTACGATTGGGAGGAACCATGTGAAATGAACTTCATCTCACGCAAGTAACTCTTATCGACAACTCCATCTGTACAAAAGTATCTGCTTCCTCTTTCTCCACTTCTGCTTTCTCCTCTTACATTCTTCCCGTTCTCTGGATACTGATATATTCACACTGGCGACATTCCTGTATTACTAAATAAAATTCGGGTAAGAAGCAATTCACATCAAGCCAGAAATTGCAACTTCAATATGATTTGTATATATAATGTTCTTCAACAAAAACTCAGTCTCACAGAGTAGATGCATAAGACCAATCTCCAATTTAATTTGACCATGTTGACTTGGAAGGAGACTAGTAAGAATGAAATTGACTTGTGGATGGACTGTATTACAGGTTCTATTTTGTAACACAATATCGTTTACCCTTTTCTTGTTGTAAATTTTCCATATCCAATTCTTTCTCCCAGTACACAAATAAATGCATTCACCTTTATCTAAGTATTTTATATCCAGACACTCATTTTCAAAAGACATATAGAAAAATCTCATCTAAAAACAAAAACTTCATATTTCACCCCAAGTTGGATATCTACATGCAGGTGTGCGCATGTGTGTTTCCTGCATTTGCTGAAGCTGGTGACAACTAAACAAAGAATATACAATCGGAGGCTAGTGTTGGGAGGCTCCCAGTTAATAGATGGGTCTAGTGTTAAGGATATAGTGAGCATAAATGTACTGAAAAGGTCATCGACTCAACCTGGAGATTGATTCCGACAGATTCTACTCTTCATATTTCTTCACCCTCAGAGTCCAATGGGTTTGCTTCGTTTTCATTATTTTGTACGGGCAAAGTCCCTGCATTGTCAAAAGGCATAGATAAAAAATAATGACAGTAATTAGAAGTTGACTTCACCATTTACAACATTTTGGTAAAATGCCTACGGTCCCACACTTATGTTATACACAGAAACACTAATATGAACATTTACAAGCAAAATACACAAGGGAGAGGGGGCACCCACACATGGGAGGAACCCAGTTTACATTTGTCTCTAGACATATTCATAAACATAAATCTATTATTTAATATCTCGCCAGTTGCCATTATACATGGATGTGTAGTTAGAACAGTAAGAACATGAATTAGATCTTTCAAGAACCAGTTAAGACAATAAAAGAGATACGGTCAAAGCACATGTATGAGTGTGAAATGGGACCAGTGAAGCTTTCAGAAACAGATCTTATACAGGAACTCGAACAGTTTGTAGTCAGTTTTTTCTTAAGCTTAGGTTTTGAACTATTTCACACGGTCTTTACATGATAGTAATTTAGTCAAGTCAACATACAACTGCCTTCACAACAAACATCTTTTAATCATATAAAAATATTAAACTTTGGACTTCTTATGTGAGTGGTTAGACCTTGATTTGAGGAAGAAAGAATGGTCTTTTTTTAATGCATCTTTAACCCCCAAAAACAAAGGTCCAAAATCAAGTGGCTTCTTGTTATCCCCCATTAGCAAATCCATACCCTTGTCCAATCTTCATTAAATTTATAATCACAGCTTCAAGCCCCTGCATCCTCAGCAAGCTATTAGCCTCATTTCTTTAACTCCTTCACCAATTCTGAACATTCAGATTCATTTTAAAGTAGTCCACTTCCACTACCATGAGTAGTAGATCAGAATGGTTCACGATTTCCATCACTCTATGAATGACAAAAGTCTCCTGTTTACAAAATTTCTAAGTCATGGACACATAAAGTTCCATCAGAAAGTTTTTTTCCAGCAACTGATTCTATTCTGATATTATTGCCATCCTCAGAGAATCTAAACTCTTGCAATTTTACCATACCCACAAACTATTTCATTAAATTATCAAAATCGTTATCTAGAAATTACTTTCATTTCACCCCCAAAAAAAAAAAAAAAAAGTTACCAAAATCGTGGAGAAACCATTATTATCCAAAAATATCTCTGTTGATTATATAAATGGCAGAACTGCAAATCGTGTCAAATGTCAATCCTATTTAATCGTAAACTGCAAACCCCATCAATCCATTTTACGGGTTTTAACACAAAGTACAAAGTCAGAAGACTCGATTCATCTTCTCTCCCCACCCATAAAAGGAGGAAAACCTATTAAACGAAAGAGAAGTAACAATCTGAAATTTTTCCCAAAACAATTACATGGCTAACGAAATCAACGGCAAATTCACCACTCATCCACCATTCTAGATCTGAAAAAACGATTAAATTCACAATAACCAACGAAGATCACCACAAAGATAAAATTTCAATATCAAATATTCTCATTAAAACACAGATACAAGCAGAAGGCAGAATCAGGGATGGCCAATTAATACCTTCGATAAAAAAGCAGAGGAAGGCCAACCCTTGGAAGAAGTAGAGGCTAAATGTTCATCCTCCGACAACAAATCGAGCGGTGAACTCCGATCCCTAACTGCGCGTGTATAAGCAAATTTTCCGAGGGCCTCGACCAAGCCAGTGGCAGGAAGGGATTGGGAAGAGCGCATAGCGGAGGGACGGGGTGGGACCCAATAGGAGTAGCCGGGAAGGAAAGGGAGCCAATCCGGTGCAGAACGGCGCACGATGATGCTGTGGATAGCGTCCTCGAGCTTTTTTATACCGAAATTGATGACCTCGGTAGCAGCCTCGGTAGAATCGGAGGGCGATGACGATGAATCGATCTCCGCTTCAATGAGCTGCGCGTGGTGGATCTTGTTAGAGCGGTGGCGGTGGTGGGTGAATAAGGCGGTGGAGGGGGAGAGGGAGGATCTGGGCAACGATTGCGAGAGAATTCGAGACAAGGCCATCAGACGGTTTAATTTAGAGAGAGAGAGAGAGATTGAGGGAAAAAAATGGTGTGTTGTTTTGTAGTGAGAGAATGGACCAAAAGGCGTGGTGCCTCCCTTTATATATAGGAGTGAAATGAATGTGGATAAAGGAGGCGAAGGAAGGGCAAGTTCGGTGAAAATTGAAAATATGCATTAGGTGTGAGATATTGATAATATATGGAAGGTTATAGATATTTAAATAGGGGCCATTACAAGTGGGACAAACTCTAAGACTTTATTACAACCAAGATCTGCCTTTTTCATTATTACAAGGAGGTACAAAATCCTGCTGAAAATCCAATTTTGCCCTTCCCAATTACATGTGGGAGTAAGAGACAAGTTTGAAATCCAAAATTATTACTTACTGTTCCTCAACAATTCCCCATGCACTTTTAATGATTTGATTTTTAATAAAAATACCATATATTGAAAACATAATTCAATAACTCAAAATCAGAATTCAAACCCCAGCTGCGATCCTCGACCACGAAATCAGAAATCAAAAACTCGAACCTCGTCGACGACGAAGACGAACCTTCCGGCGTTGGCTACACAATTTCCGGCAAAGCCCTTATATGCTATCAACTCTTGCTCCAAGGTTATGGCCCTTTATGAGGCATAGTATCTCTTCATTTGTTATCACCGATTTGGACGGCGATTTGGTGAGTGCTGCTCACGGCGCTGCTGCTCGACGGCGCTGCTGCTCACGGCGTTGCTGCTCGACAAAGAGCACTCCCTCGCCGTTGCAGTCGATCTCGATTTGCCCATCTTCGTCCCTCAACGGAACTAGGGCGCGGCCGAGCGCCTACTTCATCGCCGCCGTGTTGAAGAAATTGGCCGCCCCGCTCGGGCGGTAGAAATACACGCTGGGTGTGTGGAAATTGGGGACCACCAAAGCGACGTTGGAATTCCACCGGTTGATGAAAGGCGTCGCCGCCGCCGGCCTCACCAACGGGGAAAACACCACCGTCACTATAATTTATTTGTTAAAATAGTTACGAAATTAAAGATTTGGAGATTTGGGTGGAATTAATTGAAGGGTTGTTCTACGATATATACATAGCTTATATCTATATGTAGATATACACCGAATATATATATTTATACGGTGGGGGAGGAGCTTGGGAAGGAGAGGGTTTTTTTTTTTTTTTTTTGATGAAAGGAGGAAGGAGAGGGTTGGGACTTCACACAGCGAAATCGATTCTGGGGAGGAGGTGGAGGAAAGCGATATTTTACAATTCTATATATAAATGTTGCAATTCTTTTCATAAATGTTGCAATCTTATAAATCGAATTGCAATAGTTTGATAAATAATGCAATATAAAACAAAAATTACAATCATACGAAAATATTGCAGCGTACCCAAGATTATTCAACAGAAAGTATTATAATACGCAATAACAAATAAGACGCCCAAAAACACTCAATTACCTCTATACCCAAACTTTGTTTCAAGAGGAGACACAACCTACTCGATGCTAACAACTAAATCCAATTAGAAGAACAAATCAAGAATTAAAAGACTTAACTCCATTAAAAAGCGTCAACAAAAACAATCAGGATATTTTACATTTACGTATTTAGCAATTATGTTGAATAATTTGCAATTTTGTCGAATAATTTGCAATCTTAGTTGAATGTAAAATATCAATATATTTCAAGTTTATATTTATTGTTGCATTATTTATCCAACAATTACAATTGTTAGTTGATAAGTAATTACAATTTGGTTGTATATTATATTCAAATTTGCATTTGGTTGGATATTAGCAATTTAGTTGAATATTTTGCAATTAAAAGGGATATTTTACAATTCTCGTATATAAATGTTGCAATTCTTTTGATAAATGTTGCAATTCTTTTGATAAATGTTGCAATCTTATAAATCGAATTGCAATAGTTTGATAAATAATGCAATATGAAACAAAAAAATTAAAATCATATGAAAGTATTTGCAAAGCCTACCCAAGATTATTTGCACAGAGTATTATAATATGCAATAACAAATAAAAAAACCAAAAACACTCAATTACCTCTATACCCAAACTTTGTTTCAAGAGGAGACACAACCGGCTTGATGCTAACAACTAAATCTAATTAGAAGAACAAATCAAGAATTAAAAGACTTAACTCCATTAAAAAGCGTCAACAAAAACAATCAGACGCCAACAAAAACAATCAGACGCCAGTGCCTATCAATTCTTCTGCTCAGTGCAATTTTCTCTCCTTTGCTCGTACATACAGGCGATGTGAGCTGCAGTTTTGCAAACACATTCTTAACAGCACCCACACGGGCCCCAGTGCAGTTATTGCTCCATTAACACATTTTGCTCAGCATATAAAGAAACTATCCTTGAATAAATTGGGGTGCACTTTGTATTATCGTTTTCATCCTTAACAACAATAGCTTGTCGGACCTCAATATATTAATTTATCTTCAAAACACCCTGCAAATATTTCAACATCTCTTTAACACTGCCGGAGTAACAAAGTATACACAGATAAATCAACAATAATAGAAGATTATTTTATAGTTTTTCAGCTTCATACACATCACATGAATAGTATATATGCCTTTTAGTCTGAGAAAAATGTGGGCGACCAGATATATTAATCTCACAAACCCACAAAGTATACACATCACATTTGCTATTTTGAGGAATAAAAACACCATGCACCAGAATGAAGCCAAACACATAGGGTGGCAATCTCAACTTATAATCACACTCCTAGCCTTTGATCTTGGCCAATTTTCTAAATGTCAAATTATATTGCGTCCACACACCTAGTTTCATTCATAAATCATGAATACCTCTTCAAATGAAGGGAAAAATCATCAAAATCAAACACAAAAAGAGTGAGAATCATGACAACCCCTCCAATTTCTGTATCCACAAAAAGAATCCCAGTAGCACGTCTATTTTCGTGGTCAGTGTAGTAATTGCAGTAAATATAGTAGCATGTAGATTTCTAATTCCAGAAAACAGCATAATTCCAGAAAAAAGCGTAGGTACCCAAAAACAGCATAGAAAAAGCACGAATTATCAAATAACTGAGGATGACTGCTAGATTAGCAATTGATGATCTTCTTAAGCATCATTTATAAGCACACAAAGGACAATGTAGACGAGCAAAACAAAAAGAAGAGAAATAAGCATAAACTTGAAACAAAACCAACCATCACTCAGATTTGGCAAAAGAAGAGAGGTAAAATAGAAAATTTCTGAAAGTAGAATCTCTCTCTCTTCTCAACCAAAACCACCTCAGGAAAGTGGAAACTACTTATATATGCTCTGGATTTGTTACCTATAAAGCAAACCAATTGGCAATGGCAATTATAAACCCAAAATCAAGAAGTGCTCACAGGCTTTTAAAAACTAGGAAACACACACTACATTACATAAAAAAGAACAATTAAATTATCACAAAGCATTAACAGCTAAAAATCAAGAGAAGCCCATAAAAATTACAATTAATTATAACCATTCTTGAATTAAACCATCGTGGAAACCGAGGAAGGCCAGAAAAACAGAGTCTTGAATCATCAAGAAACAGAGCACACATGAAATTAATATCAACGAAAATTTAATAAATCAAAATCGTCACAAACTCCTCCAAAAATTCTAATGATTCACAGCAAACCCAAAGCATGTCATCAATTTTACACATGAATTTCTAGAGTAATTTCAGCAGAATGTTTTCGAGAAAAAAGTGCGCAGCAGAGCATATAATTCTATTTTCCTCGAAGAAAATAACAACAGATTTTAATTACCTCGAAACGTTTATTCTTTCAAACGAGGGAATAGCAAACGTTTTAAAATAAACAGAACTTCCAAAGGAGAATAGCAAGCGTAGGTACCTAAAAACAGCATAATTCCAGAAAAAATGTACAGAAAAAAACAATAAATATTTAATGGATGTAGAGAAAATGCAATGAATATGGACAAAGGAGAATGTATCTATTCTTACCCAGAAATTCCAAGCACATTTAATTTTCGAAAGAAAAAGACAAAGAAAAAGAATTGCAAAAATTACCTAGAATCGGAGCTTTTCAATTGAGGGGCAAAATTACCAGGTCACGCCATGGTCACGACCTCGGGCGAGTGGAGTGAGACTGAGTCGAGTGAAATTGGTGAGGGCTGCTCACGGCGGTGATGGACGGCGATTTGGGTGTGGCGCTGCTGCTCGACGGCGGATGCGTAGGGAACGGTGCTGGGTCGCGTCGCCGGCGACGCTGAGGGCCTCACGGCGACAGCTGGAACTGTGGCGGCGAAATGGTGACGAATCGGCGGTGGCTGGGCTACGGATTTGAGCATCGCACGATAGTTAATCGTAAGGTGGTTAGCCATGGCGCTGGTTGCTGCGTCGATTGTGAGAGCAAATGGGTTTTTGAAAAAGGGAGATAATTGAGAGAGAGAGAGCGAGTGAATTTATGAGGAGAGATAAAAGAAATTAGATACTACCGTGTCTAAGAGAGAGAGGAGAGAGAGAGAAAAAGTGAAAAAATAAGTGGAAGGGAAAATAAGGGTATTGAAGGAAATACACACCCCATTTTGCACCTACTTGTAATTTTAAAAAGGTGTTTACAGACTAGAATGTAATAAACACTCTACCGCATAGGTTGTAATTTGCCCATTTAAATATTCATATTATATTTAAGATATTTTTACTCTTTTCCTTGATGTATATATCATACGGAAGGTGTGATATTTTAAACTCCTTTCCTTCATGAATGTATTATATGGAATGTTATACATATTTAAATACTTGAAAATTATGTGAATAAGTTTTATCGTTTATGATTAATAATTTTTAGTGAAATAATTAATAGTACAATTCAAAATTATTATATATTAGTAGTAAAATAATTAATATTTTTTAATAAAATAACTAATATTTTCAAAATAAATTTTGCACAATATTTTGCCATTTAAAATATGAGGGAATGTTGTGTAAGACCATCTATTATTTCATATAAGACATAATCTTTATTTAACCTAAAAAAACTCGAAAACAACTCTACATAGTGTAATGCAATTAAGATTTAAGATTGCTCAAATTGTGTCATTTTGTTGCGTTTGTACGTGCATCTAAATTCTCATGAGAAATACTAAAATCATTATAAAAGTGAAATATTATAAGAATTTATTATTTATGATTTTTGTATCACTTAGACTTTGTCCATTTATGAGTTTTTGAAATATTTAGGTTATTTTAGCTATATCTCATTTTTATACATTAAGAAAACAATCCAAGTAAATTTTGAATAATCACATACAACTACTAAATTGTATTTTCATCCACTTAAACTTGCAATATAGTGGCATGGCAAAAAGATCCATGTGTAAGATCGAGATGGAGAACTCGACTGAATGATGGTAAATGAATCTAGCTCCTTGAATGAAACTATTTACCCTTTCGACATGTGTGATTATTTAATTTGACAGTTCAACCACAAAGGACAATTTTGCTGCAATCCTATTAATAGTCTTAAAATTCAGGTGATTGAGCCTTTTATACAATAAACAACAAACTTCTGTAGAGTTCTTAGCAACAAGGCTCGGTTGGGCTGCACGCTTCTCCAATATGCCACATAGATATTACCTTTCCTTGATTATGTAATACATACCTATAAATTGACCCTGATCAGAATTTCAGATTATTCGCTCTATTCAATTCTGCATTCATGCGTAGTAGAAATAACCCTTAGTTCAAAAATAAATAAATTCTAAATACAATTTCTAGTTAGACAATAATATCAAATTTCATGTTCAAAGAATCTCAGATTTGGTGTGCAACAATCGAAAATTTATAAGTCATTGTAACTTTGGTATGTTACAAAGAGAAAGAGTATAACGCTTTGCCTCGACTTTATTCCGTAAAAAGAAATTCAAATTTGTAGTGGCAAAAAGAAAAGAAAGATCAATGAGGAGAAAATAAAGTTCTTATATTAATTAAATGGAAATGATATTGTTACATTTGAACAAGAACTAGCTATCCAGATTTGTATATAGAAAGAAAAAAATGCAAAGGATCAAAGAAGAAGATGCAAGGTCTAAAGCAAGGCATGGTTTCCATGGGGTGGCATTGAAGTTTGTGGAAAGTTGAATGGATCTCCAAATGGGTTGGAAGCTGGCATTTGTTGTTGAGTATATTGAGATGCATATGGATTATGGGGTACCATCATCATCATATTCTGATGTTGATGTTGATGGTGCATCATCATTTGATACTGTTGTTGTTGTTGCATGACCATCTGTTGTTGTTGTGACATCATGGCCATCTGCACATCTCTTGGGGGCGCAATGGCGTTTGACATGGCGAATGGGTCTCGTTGATCATATGCATGGGTTTGTTGGGCCATTCCATATTGATCATACCCATACCCATACCCATCTCGAGCTGTATCCACGACCGTGGAGGTGTAGCTGTCTCCGACCTGCGTCGTCTTCGTACAAGCTATCGAGCAACAACTTGTCGAAACCTCCGGCCTGCCAAGGCATAATGCATTTAAAGGTACGTAAAGTATGCACATTTATTTCAAAAGAGTCTTTTGAAATATTAAAAACGACATTGTGAAATTATATTTACATACTATGTGGATTGTTTGAAATAAATTTGATACTTCAAGAACTATTGTAAAGAAAAAAATAATTTAGAAATCTTCGGAAATAAAAAGTTGTTACCATGTTGGATTGCGCGACTTGGGGCTTGCTAGTGTTGCTTGGGGCCGTTACTAGTGCCAACTCCCATCCGGACGTGTTTCCAATTTGGCTCAATGCATCATAATTGGATAGAGGATTGTCACCTACAAGATTATAATTTTGGATTTTTGAATAATTTTTTTCATGAAAATATCAAGTCTCATGTAAAAATTTCGATTGATCATTACCAGGTTGAACAATAGCTAGGGCCAATGCGTTGCTTTCCTCAATTTGCAGGGCTTGTGGGTTTATTTCGTTTAAACCCTGCAATAAAATAAAAATAAAAATTAATAAATTTGAGAAATTAAGGTAAAATATAGAAGAAGAAACAACGTTTCTTACGAGGAGATCAGTAGGTTCTTGAGCAGCGAATAATGATAGATCATTTTCTTGTTTAATTGGTTCTTCTTCAACAATCTTTTCTTCCTCTTCAATTTGTTGCACCTCCTCTTCTTCTTCTTCTGCGACTGCTTCTTCAATTGTTTCTTCCTCTTCTTCTTTCGTTTCTGGATACTCCTATTATAACCATTAAGATAATCCCATCAATTTTCGTCTCGAGAGAACTAATTAATAAATAAATAATGTTGATACGTAATGAACTTTTTTAAAACAAAATTTTGTTTAAATCCCTATTTGAATTTTACATACTATATTAAAAAATTACTAGTGTACTATACACATCTTTTGTTACATAATGATATAATATCTTCTATTGTACTATCTAAATAAATGACATATAAATATAATTAATTGCACTGCATACATACATTAATCTAAATATGTAATATATGTTATGTAACAAAATATCTCATTACAATGCACCTAATTAACTTGAGACCTTCATCTCATGATATATTAAATTCAGCATCATATATATTTTTGTGAAATGAATCAAAAACAAAATCGAGAGAGAACTTCTCACCAGTTGTTGAGAGACCAGAGCAGTCGACTGAGGAGCTTCCTTTATATATTCTTCCATGGTTGCAAGAAATGAGGGAGGAGGCTGATCATGCCAAAGATAAATTGAAATTCAGCCTCCTTAATTTGTTGACGCGAAAATGATCGATGAACAATTAATTATAAAATATCGGATTTGGATATGTTGTTGTGTTACACGTAGTAACAGATGATCCAAATCCCGATAAACCTAAAACGAAACAACAAACTACCTGTCTTAAAACAGGGAACTGAAAAGTCCTAGCAAGATCTAAAGTTCTGCAGAAGTCATAGAAATCAGCAAGATGATCTGCCTACAAACAAGAGAAAAAAATCAATTAATCTGTCTATATATATAAATAAATTCATGTAAATTGTGATATCATTTAATTAATAAACCTGTCGCCCAGCTTTCTTGTAAATATTAAGAGCCCTCACTGCCTCGTGTTTCGGCATATCAAAATACTGCAACCAAAAATTAATCTGATCAGGATAAAAAAAATTAATCATCACTGTACAATTTTTTAAAATCATAATATTACCGTGTCCACTAAATTAATAATCCCATCATTGATAGCACAATATACTTTGAAGCTCTCTTTAACCACCTGCCACAATCCATCATTTTACTAGGGTTATATATGTATGTGATCAATAGATATAATTACATAAAGAGTTGGTATCACGTGGATAGTAAAACTAATTTACAACTAATATTTTATGGTAAAACAATTAATATTTTTAATGAAACAACTAATAATATTCAAAACTAATACCTTAATATAAACAACTAATACTCTTTAATAAAACAATTAATACCTTTCAAACCAGTCACGATGAAATGGTTCACACAAGACTTTGCCTTACACTTAAATAACATAGAATTCATCAAAAAAAAATTGAACAAAAATTGGCGTACCATGGCTAAGGCATATTGGACAAGGAAATTGTGACGAGCTGCTCCTTCAGGCTGGAAATGTTTTCAATAGTTAGATATGCATGCTAGCTAGCTTTTACAAAAGAAAATTAATCCGAGGAAAACAAATATATTAATCAAAATAATAAAAAATGAGGGTGCAGAAATACAGCTTCAAATCATCTGCAAAACTTATCATATTCCTCTATCGACACTACTCTGTATACCATAAGCAAAAATTTATGTTAATTAAATTCAATGTAAAAATAAATCGAAAAATATAAGACCTAGGTAATACTTCCCCGTCTCATTTTTACTGCTGCTTTTGGTTTTTACTAACTATTATTTGTATAAAATGGCTAATATACTCCCTCACATTTTATTAATGAATCATTTATACTACTTATCACAAAGATTAAGAAAGTGACAGAATTGGAAAAACAACATTTAATATTTCTTGAAAAATAGAAACTGACATATATTTTTGGAATATATTTTTTTCTAAAAAGACAATTAATTAATTGAAATGGAATGAGTAATATATATATATATATATATATATATATATATATATATATATATATATATATATAGAGAGAGAAATTACCTGGCAACAAACTAAGCGATACAAAAGCTGTTGCAATGCAGGTAGGTGTTCCAACAGCTCTTTACCATTCAATAATTGGATTTTACTAAGTTCCTGCATAATACAATACAATACAATGCTAATTAATTAATTCATTCTCATTCAAATTTGGTGTTTTAATTTATCACCAATAAAAATAGCATACTATATTTTAATTGAAGTCAACACACACCACATTGGAATAGGAATAGGAATAGGAATGTAGAAATTAGTGTTACCTTATTTTGTCCAGAAATAGATTTTTTAAGCGCTCTGTCGGATTCTATATCGTATTTCAAGTTCCTAAAACAATCGAGTCTTTCCTCCAGAAACAGCGCGTATGTTCGGACCCATGCAGAGCAATCCCAAGCTGCACACATGTTAAATAAAATAAAATAAAATAATTTGTACCAAAATAATATGGGATCACTTCAAATTTATTTTGTTTTCATAACGTCAGCCTTCTTTTTTTTACCAAAAATTCAAGTTTTTCGATTTAGTCTCATAACTCTTGGAACTTTTTTAAGGCCAGTAATTTAGGGATAGTAAAAAGAGAAGTACACGTTTAAAAATTTGCAAATTAAAGTCAAATCAACTCAAATCGGGATGTCAAATTGACCTGAATTAACCCAACTTAGGATGACAGTTTAAGGGCGATAGGTTTAAAAATTTGCAAATTGCGGCCAAAGTGACGTACTCTTTTCGAGCCAATTATGCTTCAATTTGCGAATTTTTAAACATGTCCTTAAATTGTTAGCATGAGATCTTGCAGTCCTCTTTTTGCTCCCACTAAGTTATTGGACTTAAAAATTATTTCTCATAACTCCTTAATTAGTCCAGTCTTGGTCCCAAAGTTGTCGGAATTTGAAGTACGACGCCGTTTTGAAACATGTATTATGGCTAGCGAGGTGTAAGGTTGATCTCATAACTTTGCATTTTCAGCAAAAGTCCCAAAATTGTGCCCAAAACGACGTTTTTGATCTTCTAATATGTTGTGTGATTTGCACATGAAAGGATTGAAAAGTAGAGTGATTGATTGAAGAAAGAAAAAGGAAAAAGTGAAATGAAGAATTAAATTACCTAGAGGACTTGAATCGTCCTTAAAATTGGATATTAGAAATATATGACCTCTTCTGGAGATTTGCATCAACTCTTCTTTGAAACTAGCATCGCTTTCTCTTAATATCCTATGGAACACTATCAAGCTCTTTATGGCTACCTGTTCATTATCCGTCAACACAATTAATTAATTCTTCTATAATATGAAATTAATTTCAAGTTAATGAAAAGTAATTAGCAATTAGAAATTAATGCATTCATGATATATTATATGATATAATATCACATATCATTCTCTAACTTTGGACAAGTCCAGTTTTAGTTCTATAATTTTTTATTTTTTCAATCTTTTGTTTTATTTTTTTCATCAAAATTCAGCTTCCCCAATCAATTTGGGAGTTCTATGCCATCCGGCCAAATTGAACAGTGGTTTCTCAATAAAATGAAATTTCCAAAACTATGATAGTCAGATTGACAAATTGGAGTAGAAATAGATCAGGTTGGGCGAAATAAAGATTTTGACCAAAATATTGAATTTTCCAGAAATAAAAAATTGAAAAAGTAAAAGCATACATGAATAAAATTGGACAGGACAATCTGTGATATTAATTATTTCCATTATATTTATATATACATCATTATTAACTATGGGAAAAACTCGCAGAAATTAATTCCAGGTTTTATAAATGTTGGTTTATTAGTCAAGATATACATGAAGGAAAAAATAAATTAAATTAAAATTACTTACGATCCAGCTGCGTGTTTTATGCAATCTTTTTGTAAGTGCATGAATGCAATACCCAACATCAGCTCTCGGACATGATATCGATACTGCTGCAAATATCGCTGCACGTACAAATTCATAACTTAAATTAATTAACCAATATTACAATAACAAAATGAAAAGATGACCAAATTGATTATAGAGATTAATGTTGTACGTAAATTTATTTGCAATTAATTAACCCTAATAAATCATTCGATTAGATCCTAAAAACAAGAAATTTGAGATGTATATATATATATTCAATTATGCGGTAAAAATGGATCATGAAATAAAATACATGGCTGGCTCACTTCTAACGTGACGTTCCTTGGGGGACATTCAGCATGGTTGGTGGCCTTCACTATTGCAACATCCAAATCCTTGTTTGCAATAACAATTAATTAATTAATTCAATCGTAAATCTAATTAATTAATGAAAAAGCGTGTTTATGGAGGAACAAATTACCTTGAACTCGCTATTGACCTTTGCAAGGCCAACCTGGGTAGAGTCCTTGAGAGCGCCATAAGCCTTTCTGAAACTTTCCATTTTAACAAATTATATATTATTATTATTATGCAGGAATGATACCATGCAACATTGATGGTCAAACCTGCATGGTCGAGGAGAGAGAGAGAGAATGAGAGAGAGAGGGGGAGATCCAAGAGAGAGAAGAGGGGGTGAGATGTTCTTCCTCTCTTGTTCTCTTAATTAATTAATTAATGCTTAGGAAGGATATGTGTTGAATATAATGAAGGAATGATAAGAACAATGGAGGAATGAATGTTCTCTCTCTATTGTTTATGAATCTTCTCTTGACACTAAAATAAATGTTTAATTTCGGAGAATAACGGTTTTTGCCTTTCGAAAAACTATATATGCATGTACGTATAATATTACCTTTCAAATACAATCGACTAATTTGAATTAGTTGATCGGATAATTATAAACTTCACGTATATATACATTTTAATAGTATTAATTATTTTACAGTAATTTTGGAGTTTTTTTAAAGTATTTGTGACCCGCTGTTTAATTATTTGAATTTTGTCTTATACCCTTTTATGCAATTAATATTTTGTTTATAGTTTATTGTTTTATTATAATTTTTTTACTCTAACTTTCTTTATTAATTCTTTTCCATTAGTATGCAATTAATATTTTGTTTTGGAATTGTGATTTACGAAAATATCATTGAATAACTAGAAATTATAAGATATAATATTATTTTAAAAATTGTGTAAAAATTGTAATTTTTTTCCGTAAAAACGTGTAATTTTTTATATTTCAGGCCCAAATTGATAACTTTCTTTTTGTAGGCCCAAATGGATATATCTCTTTGATTAATAAATTCTTTAAAAATTGAATAACAATTTTTAAATTTTTTAAAAATCATACAATTGTTGACTTATAAATTATTATAAATATATGAGATTGTTGTGGACATTACTTTGCTTAACTATTAGTGATACAACAATTGAATTTTCCTGAACTTGAGATAACCATGAAGTGGATACGTCTAAGATTATTTTTTTCTTTTATATGTAATTCTACATTATCTATACATATATATAAAAATAGAAGTTAGGGAGAGAAAGTGAAATTTAAGGAGAGCAAGTGATATGCACTTGCCATGTAGGGTAATAGTGAGTCTCACTCTCTACTAAAGAGAGTGAAGTAATTTTTTTCTTTTTACTTTACACCAACATTTCAAATTTTCATAAATTTTAATTTTAAATCTAATTTTAACACATTATATATCAACTTAATTTTCTTTTTAAAAATTTTAATTTAACATAAGTATTACACATATACAAATAAATTTAGATCTAAAATATTTATTTTATTATTTTTATTTTAGATTTTATTATATGAATTGAATTTAAATAATTTTATTTAAGATTTAATTATATGAGTTGCATTTAAATAATTTAATTTGAGATTATACAAGTTTTGTTGAATTTTAATATTTGTAATGAGATTAGTAACTATTAAAAATTATAGAATTAATTAAATAGTTGTATTATATTCATGGTAAACAACATAATTTATATATTAATAAAAATAATAATAGAAAAATTAATAAATTAAATTTATATTTTAATTACATATTTAAAATTTATAATATTCAATCTGTGCATCGCACGGGAGAAATGACTAGTATAGTTAAAACTCGGAAGGGGTGTATAGCAATCTCTCTTTTATTAGGAGACCGTTAAAAGTGAACATATAAGATCCTAGCCCATCTAAATTTGTAACCCTATAAAACTGGGTTAATTTATTAGGGTCAATCCATTTAACATCTATAGTGCCTGCAAGAATAATAAATTTAAAGAAAATAACTGTACCCGTAAGGGTGACTCTACGTTTTCATGTCGTTAAATTTTGAGAGAAATCATTTCGAAAATGTGATCAAAGTGGGCTGAAGATGGTTGGAAGGGGCGGAGAAGATGAAGGTCGCGGGAAATTTCGATAAAGTCATTCGATTATTGAGCTCTGAAAACATATCCGGGGAATAAGATGGGTTTTATGAAGAGCTACAGGTGTTATTGCAGCAACGTTTTCACTGCCCGTTGTTTTCTCGGTCTGGCGAGAAATTATTTATGTGCTACCAAACACCATGAAAAGCTGGAAACAATTTTTTTCTTAGCCTTTTCATGCAAAGCTGGAAACAATTTTTTTCTTAGCCTTTTCATGCCTACCGAATGGGGCCTAAAGTTATGCAAATGATTAAAGCATGATTAATTAAGGTGTGGTTCACATCTCCTTAAAGTATGTAATATTACTCCTTATAGTATGATGCCTGGCTCATGAAAACATGCTATATTACTCCCGGTAGTATGATGCCTAAGTCATTAAAGTATGTTATATTACTCCTTATAGTATGATGCGGACTCAAAAAGTATGATACAGAGTTTATGAAAGAACTAATGTCAATTTTGTATCAAAGCCAACTCCAAGTTTCTTAATATCCATTAAGAAACATCAAAACACCTCCCCCACCCCACCCCTTCACCCCAAAAATAAAAAGAGAGAGAAAGAAAGAAAGCAAGAAAGAAAAGGAGACTGATATATACTGTAGTTCATTTAAAAAGAAAAAGAAAAGAAAATCTCAAATGTCATTGTAGTTTCACTGCTCAAAACTGCCAACAATTTGAGCAAGAGAGACATTGCTCAAAATCAGCAAACATTATAGCCTTCTCAAAACCTTGCAGCTTAACCCTTTTGCTGCATATTTTTGGATTTCAGTATATGTTCCTCAGAATTACAATCTTCAGCTCATTCAGCTCAACATCTTCTTGAAACTCAGGCGCTTTTCTTCGTCGCATCTCCACACTTTGTCGCATCTCCATTACTTTTTGAACTATTCAATTTGCGCTTCTTTTTGCAGATACGGGTTTCAACTGCACAGCATTTAACAACCAATACATATATATGTGTATGTTAGAGAGAGAGAGACACACACACATGATCGACACACAGAAATGAGAAGAGGGAGATCCACAACATATAATTGTGAATATGGATCTTTAAATTGTTCAATTGCCATCATAGGAGAGTTTGGAAAGATCTCTATCAAAATCATAAAGAGATAGTATTAGTTAACTATTGTTGCTGCAAATTAATTAGGAGAAAAGCTTTATAGTACCAGAGGGTTTAAATTATGATCCAAACAACTAAGAAACATTATTAAGGTGAGCAAAATTATGAAAGGCGGAGAATATAAATAATAACCAAAAATCAGAAAACGTACCATCTCTACGTACTTCAATTGCTTCATGATTTCATCAGTGTCCAGCTCCTGAATCAGCAAGAGGTGATTACCCTTATTATATATTGTATCATATATAATGAATGTTACAGGTAAACTAAAGCGCGTAATTTAGTTCTATCAATCAAATGGGAGCTTATAAAAATAAAAAAATTAAGATTGTGAACCCTTACCCAAGTGTGCGCAAAGTTTGCCAATCGACTGGACATTAACAAATGCTAAAAATTTACATTATAGAGATGCTTTCTATTAGTACTTTAAACATGGGCCAAAGATTGCAATAGTGCAATACCAGGGACTAATTGTAAAAACTTACACTTTTGAAGAAGTGATTAAAGTTAGCGATGGTTTCAAAGTGAAGAACTACAGAAGTTGGTGTATGGTAAAAGAAACAGCTCTAGATGACCTTTTAACGAAGATGGCAGGAGTACATTATTTTAATTGGGTGCAATAATATTTTCTGATATGCTTACAAAGTAACTATTTTGTATAAAACGTTAAACACTACCAAGCTTAAAGGTGAAAATTATCTTCACAATACACCACAGACAAAACCAGCATATTATTTATGTGAGAAGACGACTAAGACCTATTAGAGAACACAACAATCTACAAAAACCAATGTATTAAGAACTTCATAATCTTCGAGCTATTAGAGAAGAAAACAAAATTTTGAATAAAAGAATGCAATAACAAAATAAGATTAGTGGGATACCTGGGGTACAGCACAATCTGCATGCACTGGATCCCAAAGGATACAACGGAAGCATTCCCAGTTATCAGTTTGAACTTCATATAGGGGTGCCCTGTGAAATATTATAAATACTTGTCTCTTAAAAAAGAATTCCTATTACACCAATTTTCAATTAGATTTTAGAATTCTCCTTAATCACCAAATTCTATAGGGTAAGTATCATCCAAGACTTTAAAGCCAGTAAGAAAAATATAAGAGAAGTGCAGTAAGTTTGTTATTTTTTTCCTTAATTGCATATAGCAGAAACATAAAAAGTGTTGATAAAACACTGTAACAAGAAAGCTTAATCTTCTTAAAAGCAGAGCAGGTTCCTTCTTGCACTCTCATGCATGAAATATAAGAAAGAGTGCTATCACATGCTTCCTTCAAGCTCCCATAAACCTGGAAAATGTATTCTTTCCTCTGTGGTAATTTGAGGCAGAGCAACCAAATATTCAACCTAACATAATTTTCGACACACTCGAGCATCTATTAGGGCATGTTTAATTTGGGATTTGGAAACGAGATTTGGGATTTGAAATCTAAATCTGGTTCTACTTTAGGATTTAGAATCTGGTTTTAAAAACAAATACATCCACCCCTACAAATACCCATGAACCCTATAAATACCATTATTTTTCTACACTACTCTCTCTCCAATGACTCATTAAAGGCAAATATGATTTTTTTATTCACACTACTATTTATTTTATCATTTTTCACACCTTTTATTCTCAATTTTACAACTTCCAATAAAACTCACTAGTTAAGATACAATCATTCAATCAACAATAATGTAATAATACAACATTTATTATACATCGATTTGACATAAAGTTAAACTCTCGTTTACTTAAATATCAAAACAAACACACACCATTACTGTTTATCAAGATTTTGAAATCCAGATCTCAAAATCCTTTAAATCTCAAATCAAACATACCCTAAATGTGTTCTAAACAGATGCAACAATTGAAAACGACTATACATTCAACGCTCCCTCCCTCATTTTTATTATAAATGGCCATAGGAATATTTTACAGTACAACATTGTATATTTCTCTTCCTCATTAAAGCTTCCTCTTTAAATAAAATTCTGATGCAATCAATATCAGACAACATCCATATTTCAAACTTTATGATCATTGTAAAACATAAAAAATTTACCTGCGCCATTTTCCACATATCCCTTTCCCAATGTCCTCTCGGCATTGAAGCCAATTGCCAATACAATCGAGCTTTAAAGGTTTGATAGGAATAGATTCCTGTTCCTGGACAGAATCATGCCATGTTCCCTTTAGAATGCTATTAAACGTAATGTTATCTAACACATGAACAATTAAATGATCAAAAAAATTTTACCTGCATATTACTGTTATAATAAGAATTATTTTCTAATGGATCACTTGTTAGATCGCACTCCCTGTAGCAATTGTGAGCAGATTATAAGAGCACATTGGTGGTAATATAAGCAGTCAAATATTATTTACAAAGTAAGATGAAGACTAATTTATAAGTCATGGAAACTCACATGATCATGCATCCAATAATAAGACTACAAATAAAAGCGATTTTTTGAGAAAGGCTATATGTATCTCTTTCGAAAGTTTTTGCAGAATTCAGACGCTTCTTCCCTTTAAATAACAGAAAATAAAAAAGTAGAAAATGGAAAAACGATGATACTGCTAAAGTTTAGTTTCAGCTGAGGACAGCATTTCAAACCTAAGTGATTAGAGTGTGTCCAATTGCATATTATAGGAGAAGGCCTTAAATTCTTCAGATCTAAAATTTAAGTGTATAACGTATTCAAGTATAACCTCTTGAAACCAATACATTAAGTAATACAGGTCTAACTTAAATAAGCATCCCCTACATCCACTTCAGAAGAGCATGTTTGATTTTGGATTACAGAACTGGATTTGGGATTTCAGAATCTAAATCTGATTCAACATTGGGATTTTAGAATCCGATTTTTAAAAACCCAATACATGTTACCCTATAAATACAAAAAAGCCTACACAAACCATTTTTTTCTCCATCACACTCTTCCCGACGACCCATTAATCCTTTTTGTTTATAATTCTCACTCTTCTTTTATTTATCATTTTCACACAATTTTCTCACACTAATAAAACACACTAATCATCGTTACACAATCATTCAATCATTACAATTACAATCAACAACCACTCTTGCATATCAAATTTACATAAAGTTGAATCCTTACCTATTTAAATCTCAAAACAAACACGCACCATTATCATATCTCAAGATTTTGAAATTCACTAAATCCCAAATCAAACAAGTTATGCGATTAAGAAGTCTTTTCAAGAGTTAAACAGAGTACACTAAAACAACAAATAATAACACACAAAAGGGAGAAAAGAAAAAGGAAAAGAAAAGATAACATACTTGTTGACTGGGCCACACCAATTAGGAACATCAGCTTGAAATTCATTGCCAATGCGCACATTCGACATATATGGTTCAGTATCTCTGAGCATGATCTCCAACGACCCTAAGTCCAATTCTGATGCTAAATGCTTGTTTCTGTCCGTCTCTGTGCTGACAGATTTATCTTTTAATATTTTGTGTTTCTTTTTCAAGCAAGAACTACAAAGCCACTCGTTAACTGGCAATATTGCTATACGAGGACTGCAGCAAGAGATATGAAAGGCATCTTGGCAATTGTCACATATTAGCATATTCGATGTACTATCCATTTGCTTACAGACTTTGCATGACTTGGAGCAGTAGTTTTTTTCGTATTAGCATCATTACTTTTTTCAGTAAAAGCTCCATTCTGTTTGGTCGAAGATTCATCAAGAAGTCCCTGAGTTCTGAGAATTAAAATGGATATATCTCTTTGTGATATCTGTGGGGGCACAGCAGTCAATCCACCAGAAGAGGAGCATTCACCAGCTTCATTTATACCAATTTTCAAGGGAGCTGTACTTAGTTCCAAATTCGACTTTGAAGATGAACAGTTATCATTAGCATTAGCATTCGCATTGCAGGCATTCAAAGTTCTGTTCACATCAATTGTAGCCACTGGATGCATAATAGGAGACCTTACACCTTCAGGATGCGCTTGTGGAGACAAGAAAGGGACTTCAGGACAAGCGGCAGAGGTACCAGCATCACTGCGTTTAGTACCATCCCTTTGCTGCACATTGACAACAGCAGCAGAGTTCTTGAGTTTTTTCCTACGCTGGTATACAATGGGTGTGGTGTTCTGAGACATTGACCTGGATGATGATAACTGGGGATAGTTTCTTGTACAATTTACTGAAGCATATGGTATCATCAATTTTCATCTCCTCTGAAAAGGTTTCACCATTTCCATCTAAACGTTGTTCTGGACAAATTAAACATCTCGTACAAATCTTGGTACCTGGCATTATGTCAAAATGCACCTCGTTTTCATGAAGTCAGATTCATACGAAGCAGCAACTTCCACTTGAAAAGGATAGGGACTTTCCAACAGCATTTTCATCTGTCATATATAAGTAAATAAACTATCAGAAGACAATAAAATAAGTTTTTATGAGACGTTTGATTCAAAATTCTTCAAGGGGATGGTAATGGGAAATGCATATAAGGTAATTGTGGTGGTTAATGAGAATGAAAGATGATAAATTCGCCTTCATCATTCTTCATGCGTGATAATGACACTTAAAGATACGTTTATCATTACACCATTTTGATTAACTACCTCCCCTTTTATAATTGTTTCTCCTCAATCATTTCACTATTCATTAACCAACAATCATTTTTTTAATCCCCACTTACTACAAAATTAGAGTGAACAATAAACAATGCAACCATCATTCTCATTGTAATTCACTATTCAATGATTCTCATTGAAGAATTTGAACCAAGTGCGCCCTTAATTTTTATGCTTGATAATGCAATCGTATACACATTTAAGAAAGAAAAAGTAGAATGACATCACACAGAGACCAAAGGTATCAGTATAAAACTTCTTAGATCATGTTAGTACACGTAAGATAATCTAATTTTGTATTGTTACTTGTTCAAATTACACATAATTAGCAGATAGAACACAATATTGATGCGATCTGCATGCACAAAATCATGTTACCTGGTTTTCTGTCATCATACCACGGTGCAACTTATCTTTTTCAATCATGCATATTCACTGTTCAAGGTTTTAAATTTAAGTCTCAGCATGAAACAGCTCTCAGACTATTTCAAATAAATAAAGTGCTTTTAAGACAATTTATTTGCTAGCTGAGAAATGTTTTTGAGTTGTAATACTAGGTCCTTGAAATGTATTACATAGACTTTAATATATCAAAAGCCTACAACTATAACATAAAAACAGCAAGTAATTGATCTTTCAAACTGCAATTTATAACTCCTTCCCTACATCTCACCACCACAAAGGACCTCCTTCAAAATTTCCATCCTTGTACCACCATAGGATTCAAGACTTTTGGTTTCTGAACATATCACAAACACCAAATTACAACACATAGGTGATGTTTGTTTTGGGTTTCAAAAGACCAGGTTTTGGGTTTACAAATTTAAATCCAGTTCTACTTTGGGATTTTGAAATACGGTTTTATAAAACCACCACTACAACACTTATAAACCTACTAATCACACTTTCCAATACAATAAATTATCTCTCCTTACATTTTAATATATTTAAATCATAACTCACATCATCCAATCATTACAATCACACCCAACAACAATATGAAATTACAACATCATTCACTCTTACACATTGATTTGACATAAAGTTAAATCTCACACTACTTAAAATCTCAAAACAAACAAACCTTACTATTTATTAGGATTTCAAAATACCTTAGATTTCAAAAACCGGTTTGCAAAAACCACTTATAACCAAAACAAACATCACCACAGAGTCAGAAAAAAAAAAAAAAAAAAAAAACATCACCACAGAGTCTAGAAGGTGAGGCCAACGGTCGTCTGAGTAATTAACAGTAAATATATGTGGGAAATTTATCAAACATCTCAACAGAATGTGCACTACAATCAACAAGAGATATTGCATATTAACAACTGATGATTCTTAGAACCATCCAAAGTAAGTATAAAGGGTAAATATATATTTAGTTCAACAGATAGCAGAAATCTTCTTTTAGGGGATAAATATAGTTAAATAGTTGGAAGGCCTGCTCCAGATCCTACTCTTAATACGATTCAAGCAAGAATTTCAAACAGCTGAAAACAAACTTTTCCATGATTGTCATTTAAGGGCCAATGATGTTGCCCTTATCATTTATTCATATTCCCAGTGATCTTACCATAGTCAGGATTAAGTTTTTTATGCATAATTTTTCTTATGTGGCTTTACTGTTATATTTCAGCAAAGTAGGTGGCAGAGATTCCAGGAAGGTACAAACTGGAAAATTCTCCTGACATAACTTTGTTCTGTGAGTATTGATATTGAGCAAGAATTACAATTAACGAATCAGCAAGGCTATACAAGGTGAAAATGTTCTCCCTATGTCAGATTTTTATATAATTTTGGTTTAGACGCCTCTCCCTATATGACCAGATTCTGATCCTTTTCTCCAAATTTCCCTTGAAATCTCAAATATAGAAGTTCTACAACTCTTTCTACATATACCATATTCACATCTGATTTCAAGAATCTCTCACCATAAAATGAAGATTTACCCCTTTTCTTTATCAAACCAATTGATAGATAGATCTTTTTCTATCCAGCCACCACCTTCTTCTTCAATCAAGGGTTTTATGCTTTCCAACCCTTTTAATACGTTCTTTATCTCTGATCCTAAGAATCTCTCACCAAAAATTAAATTTTACCACTCTTTTTATCAAATTGATTACCCAGAAATAAGTCTTTTTCTATCCCAGACACTTTCTTTGTCATCATTCAAGGGTTTCCAACTACAGCATTGCTATTTTTCAATCGAATTAGACTCTGCACATTTAAATCAACCAATTATAAACCATTAAACAGATACACATTCACCAGGTATACAAAACTGTTCAGGCATGTTCTAAACTAGATTACTACTCATTCTAAACTAGTAAACATGAAGAGTAAAAAGAAAAAAAAATCAAAACCTTTTTCATCAATTTACAAGAAATAAACGGCAGAAATTCATGAAAAAAAAGCAAGAGTAGAATAATTTTATACCTTCAGCTTGCCATTACAACAGTTGCATCACTAAAGGCATAGACTCTTGCCGCAGGGCTTTGGGTTTTCTGTGCAGGGGAGAGAGAGAGGGGGCAGAAAGAGAGGGGGAAAGAGAGCGGAAAGTTGTGCAGTTATGCACAATGCCAAAATATTTATGTTTGTAAACAGAAAGGAAGATATGGAAAAGCTACATAAATATGTTTTGGTGAAAATACAGGAGTAGTACTATATATAGTGTGACACCAGGAGGACACATGTAATATAATTTAGATAAATAATACATTAATAGTTTAATTAAAAGAAATGTGAGATGATATGCAGAAATTAATGTCATCAGTGGATACCAACTTATATGTCTCACTTAAATAGTGAAATTCATCATTATTTAATTGATTGTTTATGTAGATCACAACATGTAAGTGATTGGCATATAAATTGATGCTCACGGTGGACGTATACGATCATTTTCGGATAAACAAAAATATGACTAATTATATTGAACACATGTCATTCATCTAAATTGTGTAATAAGAGATTCCATCAGGATAGAGTAATAGTTATGTACATCAATTATAATTAATAATTGATAACAACTAATATTTTTCAAGAAAAACAACTAATATTAACAAATTAAGTAGTTTTTAGTAAAACTATTAATATCTTTTAAAATATATTTGAATTGTAGCATACATGAGTGTATCGAAGTGTTTTATCTTCTTCATATCACATTTTGCGTCTTAGAGAACTATCCAGTAAAAGCTAAATTTAAATCCACCATTAACTATGGTATTTAAATTTTAAACAATTTATACTCTAATTCATTCAAGTAGTGTTTTTTTCTTTTTCTTTTTGCCTCTTCAAATTAATAGAGCATTGCCATTCTTCGTGTGTGTATGCATATGTCCACTCATTTAAATATGATATTTATCTTGGCTATGAGTGCCTGCATATGTATACATTTAATCATGAATTCGGCTATGGCGTATGCATATGTATATCTCTGGCAATAGGAAAACAGTTCTAAATATGACATCATATAATTATACTGTAACAATATCCATAAAGTTAATCTCATTTTGAAGATTTTGGAAATTAACCTCAATATTGCTACTTTGATTATAACAATTGTTGAGGTTGAATAACAAGTGCAATAAATGGAGAAGATAATGTCACATATTTGGGTTTTTTTAATAGTATTGTTTTATTATCTATGAGGATAAAACGAAATTATAATTATAATCAATTCATTTAAATTATAAATCAAAAATAAAATTATCATCAACAATTATAACTCAAATCTATAAGCATTCACACACATTAACTCAAATCACCAATGATATAAACAAATAATTTTTACAGTCACTTCATTCTTCAAGAAGCCAAAATTAATTTATCGTATGCACTCAATTCATACAAGTATTATCGTTAAAATATTATAAAACACAATTTTATAATGAAGTAAAAAGAAATAAATAACAATATACCTTGAAATTACGGGTGAGAAGAGAGAGTGGGTGTGAAACAATAAATTGAGGCAAAATTTAATGTGAAACAGCTTTTATAGTATGAAATTAATATCATTAGAATCATTTAGTGATACCATAACATTCATTTAGTGATACTATTACACTTAACTCGATATAACAATAAAAAAATAGTTATGGTATCAGCTGAATGATTCTAATGGTATAAGTTTCATACTACGAAAGCTTTTTACGAGAGAGTAACTCCAACTCCACAAGCTACTTCAAGCCAAACACGGTTAACTTAAAAGAAAATTTCACAATGGTTATCGAAAAAAAAAAATGTACCTTGTTGGTATAAGTGGTATCATTCAATTTCTTTTAACACCTTTCCAACTCTAGAGCTCCATGATCTACAATGTCTCCTCAAACAAAGGACCTTTGAACTCATCAGTTGATATGTCAATTTGGCCACCCCAGCTGCGTCTTTATCTTATACTCCATAATTTGTTGCTTAAATCTTATGTATCGCTTTCTAATCTCAGTCTTACATGTATTCCTCCCCACAACTGGTTGATCAAATCTTGCGCATTGCAGGGTCCAAGGCATTACATGTTGTTTGAAGCTATAAAGGCCTCTACGATACCATATATCTTAAGTGATCGTTTGATAAGCATGTTTAGCAATAAATAAGAACATAATTTATAAATTAGGTTCTTATCTATTGCTAAACATGCCTACCAAACGGGCACTAAGTGAGGTCTTAGTAATCGAGACTTATTTATTTTCTTACCTACACGACTTATGTTTGGTCTGCCTTTCGAACCGATCTCTTGGGCACCAGAAATTGAACAACATAATTATCGGTCACCATATTATGATATGTGTTATTAGATGTAGTGAGATTGACAATTATACCCACAAACCAACACAAGTCTTTTTCTAGTGTGTTTTGTCCTTAATCACACACCTTGAGAACTTCTTAGAGAGTCATCAATCCTAAAATTACTTCAGTGTCAAGCACGCTTAACTTTAGAGTTCTTTCACAATGATCGCTAGAAAAGAAAATGCACCTTATTGGTATAAGTAGTACTTCCTCCGTCTCATGATCGTTTGCACACTTATCTTATTCGTCCGTCTCACGCTTGTTTGCACATCTATAAATAGAAATACTTTTTATTTTTAACACCCTTACAATACACATTTATTTAACACTCAAATTCCAGTGACTCATAACCGAAAACAAATCTGCATTTCAAATTGAGACAATGCCACCTGACCTCCCTTCAGACTCCCTAAAGGCCCACTGGAAATTTCCATCTTCCCACACTTCCCTGCCAACAAATTCGTCTACGTCCTCTTTCTTAGACTCTTGAATGCAATAGAAATCCACCCCTTTTCTTTAATTAATTCTCTAACTTCCTTGCACTTAGCTCTACTCCCCAAACCCCTAATTGATTGAAGTGAATTGATACATGTTTTTAGGGTGTATTTTAGTGTAAAAAGTGATCAAAAGTGTTAGATTTTGTGCCTAAATGTGTAGAGTATCACTACTTTGCTTAAAAAGTATTACTTGTGAGATATTTGATGTTTTTCATCTTGTTTTCAGGTACATCGGTGGAATTTGGTCAAATCGAGAGTATCGACATTCTTAGGATGAAGAGACGATCGAGACGGGCGAAAAACGGGGTTCGAGGTGGAGCCCGGGTCGAGAAAATTCCTCGACTCGACCTCCGGTCGAGGTCCGTGGGCCTTGACTCGAGGGTGAAGGCAATGTGTTGAAATTCAAAAATGGAGGCAAGCTAGGGACAGGGCAAAGGAGATCCCTCGAGTCGAGGGCTGGAGCTCGACTCGAGGCTGGAGGCGAAACCGCAAAATCGCATTAGCGACTTCAAGGCAAATTTTTGTATTTAAGCCATTTTGAGCGGAAAACAGAGCATGTTCTTCCTAGCTTAGATTAGAGCAGCTTATTTTACAGCTTTTAAGGCGAATTTCTCATTCCATAGCTTAATTCTCATTGTAATTGGATTAGATTCATAGATTTAGATAGATTTCAAGCATTTGTACCTTAGATTAGTGATTTGATCCATTAGTTTTACATTTCCAAGTTGAAATTGAAGAGGAGATTGTAATTGAAGATATTGTGAAGACTCAAGCATTCTTATTTTTTATCATTGAATCCAATTGCAATTGGTGATGTTCTTCCACTTTTCTCTCTTTAATTCATTAATTATTTTGATTAGTTTCTTAATTGCTCACTTAGATTTTCTACCAATGAGTTTTGCTCTTAGCATCATGGGCTAATACTCTTGTGCTTGGGATAATTGAAATTGGGGATGATGTGATTGTCTTATGCTATGATTATTGATAATTGTTGATCAATTGAGTTAGATTGCTTCCTAATTGTGATTCTCATTATGCATAGTTATCTCTTTAGATTAATGTTTGATCACCCTAGCAATAGGCGAGAGTTGAGCTAACGTAATTAGGGATTAATCGGGTACAATTGTGTATGAATGTATGAATTGGGTGCTTCTTAATTGAGAGATTAGTTGCACTAAGGAGACTCATATTAGGCATTGTGTTATTAATGGAGTGATTAATTTCATGATGGTTTTATGTTTTCTATCTTGGTTGATTTGCATTTGGATTCAATCATATCTTGTTGATCATTGATTCCTTGATGGATATTATCCCTAGCACCCCAATCCCCATTGAATTTTAGTTGTTTGATCTAGCATATTAGGTGTTCGATAAATTGCTTGCATAGAGTTTGATTTTAATTCTTGCAATTGTCTTGTAGATTTTAGTACCAAAACCCATCTTGCAATAATAGTCACTAAGAACTTGTATTTCTAGGGTCTCACGTGCATACTTTTTCCCTTGGGTTCGATATAATTGATTGGTCTTAATATCGCTTGCCGAAATCCTACAATCACTAATGTTGTAGATCCTCATTGATTAACACCCCTATCTATCCCCAAATCCTAACCACACTCATCATCAATTACACAATTCAAACCCACTAACCTGTTAATCACCATGTCGTCGGCCTCCACTGCGCACAAGCCCATTAATCTCCCTTCCTCCCACATCCTCGTCGCGCACTCCTTTAATTCCATCGGCACAGTACTGATGAACTTCTCCCTTCCAAACGCCCTTTTCTTTCTCTCGTCGCATGTTCCCTTTGCAGCTAGGTTTAGGGCAAAATTTGCACTTTTTAAACCTTATTTTAAACTTTTTGGGTCCGAAAATGGGCACTAACAGACCATATGCGCCGCACATGAGCATTTCGTCCAAACTTGACGCTTTGTGGGACCCCGGAACTAAATTGCTTATATTGAGATCAAAATCGTGACGGGTGGGATCAAAAGTACAATTTTCTCTCTCTTTCATCATTTAGGGATCTCACTAGTCACGTGATGTATTGTACAAAGTTCAACAACATACATGGACCGTAAAATTTCATCATCTACACTTCACGTGTTGTCTCGACTTGAATGTTAATTTTTTTAATATCATTTGATCATTTCAGGAAATATATCTTTGAAAGATACAACACATAATCATCATCTTATTCAAGGAACTTAACCTTGCAACATGCCTTAATAAACAAAATAGTACTAATATTTACAATGACACGCATGTATCACAAGCTAGGTACTATAGAATATGATAACTCAAAATGATCCCCTACTGCATTACATATGGTATTACACGATAACAATAATCACATTGTGATAATTATCATGTCTAGGAAGTTTTTGAATAATGCTGTATTCCTTGAAATTTATGTTTCAATTAAATTTAAAAGTTCACATTCAATATGTTTGGGCTACACTACCGATATTTTGATTAAGTATATCTATCATATTTTAACGAAATTTATCATGAACTTAATTCGAATTTATTATTCATAATCATATTTCTCATGTATATAAAACTTCGATCTATATGATTTTATGGTGACATCAAATAAATTATGAAAAACATACATATGATGTCCATATACACATGCATACAATAAGTACAGGTGTTCGAAGATAAATGTCACACTATTAACACTACAAAAACTAGTCATTTACCGACGGATTTCCGTCGGTAAAATTGGTCATCCGTCGGTATTTTTCTCGCCACAAAATACCGATGAAAAATTAATTCGCCGATAAATACCGATGGATATTCGCCGGTATTCCATCGGTAATTACCGACGAACCTATTCCATCGGTAATTACCGACGAATATTCGTCGGAAAACACTGTTTATAAAAAATCAAAATTTTGTAGGTAAATCTGAAATTTAAAATTTCAACGGTATTTTGTCGATATTTTATCGGTATTTGTGACGAAATTTGGTCCACAAGATTTCACAATTTTTTTGTAGTGTAATAATAAAAACACAATTCACATTAATTATTCTATGAGGACTTGTGTATAATTATTTGTGTATTTATATATTATATGTATATAAGTATTTAAATGTATGCACATGTAAGTAAACATACATATTCACATATAATAAATCTTATATATTACTGTTATATATCATGCACATTAATATGTGTCTATAAAATTACATAAATTTATGCTCATATTTAAAATTATTTTATATAGGTATATATTTTTAATATAAAGACTAAATAATGACATATGTATTACATTACATTGTATATGATAAACACACTTTAAAAAAAAAATATATATATATATATATATCATACATATTATTATATACACACTTTTATTAGGAAGCGGTGAGGGAAAGGAGAGAGAATATATAAGAAGAGATAGAGGCTTGGGGGTTAGGCGGTGAGGACAAAGTACTTTATCTTTCTCGTATTTTTTTTTTTTTTTTTGGAAAAGTTTTATTTTTTATTTTTTAAGAGATCTTTGTATTTACAATTAGAAAAAGATGACTACATTTATCTTTTTATTAAATACATATTATTATATACACACTTTTATTATGGAGCGGTGAGGGAGGGGAGATAGAATATATAAGAAGTGATAGAGGCTTGGGAGTTGGGCAATGGGGATAAAGTTTATCTTCTCTCGTATTTTTTTTTTTTTTTTGAAAAGTTATTTTTTTATTTTTTTAAGATATCTTTGTATTTATAATTAGAAAAAGATAACTATATTTATCTTTTACTAAATACATATTATTATATATACACTTTTATTAGGGAGCGGTGAGGGAGAGGAGAGAGAATATATAAAAAGAGATGAAGGTGGGGGTTTAAGAGGTGAGGATAAAGTTTTTCTTATCTCGTATTTTTTTATTTTTATTTGGAAAAGTTATTTTTTAAAAAAATTAAGAGATCTTTGTATTTATAATTAGAAAAAGATAACTATATTTATTTTTTTATTAAATCTATAAAATTATCATATATACACTTTTATTAGGGAGCGGTGAGGGAGAGGAGAGAGAATATATAAGAAAAGATGAAGGCTTGAGGGTTAGGAGGTGAGGATAAAGTTTATCTTCTCTATATATATTTTTTTTTTTGGAAAAGTTATTTTAAAAAAAAATTTAAGAGATCTTTGTATTTATAATTAAAAAAAGATAACTATATTTATCTTTTTATTAAATCTATAAAATTATTATATACACACTTTATTAGGGAGCAGTGGGGGAGAGGAGAGAGAATATATAAGAAGAGATGAAGGCTTGGGGGTTAGGAGGTGAGGATAAAGTTTATCTTCTCTCGTATTTTTAGGAAAAGTTATTTTAAAAAAATTAAGAGATCTTTGTATTTATAATTAAAAAAAGATAACTATATTTATCTTTTTATTAAATCTATAAAATTATTATATACACACTTTTATTAGAGAGCGGTGAGGAGATGAGAGATAATATATAAGAAGAGATGAAAGCTTAAGGGTTAGGAGGTGAGGATAAAGTTTATCTTCTCTATATATTTTTTTTTTTTTTTGGAAAAGTTACTTTAAAAAAATTAAGAGATCTTTGTATTTATAATTAGAAAAAGATAACTATATTTATCTTTTTATTAAATCTATATAATTATTATATACACACTTTTATTAGGAAGCGGTGAGGGAGAGGAGAGAGAATATATAAGAAGAGATAGAGGCTTAGGGGTTAGGTGGTAAGGATAAAGTTTATCTTCTCTCGTATTTTTTTTTGTAAGTTTTTTTAAGAGATTTTTATATTTATAATTAGAAAAAGATAGCTATATTATCTTTTTATTAAATACATATTATAATATACACACTTTTATTAGGGAGCCATGAGGGAGAGGAGAGAGAATATATAAGAAGAGATAGAGGCTTGGGGGTTAGACGGTGAAAATAAAATTTATCTTCTCTGTATTTTTTTTTTTTGGTAAAGTTATTTTTTTAAGAGTTCTTTGTGTTTATAATTAGAAAAAGATAACTATATTTATCTTTTATTAAATCCATATTATTATATACACGCTTTTATTAAGGAGCAATGAGGGAGAGGAGAGAGAATATATAAGAAGAGATAGAGGCTTGGGGGTTAGGCGGTGAGCATAAAGTTCATCTTCTCTCGTATTTTTTTTTTTTTTGGGAAAGTTATTTTTTTTTTTTTAAGAGAACTTTGTATTTATAATTAGAAATAGATAATTATATTTATCTTTTTATTAAATATAGATAAGTTTTATCCTCATCAGTACCCCATCTATCCCTCTCTTCTTGTTAATATTTTAGGAAGTGATGAGGGAGAGGAGAGAGATTAAATTAATATGAAAGATGGAGTGTTGGGATTAAGTAGTGAGGATAAAGCTTTATCTATATTAAATAAAAAGGTAAAAGGTAGTGGACCCCACTCAAACAGTGTATATGAAATTTGTTTTTATTTATTTATTATTTTTTTTGTACTCTCTTCGCCTCATTAAAATAGAGATAAATTTTATCCTCACCCTCCAATCTTTCACTCTCTTCCGATTAATATCTCTTCTCATACTATTGAATATTTGTTAGGATATGAATTTGATATTTTGATGATATGCCAAAAATTCCTAAGTGTTCTAAATACAAGATTATAATAAAGTCATTATCACTCTTTAAGATTTCAAAATTAACCTTAAAATTGTTATTCCGAGTTGATGATAGTTGAGATTGAACAAGTGCAATAATCGGAGATGATGATGTCACTACGATATGTACATTCTTTTAATAGTATTTTCATTATCTATGAGAAATAAAAAAATAATTATATACAAACATTATATATATTCAATTTATATACAAATTATAAATCAACAATTAAATTATGGATCAATAATTAGTAGGTAGTATATAGTAGGGAAAGTGAGTAATAAATTAAATGGAAATATGTCCTTTACATTTCTATTTTATCTATTTAATAAAAATCCAAATATATGGAAACAAATTTTGTGAACAAAGTGAGTAGAAAGAAATAATAATAATAGCTGATTTTTTTTTTTTTAGATCAATAATAATAACTGATTTAATATACATATTTATTTGTGAAATTATCTCTTTGCAATTTTAAGCATACATGGGTGATGAAAGCCAAGGCATGAGAGTCAAACGGTGAAAATGCGGATCAGAAAAAGAGAGGGTGCTGCCAAAACAGTTTTGAACGGTGCAATTGTTTTTTTATTTGTGTTCTATATATAGAAAATATTCTAGATAAAGCATATATATAAAATAATAAAAATGTTGATTGTATTTAATTATTTATAATTCCCTCAACTGTGTCGTCCTTTTTTTTTTTTTTTAATTTCTTAAAATTTGTTATCGTCAATAATTCACTTTCTAGCTAGTTCGCAACGCTCAACTAATGAAGTGGTGGAAGCTAATAAAATTAAGTACGCATTTATACTCCATCCTCTTTTTATTGAATGTAATTTTTAGAAAAAAATAATATAGTACGATAATAAGTAATGATGAAAATTAAATAAATATATTTTTTTTTCGAAATGAAAATATTATTATTATTATTATTATTTGATTTGAGAAAACATTCTAACGATCGTGCATTGAAAAAATTCTATTGGAATTAAATGAAAATGTATTTCGATTTGGGAGGAAATATTTCAACAGTCTGAACGTTGAAATTTTTGTTGGAATTAAAAATTAATAATTCAAACGGTAAATTCCAATAATTTTTCGAAGTAGTTGAATTTTCCAGCGATTATATATGTCGTTGGGAAACTTTTGGTATAGTAAAAATTTCAATGATCGTGTTGTTAAAAATTCCATCGGAATTAGATTAAAAGTATTAGTAATTTAATTGAGGAACAATTTCAACGATCTAACATGCATGTTGATATTTTTTTAAAGAAAAAAAGAAGAAGAAGAACTTTTTTTTTTTTTTCAATGATAAATTCCAATGCTTTTCAAAATACAGGCTTTTCTTTTCGAAAGCAAATCTGTTGGCTTTTTAAACATTCATTTTGACGGAATTTACTATTTTTGTCACTACTCTTTTTATACAAGTATAGATTTGTGAATACATTAATATAGGTGAAATATAATTATATATTATACGGATCAGTTATAAATAGGTTTAAAAAAATTAAAATTGCAAATAGGTTTAAAAATATTTGCACAAAGAAGATAAGAGACATTTGAACATAAGCATAAAAATATTTGCACAATGAACCTATTTGCAATTTTTAAATATTATTTGAAATTATTTGTAATTTTTCCAATATTATTACATATTAATATATTACATAGAGTTACGCATTTTCAATTCAAAGTTATTTCTTTGAAGCGTACACTTGTAAAATTTTTACACCCAACTAGGAACATGATCAAGGTGAGTCAATATGATACGCTGCTGTTTTATTTTAATTTTGTTAGGGTTTTTCTTAATTTAAGTCATTGAATAAATTGGTCCGTACACTTTATTGCTTAGAACTTAAGTTATGGTTAGATTTATGAATCTATTTATATAATTTTTGTGTCTTTAAATTAAATCATTTAGGTTTAATATTGAACGACTTCGACTTAGAATCGGCCTTTAGCTTGGACGAGATTTATCAAGGTGTTCTTTTCATTTTCTGCAATTATTTTCAGCTTCTTAGTTTCTTGTTTTTTACCACTTCTTTGACTCTTAGTATTGTGCCCGAGCTCAATCGAAAACCTTGATCAAGTCGAGTCGATATAATATCCGAGCTCAATCATGATTGTTTTGAGTTTTAAAAATTAGGATTTGAGTTTTGAAACTTGGAATTGGATCTCGCACGGGATTATGAAAATCGATTTTATAAAATTACCACTACAATACCTCTAAATCTACTATCACCTACTAAAAAATCCAAAACAAACACACCTTACCATTTATTATGAGTTTAAAAATTCTGAGATTTCAAAATCGATTTTTAAAAGTCACTTAAAACTCAAAACAAACATGAGGGCTTGAAGACAGGGATGAACATTATTCACTAAAAACCGAATCAAAATCGAAATATAAATTCGATTCGATTACTTTGGTATTTGGTTCGATTTTGGTTTTTAATTTTAATTTTTTTGTTTTCATTTTTTAAGGTAAAATTACCGAAAGTCGAACAAAATTATACACTAACTACTACTAACCCTAGTTCATTTATTCAGTTACCAAATACATCCACCGCTTTGCACTCTCATTTCTCACTTCTTAGGTAGTTGTTATATTGAGTTTTTGGACAAGTTATGGTATGGGTATTTTGATTGTTGAGTTGATCTTAGGTATTTCTGGACTTTAGGTATGGTCGGAATTTTTGGATAATTTTGAATTACCGACAGGTTATGATTATGTCATTATGTTGACTATTAACTTGTGTTGTAGTGTAGTTCCACTACACTTTGGTTTGTGGCATTTAATTTCTAAATTTCTATCGTAAAAATTGAATAGATACTTTTAAAAATGGTTAGATTTAAAATGTCAAATAATTTCAATTTTTAACTAAAATCGAACCAAGAAATTCAATTCGATTAAAATCAATTTTGTAATCATATGATTTAGTTTCAATTCATTACGATAAAAATTTCAGTTACTTTGATTTTGCTAATTCGGTTCTTCATCTTGAAGATCACACTAAGCTCATTTTTTATGCTCAACTTTTTTCAAGTTCAAACTCTACTTGACTCAATTATGTATTAATTTGAAGCTTATGACAGTCCAATAAGAATAACCTGTGTCATATGAGAATGGTTTTTTGTTAGTTACAGAGAAGCAAACATACTCCTTCTCCTCCTCCTCCTCAATACTTAAATAATCGTACAACAAAATCTCATATGAGCCAAATTAATAAAAAGCATGATTCTAGAGCTAACCTTACCTACCTATTCACTAGAGCAAAGAAGACAAATTGAATACAAGAAAACCCTTCTTCATCGCTAACCCATAGATGCTTTACATGCTAGAATCTGGCAAAATGGGAAAAGGATTGGCAAGAAGAATATATAATGCACATTACATTAAGGCCTAAAGCTATATCCTCCTGAACCAGACGATCCATATCCACCATAAGGTTGACCAGTATACGATGATGGCAAGTACGAGCTGCTGCTCCCCAGCCTAGAATACGAAGACTCCAATTTACCATAGCTTCCTGGAAGTGGCTCTCTGCGTTGAACACCGATGAATTCCTGCACATTATGCAATGTCTTCATTTGTGTCTTTTCAGTGCAAGGTAGTTTTAATGGTAAAAAAATGCCTTGCGACCGGTTGTGTCAAGTTATTGGACATTTTCGTCAAGTTTTCTGTCTGACGTTGCTTACTTAAATTGCCACTTCAGCTTCTCCCGGTTGAGAAACTAGGAAAACCAGTGGGGGCATTTTTACCAACTTCTTTAAAGATACGACATTCATATAATTCAAAAATTACAAAACATTTTCATAATATTATAAAAAGTACAAGGTATTTTTTCAATTTTCCCCAAGATCATCACTGCTAATACTCCATAGCGAAACATATTTGCTTACACGTGTTAAATAGGAGTATTTCAGTGATTCAGTCATTAGAAAAATAATTAATACCCTTAGTAGGGAAGCTGGGCTACAATTTGAGACAGACAAAATGAAAAGCAACTCTTTTTGTAGCAGGGTCGGAGGTTAGGCCCTCAAAATCACTAATATTTTTTTACTAAAACACGTAAGAATTGTTTGCGTCATGCACTTCGCTTTAGTTTTAAATTAGGTCTGTGTACTTGAAATTACAAGAGTCGAGTATGTGTACTTTTGGTTTGCATTACAACCGGGTCCTATATGCCTTGCATCAATGTGTCCTAAGTAGGTATTCAACTTAGTGTAAATAAAAATACATGAACTAATAATTATAAATAAACCTGCAGCAAGTAACTTTAATGCAAATAAATGTATAGTGGAGCCTAAATCCAGGATAATTAAATTTACGGTTTCCTTTATTTATTGTCTCATAACTACTCATAAAAGCTTTTTCTGTAATACTAACTGCTGATGCATATTCTCTAACAGTCTACCCTTTCTAATTCAATCAGCAACCACATTCTTCTCCTTAGATCAAGAATAAATATGCTCCTAAATCTTCTATAAACCTTTTGAGCAGAAAAGAAGATGCAACAACATCAGTATACAAGGAACAACGCGAGTAAAAGAACACAGGATATACAGATAACCTCCAAAAAAACTAATAATAAATGTGTCTACCTGAATAAGTTGTTGAGCTGCTTGAACTTGTGAAGAGGTGCCTTTTATTTCCACGGTGATCTCCTCAGGTGTACTCTCATGCACAGTCAGAATAGCACCAGTACTACCTCGAATGTATTCGATATCGTTCCACGAATCCCAATAATGTCCTCCGCATAAGCAAGAGGTATTTGCATAGTCTGTACAATCTGCATAAAGAAATCAAAATGTCATAAATTTTACATGTTACCGAGTAGTGTCCATGTTCTTCAACAGATACAATATGAGTAAATTGCAATAAGGGCCCCTTATCTAATGGTTTTAGCAAGTTTAGTCTCATACAAATTAATTTTCTCAATTAAGTCTCATAACTTTTAAAATGATGCAATATTAGTCCTATATTGACAAGTTGTTTTTGCAAGTGCCGCTCAAATGAGCTCTGTTGGAATTTCATATAGCAACTGGACTAATTATGGTGTCACATGTGTGGCAAAATGAAACTTCAAGTTACAAATTTCAATAAAAGAAAATTATAAAAAATCACAGATTAATTATCATCTTAAAAACAAAAATAGTCAATATAGTACTAAAATGGCACTATTTTAAAATGTATGGGACTTAAGAGAAAGTTGATTCATATGAGACTAAAATCGCCAACACGTAATATATATGGGACCAATTTTGCAATTTACTCGATACAATACATAAGTCACAAGTGAACATCAGCAAACCTGAGTTACTATGGGGCCCCCGAACGCCCTATTATTGAAGAATGATTCCCTAGTCCATGTTCAGGCCTGTACAATGAGAGTCTTGATGATGCAATATGTGATTCTATCTGGCTTTCACGGTCCATAAATAGAGAATCCCTCTTTGCTGAAATAGAATAATCAACTCCTAGTGAGGTCTGTGGTGTAACATGCAATGATGTTTTGTCAGACCAAGCATCCGCTTGCCTTTCCTGAGTGGCTGGCACATTATACTGTAGGATAAGAAAAATGTTATTAATCATATCATTGTGATCTTAACGACAATTTTAAACCAAACAAGGGTTAACTTACACTCTTCTCGAATAAGGGAAGAACACTTTGATCCACTAAAAATTTTCTCAGGTGGCCAACAACAGCTTCCAATGCTTTAAGAACCTTGAGGGCTTCCCCCTGTAACTCAACGACCCTTTCTTCAGAACTGGCATAAGTTGGTATGTCATCTGCAACAACACATACAGAGGATAATTTCAATATCTTAAGAGCATGTTTGATTTAAGATTTATATAGAAAAATGTGTGAAAAGTGAAAAAAAGGGTGGAATAAAAAATCATATTGCATTAATGGGTCATTGGGGAGAGTGTGATGGAGAACAAACGGGTATGTAGGGTTTATAGGTATTTGTAGGGAAAATCTTAAATTTTACAAAACGTATTCTATAATCCAAAGTAGAACCGGATTTAGGTTTCAGAATTCCAAATCAAACATAAATTGTCTAAGTTGGAGCACATAAGACCCAACAGCATAAACTCCAATTAAGATGGAATCAAACTCTACTAACTTGTCTTCGCGACAAGTTAAAGACAAATTAATATTACTGTACAGAATGTTTCTCTTCTCATATTCGCAAAGAACATTTTGAGTATCATTACCATAGAAGATTGATTTACCATATGTCCCCCAAATAGTGGGATAAGAGAAAAAAATCGTATAAACACAACATAAGACAAACTCTGACAGTTGTAGGTCTAATCAATGGTTAAAATAAGTCTATAACTGCACCCATAAGATCATCCTGAGACCTTTAGTTTGGTCATCTAGAAATTCTCCAATTTGTTGGGTGAGATATAAAAATAAAAGGCTACAAATTATGGAAAGCAACTTTGTTCCCTCTCAAAGTTCTTAAAGCCAAATGAAACTGACCGGGAATGTTAATAAATCAAACATTATACAAGAAATAAGTTCATGCCAAAGAAAGATGTTACCTACCATTAGAAAGCACCGAACAGAAGCACCCGTGCTTTCTTGAATAGACTTAATCAGGGAGCCTTGCTTGCCAATTAAACTGATGGCCTGTGTTGATGCCACCAATAACCGTATTGAACAATATGCAGCACTAGCGGCATTGATGTCAGCATCATTCTCTGGAAGTCCATTAACACGCCTGTAGACTCTTATTATAGCATCCATTGCAGGAGACAAAGCTGCTTCTGGTTCTTCCTTCCCAGATATTAAAACCTGAAATTGTGCAATGTTCAGAATAACTATGTACTCCCTCCGTCCAGGAGATAGGTTCATATGTGTTGTGGCACGTTGTTTAAGAAAACTTAAATTAAAGTAGGAGAGAGAATAAAGTGTAAGGGTATTTTGGGTGGTTATATGAGATAAAGTGTAGGAGAAAGAATAAAGTAGAATAAAGTAAGAGTGACATTTTTAAATTAAAATGATATTGTGAGGGTATAGTTTATGGAGGGTATTCCATTTTGGGGTGTGAAGTTAATTGTGGGACATCCCAAAAAGGAAAGTGTGAAGATAACTCCGGGACGGAGGGAGTAGTAAAGTTGAAAAGATTAATTCATAACCAACATTAGAGAAAAGGAAATTTTTAACAACTGGTTCTTTCTTCCTTAGAGTTCTAATTCCAGATAAAGAACACAACTAAACTTTAACGACCGATGTCTTATTAAGTGTTAGCATGCTTGTGCTCACTGAAAAGGCAATTTAACTGAGAACTGCATATCCAAATTGGTCTAGTTGACAGCAAACTTAATTATTAATAAGTATATCATATTAAATATTTTAGTTGATTTCTTCACAAGAACAATAAAAAGGCAAACTACCAAGCGAAGAACAATATAATCAAATCTCTATACAGGCAAAGTGCTCTTCCATGATCTAGCTTAGCATTTTGCAAATCAACCATCCAGCTCTGACTTTTGAATCGATATCTAAGAATTATCAGATTAATATAAAAATTATCATGAGGGCCACCCAGTCACCAGTCCCCTCAGTCGAATTAGTGATTCAAGCCTCAAAAATAATCTTCAACTGCATTTAACAAGGGAATACATAGATTCCACACTTAAAAGAAGCACTTAATCATCTTTAATAAAACTAAAACCTAAGAAGGCTACTGTTTAAAGTTCCTCTTGAAAACAGAGCCAAGAACCACTAATTCCATATTCTAAATAACATGCAAAGCCTACAATTTCTAAAAAAAAAAAAAAGGCAATGTCAACAAGCACGCACAAACGACTAAATCGAATTTTCACGGTGGAGTATTGAGGGAAAAAATGGACTTACAATGCGATCCGAAGAAGTGATAGGGCCATCAAGGACACGAATCCTAGCGCGGGTTTCTTCAACGAGCTTCTTGATGATATCTCCCTTCCGCCCAATAATGCTACCGACTTTTAGCACCGGCACCACTAACCGAAATACTGAGTAGCCGGGCCATCCAGGCCACTTGGCCTTTATTTCGTCCAAAGTATTATCTTTCTCATCCGCCGGCGTTACCTGTACGGCGGCCGTAGTTTCAACAGAGGCGGTTAGAGCGTCTTCCGCTTGAATTTCGGCGGGTTCAGCTACCACTTGTTCGGAAGTGGGAATGGCGGCGGTGGGTTCGGAGGAGGCCATATAGCCGGCTTTATTGATTTGTGAGGAATAGGGTTTTGAGGAGACCGGAGAGATAAAGATAGGAGAGGAAGGGTTTTACGAGAAAGAAAAGAAGCTGTTGATGAAAATCAATTGCAGGTTTTCTTTTTAGGCTATAAAGGGGTGTTAAGTACAAATTGTAATTGGCAAAACGTGTTTGATACATGTAGGCGCAGGTTATTGACACCACCATAATTGGTAAAAACACCTATTGAATGAATACACCAACCACTTTAAATTATTTGGTAAACACACCATGTCTAGTTTACCAATTTTACCCTTATATAAAACAAAACCCTAATTCTTCCATCAAAACATAACACGCACTCCTCGCACAGTTTATTCTTCTCTGCGCCTCTCTCACTCTCCGCTCCGCCGCGCCGCCGCCTGCTCCGCCTCCTCCGCGCCGCCTCTTCTTCTTCTCCTCCTTCGTGCCGCGATCTCCTTCTCCTCCCGATCGCTCCTCCGCGCCCTCCTCCTCCCGGTCGCCGCTCTCTCTTCTTCTCCGCCGCGTCGCCTTCTCCGTCCTTCGTTGCCTCTAAGTCTCGTAATAAGTTATGCTTTCTCCACTTCTCCGCCGCGATCTCCTTCACACCGTTTATTTTTCGTTATGCTTTCGTTGTTACCCGTTCTAAATCCGAGAGATTTGTGATTAATGTGGCGTGGTTTAACGGATAAAACAAGTAAGGATTCAATGTTCTTGAACAATAAATGCTCAAGAGCAATGAATGATGATGATGATTAGCAATGAATGCTTGAATAGATGCAAGAAAGCGATAAAGGAGAGAGAATTGCTGGGTGGTTAGCCGATCTTAAGGGTGGATTCTAGGATCCATTTATTGTGCCTTAAAGGCTCTATATATAGGGCGAGCTTGCTGCCCATGCATTTAATGCTTTGGGATCCTCATTTAATGTGGGTTGGCTCGCGGCCGTACTTGCCAGCCGCGGCCCACTCTCGTCCCGCCACTGTCCTCCGGTGGGGGATTTCTGACATTCTCTTGATTTATTTCTATTACAAGTATGTTTGACATTTAATTCTAACTATTACACCGATATATTTTCCATATATAGCCGATCTTGTCTCGATCTACGGACTCCCGTACGGTGGCGAGCGCGACGAGCCAGATGATGACTCTTGGCGAGCTGGGTCTTGCGGGTGAGCGACGAGCCGGATGATTCTTGGCGGGCCAAGTAGTGACGGCAAGCGACGAGCCAGATGATTCTTGGCGGGCCATAGAGGCGGGCAAGCCTAAGTCATTGGCGAGCCGGCCTATATTGGCGAGTCGGGTACTTAGGCATCCCGCTTATCTATTTGTCGTGCTCCACTTCGGGTGGGCCGAGCTCACAACCTCTCTATTGGGCCTCTTACACTTGGTCAAATTATTCGTGATACAACACTTTCTTTCTTTTTTTTCTCGTATTTTTTGAAAAAAGTAAATCCGTAATTTGAACTGTGTTTTTATTCAAAGAAATCGATTTTAAATTTGTCTTATTCGAAAAATCAATCCGTCCAATTATTTGATTTTTTCGATTTTTTCGAAATATTTGTTCTTGTTCGAAAAAAATTCGATTAACATTTTTTTATCTTTTTCGAATTCATGTGGTTTTATCGGAAAAAAATTCCGAAATATAATTGTTTTTTCGTTTTTTTTCCGAAATATATGTTCTTGTTCGGAAAAAACAATCGATTAACATTTTTTTCGAATTCATGTGGTTTGTTCGGAAATTTTTTTGAAATATAACTGTTTCTACATTTTCTTTTGAAATATTGATCATTTTCGAATTTGATTTTCAAGCAGACGTGGTTTGTTAATTATTATTTATTTTCGAATTTTTACTTAGAATATTTGTATATTTTTCAAACAGATGTTGCTTTCAAAAGCGAGGCTTATTTAGCACGCACCTATTTCTTTCGAGCAGGATGTGGTTTTATTAAATTTGAGCAGATTCAATGAAATGAAACTTATTATTTTGACTCGGTTGTGATTCCTCACTAACTCGCCGGTGATTTTGGTGGTAGACTCGATGAAACTCGGTGTTTAATTTACGGTGACAAATATATTTAATTTATTTAAATTAATGAAAGGGCAATATTGTCTTCCTATGTGTAATTTTTTTGTCAAAATTTTGGATGGTGTGTTTAACAATTATGGTGGTGTTAATAACCTGAACCTTACATGTAATACATCGTGCCCGCTAATAATATTCGGCCCTGTTATTCACACCACCAATTATGGTAAACACACATTAGATGAAAACACCAACCATTTTTAATTATTTGTTAAACACACAACTCCTCTTCTCTCTCCCTCAACATCCCTTATCTCTCCTCTCTCGCCGCCGCGTCGCTTCTTCTCCTCTTCTCTCTCGAAACGTCGCCGCATCCATCTCCTCTTCTCTCTCGTAAACGTCGTTGTATCCCCTGTTCTCCTCTTATCAAACGCCGCCGCTCCTTCTTCTCTCATCAAGCGCCGCCGCCTCATCAAGCGTCGTTGCCTCTTTCGTCTTCTCTCATCGAGCACCACCGCCTCCCTTTTCTTCTCTCATCAAGAGCCGCCGTCCTTTCTTTGTCGCTCCGTCGCGACGCTCCGCCGCGTAGCTCCATCGTCCTCGCCGCCCTCCGCTTCTTTCGGGTTCTTTTTTTTTTTTTTGTATTTTTGAAAAAAATATGGATCAGAAAAAAATATCAACTGGGAGCGAAATATTGTTTTTTTTTTTCTCGTAGTTTCGTATTATAAGACCGCTTGAAAAAAATTTTGATGTTAATCTGTGTTGTTCGAAAAAACAAAATCAATCCACCGAAATATTACAGTTTTTCGATTTTTTTCCGAAATGTGCATTCTTGTTCGAAAAGAAAGCCGATAATAATAATATTTTTTTGAATTTAGGGGCTTATTCGAATTTTTTTCGAAATACTATCGCTTTTTTCGAAAAAAATTTGAAATATTGAACTATTTTCGAATTTAATTTTCGAAGAAATCGATTTGTGTACTTTTTGATTTTTCTTTTTCTTTTTGAATTTTTGGGGTTCATTTCTGTTTTTTGAATTATTGAGGGTTGTTCAAAATTCTTGTTTTTGTGTGATTTTGTAGAACATTTGTATTTAAAATAATATTTGAAATTAAATTTAAAGTTTGACTCGATGGGAACACAATGGAAATTCGGTGGCGACTCGGAGGTGTGGTCACTATATTGTGTTGTAATTAGGTTTTGATTAGTTTAATTTATTTAAATTAATAAAAGGGCAATATAGTCCTTTTATGTGTAAATTTTTTATCAAAAATTTTGGATGGTGCGTTTATAAAAAAGTATGGTGCAAATAACCTGAGCCATTATATTCAGCCCGGTAAGAGATATATCAAATTTTTTGTTCCTCTTTACGTATTAAATCGTGCCCTCCCCTTACAATTAATCTGCAGAAGGCAACAAAACTACCCCATTTACCCTTCTCCTTCTCGATAAAAATTAGGGTAGCACAATACACGCCTTAATTCACGCCATAAATCGTCAACCCAAACGGTCAATTAAATCTCTTCAATTCTCACGCCATATTAATCGGTCAAAAATCTCAGAACAAGGAGCGTTTTCGACGGCGGCGGAAGAAGGGTAAGGTCGACGGCAACGGACTCACGGCAAACTCTTTCAGGTAAGTGAATCCGCCATTTATGCATATATTGGGTACTGAGTAAGGATGATTTCTAGGTTGCGGTTTATATTGATTTCTACTTGTTTTTTTTTATTGATTTCTTGTTAAGTATTGAATTATTGATGATGAGTACTGCAGTAGATGACCAGCCTCTCTCTCAGATTTCACAGAAGGTTCCAAGTAACTTTGAGTTTAAAGGAGGTGTTTAGAAAGACTAGACGAACTGATAATGTTGTTCCATTTATTGGAATCTGTTTAATGGTTCTCGAATAGGGTTTTCAACGGACTATGGGTTGTTTTGCCCCTAATGTGTTTGTTATGCCCAGCCCCATCTGCATGAATGACCAGAAATTTTTGAGCTGCTCCCACATCCCATTTTGGAAAAGTTCTATTTATCATGACTATCCGAATTTTAGGTATCAGAAACTCTATTCTTTTCCGGCGTTGGTTTGTAGTTGCATAAATGAGGGCGGGGATAGAGAAATCTCTATCAAAGAGGGAGGGAGATCGAAATTTAAGTGGGTCAAGAAAAGCCCTAATTTTAAAGAGGGGGAGAGATCGAAATTTAAGTGGGTTAAGAAAAGCCCCAATTCAACTGAGGAACAGAAGCAGGCTCTTTATAAACTTCCGTTTAAGATGTCGAAAAGGTGCAAGGCATTAATGAACCAGATAATTCCATTTTCAACTGAAAATGGGAGTGTTCCTTGTATGTTGGCTGCTTGGGTGAAGAGTACAGAGCCTCGAAGAGCTGATTGGCTTTCTGTTCTTAGAGAATTGGAGAAGTTGAATCATCCTCTGTATTTCGAGGTTGAGTATTTCCTTTCCAACCGTTGATATATAATTTTTTTCAAAAGTTTCTGAGTTGATAAGCACATGATTATATTTTTTGAAAGGAAGCACATGATTAGTAAGGTAGCATGTGCCTAAAGCTTTATTTAGGCACATGCGTACTATGTTTCTCTTGTTTTTGTGGTTGATAGTTCTATCGGCTTGAATGTTTTGTCAAATTTCTTGTTATCTTGGATTAACTGTGGAACTTTGATACGTCTAAATTGATGATTTAATGTGAAAGAGAACTACTCATTGGCTCCCTATTGATTAAGAATATTACTTGTTGAATGAAGGTGGACTTGAATTGTGCATCCAACAATTTTACATTTCTCTGGAGATTTCGAAGTTACATATCTCAAATTATATGTTTACAAGACTTAAATCAGTTTAATATACATTTACAAGATTGCAACGAATTCCCTGATTTTCTCTGTTATTTCTCAGGTTACTGAACACGCCTTTACAGAAGAATCATTCAAGCCAATATCCGTGATTATACCAAAATAATTCATCTTTACGCAACACAGAACAAGTTACAAGAAGCTGAACATGCTTTGATAGCCATGAAGAATAAAGGTTTCCTCTGTGATCAGGTGACCTTAACTGCTTTACTTCACATGTATAGCAAGGCTGGTAATCTGAAACTTGTTGAAGACACAATTGAAGAGATTAAGTTGCTGGGTGTACCATTGGACAAAAGATCATACGGTTCAATCATCATGGCCTACATTAGAGCTGAAATGCTAGCCTCTGCAGACAGCATACTGAGAGAAATGGAAGCTCTGGAAATTTACGCAGGTAGAGAAGTTTATAAAGCATTGCTGAGAGCACATTCAATGCTAGGTGACAGCCAAGGGGCTCAAAGGGTCTTGATGCAATCCAATTAGCACGAATCATCCCTGATGCTAAGGTATGCGGGCTTCTAATAAATGCGTATGTTGCATCAGGGAAAACACGTGAAGCTCGAATTGCATTTGACAATATGATAAGATCAGGGCTTGAACCTAATGATAAATGTGTGGTGTTGGTGTTGAGTGGTTATGAAAGAGAGAACAAACTGAAAGAGGCATTAGATTTACTGATTGAATTAGAGAGGAACAGGCGTGATTCTGGGGAAAGAAGCTTCAGATTTACTTGCTAAATGGTTTAAGAGGTTAGGGGTCGTGGAAGAAATCGAGCATGTGTTGAGAGATTTTGCTATAAAGATTCCACAGCCCATTCTATAGTTCATCATCAATCTCCTTGTTACCAAGAACCAACAACTCATCTTCTTTGTTTCAATTTTCAATATATGTCTTGTGCATCATGTTGTATATTAGGCTTGTGCTGTACTAACAAAATAGAATACGTGACTAAGACATTGTGTGCAGTAAAAGAAAGTTCACCTGGGGTTTTCTTATTTATTTATTATAAAAAGAAAAACTCAAATATAATGACCAAGACATGGGACTTCTCCAAGTCCATGACTCCATTTTTTATTTTCTTGTAAATTAGTAGAGGCGTAATCCGTTCTATGTATTGACGTGTTTTCTAAGAAAAAGAATAAACAAATCACTCGAGCAAAAATGACATCGCCGTTTATTTGTGTCCGTTTAAATTTAAAATAAGAGGTTAGGTTTAGTTTTTTTCAAGCGGGGCTAGGGGTGGACAAACTATGGTTATAACCGTTAACTATACCTTAAGCTGGATCGTAATTTTAAATTTTGTCCGGTTAACGGGTAAAATATTATGGTTTGGTTATAAAGAAAAAATAACGGTTAGGTTAAGGTTAAGAAATATCTATCGCGGTTAATTAACCGAATTAAGCCGTATTAACCGAACCATTGTATATATATATATATATATATATATATATATATATATGTCATATATTTATACTCATTTATTTTTCATATAAAATAATTTTTTTTTTTTTAAAAGTCATTCATGACTTTATGCAATGTAATGTTCACGGGACTATTCTTGATGCCCTAATTGTACCTTGTACTATATGATGTAAAGACATATTTTATTGAATTATTTATTTTGTTAATCTAAATATTTTTTTAATTTGTTATTTTTTTTTCAAAAACTATAGTTAACGGTTATTAACCGTTAACCGTATTTTAATACGGTTAGGTTAAAGTTAAAGAAGAAATACGGTTAGGTTAGGTTTGGTTAAGAAATTTCTATTAACCGCAAATTACGGTTTGGTTAAGGTTAAGACCTTTAACCGCTTTTAATCGGACCATGCCCACCCCTAAACAGGGCATTCCTCTTTCCTCTATGGCTATTTTTTTATGTGAGACGTGAATAAGTTTCACCACAGGTATTAGTTGTTTCATTAAAAATATTAATTGATTTTTATAAATCGGTTTCACGGTAAAATTAATTCATTTAAAAACAACTCTTTACATTTTTTTTTCTTTATGTGTTTTTATCAGGCAAAGACAAATATATAATTTAATATTTATTTCATCTCCTAAATTTTTAACGGATGAAAATCCATTTTAATCCAACTCATTTGGCCCCTAACCATTTTAGGTTGACCTTGTGAAATTTGGTTTTATTATATTGCTTTACTTATTATATTTTTGTTGATGTGATTAGACTTAATGAATTAAGTAAAAAAATATATGATTATGTGTTGTCCAAATTCAAGTACTATTAAACTTGAATTATCGTGTTATTATTTATATATTTCAAATTTTAATTTTTTTAATCAGAGTTCCGTTTAACACCGTTCACCGGAGGATTTGGGGTAAAGTCCCAAATCATTCAAAAAACTGCTAAGACTGTTCTGAAATTACTAGAATCAACTTATGTAACTCTATCATGACATGAGGAAAATACACAAAAATTCTGAATATATTTTTGATAAAAAAGTTTGTAAGCAAATGACGCAACAAATGGAGATAGCATAGCATAGCTGCCTTGGAAATTTGGAATTCAAAGAATTGTGACCATGAGGCGTGTCCATTTTAATAGATGATCCGACCCGAATTCAGGCCAACAAAAGGTATCGATCCTGGTAACACTTGTGATAATTGAATAGTATGATTCAAATTGCTAAAAGTATCAGTTTTAATAATATTATTTATATTATAAAAGGTATCGGTCGTGATAATTGATGGATATGACCAATATTATAAAGGGTATTAGCCGTGATAACTTAAGGGTATGACTTATATTACAAAGATAAAAACTTGTGTGAACCGGGTATATATGATAAACTCTATTTTCACTATCATTATCAAGCACATTCACTATCATTGTTATAAGTAAATGTGACAATGATAGTGAATGTGCATTAAAGTGATAGTTAATGTGCATGACTTGATGATAGTAAAAAATAAAAATAGAGTTCATCATACGCATGGTTGACATGGTGTTACTCCATTACAAAAAGGGTATCAATATAACGGATAAATATGATCAATATTACATAGGATATATAGTTATAATAATTAAAAAGTATGATATTAGTCAATAAATCTCAATCTCCCCCATTTTATTTCATTGTAAAACTTGAGACGCACTCTATTTTTACAAGTTACATAAACCTATAAAAATATTATTGAGACTGTCGGGTAAAAAAATATATATATTTCTTAAAATAATATTTTAATCTTTTTTAGTGTCACTAATCACTATTCTACATTAACTCATTTGTTAAACACATTCCATTAAATTTTAAAAGTTAACCTACATTATTTAACACATCTCATTTGCTACTATTTACCCTTTATCCCTCAAAATGCAAAATTAAATTTTTCCATCTCTCCCTCCAAAAAAAAAAAAAAAACAAAAAGGACCTTTTATTTCCAACTTTCATTCTGTCGATATTAAGAATAATAATGAATATATTAGCGTTTCACTCACATCATTGAATACTCTGACATATACTTCCTCCAAAATCCAAATGCCAAAAGTTACTTGAACATAAGATGCAGCAAGAGTTAATAAGAATTTTGTAGGGGTAAAAAGGCTGCATTGCCCCGAAAATAAAGAAAAAAATGTCTATTTTGCAATATGAATGTTCATAGAGAAGCTTAAAGCATTTACAATATCAATACATACTAAATTTCCAACCAAAAGCAAGTGACCTGAAGAAGGCCACGAGGTGAAGAATATCTCAAGCCAATAAACATCCATTCGCAAAGGTGCTACTATCTTTAAAAAGGATTTCTCACAATCGCAACAGTTATCAATTGACCAAAACAATTCTAAAAAAACAAAAAATATTAATAATAATAATAAAAGGAAAATCGAATCTTCAACTTCTTGTTAATCGCCAAGTTCCCTCCACTGTACTATGAAAATTCACACCAATGCGATACCAAGAAACACAACTCCCGGACCAAAATGAGACTTGAAAAATGCACGAAAACTATACATCTGGTCAACACAACCAACGAACGAACTCACCTTTGCTTCCACCTTTTTATGAGAAACGAGAATTTTCCAACAAACATTTTTCCTCTCTAAACTGGTATAACATCAACCTTTGAAGTGTCCTCACATCTCAACACGATGCCTTCAAGACTAGCAGGAAGAATGCATTTACTCCATTGGCATCCCGTTGAAAAGGGCTCAGGAGGGGAACAATCATTAGAACATTTTCGTTTCGTTGCACAACTCCCATCACACTCACAGTGCTACCTTCTTTGATGTACCTAGAGAGAAGGATGAAATAACAGAAAAAGAAAATTAAAACAAAAAGACTAGAGTCAAACTACCCCATGAATAGGACTTCTCTAATGTCTACAAGAGCAATGCATGCCTGGTTCCATGATCAACATATTGAATTAGAAGATGAGTAACACTTGGGTACACCAATGCGCAACTAGTGCACAACTAATATTTTTTAATAAACTAATTGTACACTTGACCAAACATTTGTGGGCAACAATGTCCCTATTCCTAGATAAAATGCATTAAGCAAGTTTGATCAGAGTTTTAATAGGATCCTACCCTTCTTTGAGTCGCATTACACGGTCATCACTTGAAAGATTTCTTTCTCCTAACCATCGAACGAATTCAGGAGACATATCCCGGTTAGATGGATTGATATCAACAACAACTGATTCATCAACATACGGAGTTACCCTCGCATTATACCCAGTCTTGACCAATGCCCTCAACCCAGATTGGAAGTCAGAAATGTAGAAATCAACTACGTGCCTCTGCAGTCATAAACAAAATGAGTAATTTGATACCTTAAGTTCCCCCTCCCCAACAAAACATAGAGCATTCCATAATTCAGGAAAGAAAAAGCAAACATTTCAAAAATACCTAACATTACATATAATAGTAGTTGATTCTTGGAAGTCCTAGATCAGATGTTCAATAGATTTAACAACTAACCAATCATACTGTTGAATCTGAGTGAATACAGACAAAAGGCAGTTGTGATACATACAAACTTACAAGTGGGACTCACACAGTCATAAGTTTTCTCAAGCATAAAATCAAACGAAATAACACATGTTTTTTTCATTAAGTTTTTCTAATGCAAAGAGCTCTAATATGCAACAAGAGTAAAAATGGAATTAGCTATGCATTTTAACAAAACCACCTGAAATGATAAGTTCAGTATAATGACAGCAATCGGAATAAAAATCGCAAATCTGCCAAGAGAATATTAGTTGGCTAAAACTTGAACATAAACAACAGGATTTCAGATGGAAAGAAAGATCCAGGCGTGTTGCATCTGTATCATTAAGGAAAAAGAAAACATTAAAAATGAGATCAGTTAAGCACAATGATATGTGACAGGAAATTTATGCATTGAGGGAGGCATTATAACTTCCAGTAATGAGATTTATGCATTTTAAATGAAAGAATAATTCCTCTTCACCTCTAATGTCCGAAGGCCCCAGGTAAAGCGACGATGTGTTGGGTTTGCCGCTTTTGAATCCCATCCTCGATACTCATACAAACTTGTCGATGTGTAAACACATCGAGGAACTTTCTGGAATGACGACTCAAGGGGAACATTTCCACAGGTAACAACCTAAAAACAAAACTGAATTGTTAGTGCATCACTCAGCTCTAGAATATAAACTGACACTAATGAACAAAACAATAAGAATGCCTAGACAAGAATTTATTTAAGAGGCAAATTCAGGAAAAATATGTATGCAAACAGTACAAGAACTAAATTATCACAGTTATATTTATCAAAAGAATGCATAACATTTGCTTTCTTAACAGTTCTGAGATAATTTTGTTCATTGAGCCTGGACGCCTAAAAGTGTGAACATACAATTACATCACTTGCAATTCAAAATATTTATACACATCTATCGCCAATGGAAATTATAGTATTTTCATCAGTTTGGCCAGATGTGACAAAAAACCACATCATTTAGTAGAATACTAAGCAGTCACATATCCTATTCCCTGGTTTAAGAAGGGATAATGCAGCAAAAATATGGATTATTTCGAAAACAATAGCAATTTTAGCTTTTACCTTAAAAGGTCCAATAAAAACCTAATGGGATTGCATTATGTATAATATGCAGATTGGCTAGGAAAAGAGCATTATGGCAGATTTGTTGTAGATGGTGGACATATGATTGGAAATCCAAATTGCCCCATCGAGGAATATGGTAAATAATATTTAAAAATTAAGCCCTAATAGCCCTCAGATTCATTTTCGGAGAGTGTGAATTGGAATGTGATATATGAGCCTTCAAACCGGTTGATATTTTAGAAGAACATACCCCAGAAACTTTGACGAATTGGCCATCTTTTGCAGTTCGTAACTCAGCATCTGGATAGCTAGCTATAAAACCAGTAATAGCTCTTCTTCCCCAACACGTATTCCAGGTAAATATTGTAGCAACTGCAGCAAATAGTATAACAACGACAACAAGGAGAATCGGGTTGCGAACAGCTCCAAGGATAAAACCTCCAGCAATAAATCCCATCACAAAGAGAAGGATGATGGCCCAAAGGATCGGTTTTGGAAAGCTCTTGCGGAATGAATATTCGTCATCCTGGCTTAAATGAGTTACAGCCTGGTTATTAAGTAAGGAAGCATTGTGTAACTTCATCGAGCCCATGGACTCCAAAGGACCAGATGCTTTCCTAGGAGCCCCTGATGAATTCAACGGCCCTGATGTAATAGGCCCTGATGTAATAAGACCAGTAGTTGGGAGAACTGGAGGAAGAGGACCTGAGTTTTGGCGTGAAACTGCAGTTCCGCCTCCCTGAGGACCAGAGGACTTTTTCAATGGTTCACCATGTTTATTAAGTGGACCAGAATTAGTTTTCTTCAATGACACTGAACCAGGAACACCACCAGATAATGAGCCCCGATTGATAGAATTCAATTGACCTGAGTGAGAAGTTGCACCACCGAATGAACCCGTTCTTGAAGGAGCACTATTAATTGGGCCTGATTTTCGAGATCTTGAGCCGTCTGAGGGGATATCGAACATTTTACCAAGTTCTCCAGACCTTTTGATATCTCCACCAGTATAAGGCATTGCAACTGAGCTCATTGTAGGAGTCTTCTCTTTAGGCTGCTCAGGCCTGCCTGATACGTAAAGCCCATTGCTCAACTGATGAGAGGGAAATCGGGACCCCATATCACACGCTTAATTCTCCAAAGAAGCCAAGAGACCCAAATATACAACAGCAGACACTAAAGCACAGAATCAGAAGTATGGTACCAAGAACATCAACCTAGTGGCGACTTCCACTTAATACTACACCTAGAAGAAAACATTATCAAGAATTAAACACGATACATAAAATTAAATACTAAGGCAGTTATAATAAAAATAAAAATTCATATTTGGAGCAGGTAAAGTATTGCTCAAAAAGTCATTCATATAAGTCCATGACAAAGACCAATTAACTGCAGGGCCAACTTACTGCATCAACTCCTATCCATTAATTTGGAACTCAAATAATGGTTACAGATGCCCCAAACATTTATAAAAACTTCGAGAATCCAATGTGACTTCAGCAATTTCAAGAACAATTCTCAAAGTAACCTGTCAAGTAGCACTTAAAATGCGCTGAACCAAATATGATTCGTTGCAAAGTAAGGTGCAAAATTCATCACTGGCAATAAAATTATCAATAAAAATGCTCAAGTAACAAAACAAACATCATTCCGAGCATTCTTTAGAATTTGAGTTAGCACAACCTAAATATAGCACCCCAGAAGAAAAAACTGATGTCTAAACCCCAGATCTGGAAACAAATTAACCAACTCCAATCATTTTTCACAGTGAAAATATCCAAACAAACAAATAAAAAGAGTCCAGAATTCCATACCTAACCACTAACACTATTAACAGAAAAGAAATTAAAAATCCAACTGACAAACTTGATAAGTACACGAAAATCGAGTCTTACATTGTCAAGTACAAATAAAGCTTCACAGATCCGAAAAGAAAAAAAAATAACAATTGCAAGCCAAAACACCAAGTGAATCATACGAAAACGTGAGAGTCGAAAACCAAAGATCCCTTTAGAGATTATAAAAATCCCGGAAATTAACAGGATCCAGAACTAAAAGGTAAAAAAAATGAAAATACTAATCCAAGAAAATCTCAACCCATGTAATGAATCAGGAATCAGAAATCCCACATTTCCTTTTCGACCAAGTGTCAACAACACGAGAGAGATCACAAAATATACAACAACAAAAAAAAAAGGGAAAAAAAAATCTGTGATTGAAGAAACATACCTGAATAGCAGAGGCGGTGATGGTTATAGGAAGAAGTAGGGGCATGGGTGAATCAGAAATCAAGGTTTTAGGGTTTGCAGAGGAAATGAAGAAGAAAAGGGGGCGAAACGTGACACATTTGCAAGATATGAGTTTGCTCAATCACAAAAATAAAGTGTGAAACTGAACACACACACTTCACCTTCCTGCTTTCTGCTCTTCTATCAGTTTTCTACTGCTACTGAGATATTAAATGCCTTTTTGACCTTTCGTTTGCTTTATATTCTCCACTTTTGCCATATTATTCTTTTTTTTTTTTCTTATTATTATTCAACTTGTATTTTTAGTAGTAGTAAATTATTATTCTGATGAGTGAGAGAGGGGATTTTGATGATCTTTTGTTTTTTAAGAAGATATTTTTAGTTTTAACAAAGATGAGAACAATTTCAGTGGAGACTTATATTTTTAAAACGCCAAGTCTCCCTAAACAAATTGTATAGCATGAAATTGAATTAATTTAATAATATAATTACATTTATTCAATAATATCATAATATATATTTTTTTATTTTGATATTTGCTTCCGCTTCTTTTGAACGCAAAGATTAAGATAAGTAAATATAATATAGATATAATACAAATGATGTGATAAAGAAAGAAAAAAAGTAAAAATTCAAATAAAAGTTAGGGTAAATGAGTGACATATGTGTAAATAATAGAAAAATGGTAAGGATATAAATTTAGTGAATAATTATAAAATATAGAATATATATAGTGGGACGGATTAAAATGAAAAAAATTAAAAGTTTATAATGGGACACCGAGGGAGTATTAAGTGATACAACTATTTATAAATTAATATTATAATATTTACACACATAAAATATGTTGAACTATGTATAATATTAATTTACACGTGTAATGATATTATTAAATGGAAGTTTTATACATAAATTAATTTACTGGAAATTGATTATTTTAGAAAGGATGAGAACAAGTAAGATTATTATTATTTTTTCGAGAAAAGAGAACGTGGTAGAAATTTGTTTTAACAATTTCAGATGTTTAATGAGTTTAAAAGGAAAATACGGATTTTCCATTTATGCATACAAAAGTTAAACCAACAAATGTGTGATTGGCTAAAAGATATTAATAATAATAATGTTGAAGTAATTAGAGAAAGGTTCGAGAGAGATAAAAAAATAAGAGTAATTAATTTCCCATTTATTCTAAACAAGAGATTAATATTTCATTTATTGTTTTAAATTATTTCAGTCCTTTTGATACCATATTGGGCGGAATAGATAAGATTTTGTTCGAAATAGAATGATATTTTTATTTTCAATGATATAAGATGTTTCAATTAAATCGATGAAAGGAAAAGGTATTGATGACTATGATTTAAAATCATAAATCCCTCCATTTGCTTTTCTCAAACTAGTTCATTCATGTGATTTTTTTTTTTTTTTAAAGGAGTTCATTCATGTGATTATTTGTTAATTTTCTAGATAAAATTGAAACTTGCTAAAGTGGATGAATCATGAATGTAATTAGCAAAATCAATAATAAGAGTTAAAATGTATACATTTTGAGACAAATATAAATGAATTTTGAGTGTATGTCAAAATTTGTAGCTCATCATATTTATATATATAAAAATAATCTAATGAGATTTTATTTTGTCAAAGTCTACATATCGATTGCATATCGTACAATTAAATTCATTCAATAATACATTTTAAGTAATATCATTACGTTTATAGAGTAATACCATAATATTATACACGCACAAAACATGTCGAACCGTGCGAAAAAAATCGGTCAAATCATGAAATTGATATACGAGTTAAGATTTGAGAATCCAATTCGATTACATGTCCCTAATAATTTTAGAGCAAGTGTTATCGAGTTGTGATAGATCTGTTTTAATTTATGCTGTCTGTGATCAATACGTACAAGCATCATCTGTAATACATTTTTTAATTTAAAAATTGATCTTTTTGTCTACAATAATTATGATATATTACGTGCTCGATTTACTTCTTCTTAAAGGAATATATATATATATATATATATATATATATATATATATTATACACACTCGATTTTTAAGCATGAAGATGTGTTTTTGTGGTCAAGATCGATTTTTTTTTTTACACGAAAGATCGAAGTTTTTATAATAATAAGTCATAGCCATAAGATTACTATGTTAATATTTTAATTTTCCAACCGAACGACATTTACGTACGTAGGTAAATAATATTACCAAATTTAATTAACGACGTAGTGAATTTTTTATTTTAAGAATACACCGTTGTAAGTATTGTGAATTTTGATATATATTTTTTTAAGTATATTAAGTATCATTTTCAAAATATTAAAAGATAACCATCACTAGTATTTACTTGCACTCGAAATGGTACTTGTTTAAAGATTTAGCATTTAGTAAAATGTATTCACTATATAAAATTGGTATCAATACATTTATTCTCGTTATTTTTACAAATTATAAGTATCATAATATTTTACATTATGAAAAATAGTTTAAAATGAAGTAATATTATGTAATTAATATTATGATATTATTAAATAAATGTAATGATATCAATTTTATATGGTAAAATAAGTTTACATGACAATTTTTCTTGTTAAGAATATTGATAAGTTTGACTTAAGATTCTTGTAACATAACATCCCAATCAAATTCGTGTAATTCCCCTATATTTCGAACGATATTGACCAAGAATTAAGTATATGGATATTTAAATAAATTGAGAATTATTCTTATTTACCGTAATTATAGTAGTACCACAATGTGTTCACAAAGAGTAGTCATAAATCAGAAGAATATAATAATCACATAATGTGAAATATTTAATGAATTAAAACACCCTGTAACACAATCATATGTTGCTGGCTACGACTAATTGTACCTTATGCATTTTCTCTCACAAATTAACGATGACGACTCACACTAACATCAATTAAAATCCACGCACAGTGTAAATTGTCGATGTCTCCTAATAACTTGCCTCGTTAATAAATTTAGGTGAGACTCGGGATTGTTTGGTCGTAAATTTTTCAATAAGAATGTGAATGAAATATATTTTTCTTGATGCCCTTATAATATTGGAGAAATAATTGTTTTAATGATGTTACATCATAAGTATTGTACTTGAATTTTGAAAAAAAATGAAACATAAAAAAATTGTAGTGATGGTGGAGGGGAATAATTGAGGATTAATATTATAGGAGCAAACAAAATTAATCAAATTGCCCTATAATTCATTCTTATTCCTATTCTCATTGAGAAATTTTCAATCAAGCGCCCCTTAGTTAATTTTTTTAATGAAAATGAGAATGAAAATAGGAATGAGTATAGAACAATTATTGTAGTAATGTGAATATAAAATGATCAAAAATACAATTTTTTTTTCCCTAAAAAGATAATCATTTCTCTATTTTAAAAGTAAAATATTTTTTTAATTACTTAAATTTTGGTTTCAATCCTACTTTTTCACATTGAAATCAATCTCTCATTACAAATTATTTTCTTTGATTTTATTTGTATAATCGGATATCACAGTTATTTCAACAGGTAATGCTGAAATTTGTCTTTTGAATTTTTTAAATAGAGAAAATATATTAAATTTTAAAATTAAGATTTTAAAAAATTAAGTAAAAAAATAAGAAAAATCGAGTAAAACAAAACAAAAACAATCAATCAATCAAAAATAAAAGTCTAAAATAAATCTAAAATCTGGAAATCAATTATTTTTAGATTTTAATTATTTCTGAATATTTTATTAATCTGGAAATTAATTGAATAAAAACTCAACTGGTAACTTGTAATTTGAAGACAAGAAGCCTGAAGACGATAAAATGACCTCATAATTTTTTCAGCAACATTAAAACAATATAAACAACTAATGGCTCATAATTTTCGCAATAAAAACTAGTTTAGAAAACTATCCAACTGACATTAAAATTGATTTGTTTTTTTTTTTTTGGATAACATAAAATTGATTTGTCAAGCTACCTGTTCAGATTAACACAAAAAATTTAAAAAGAATTCGTACATGTATATATTTTTTTCCATAAACATGTTTAGACTCATTTAGGGAGCTAACATATATCCTTAAAAATACTTAAAATCTTCTCACATAAATTTTGTGGTATGTTAATTACCAACAACAATAATTATGATATTATTTACTTCAATGTGTTATAATTTCATTTAACTAAATATAAAGTGAGATATTAGTTGAGGTTACACTACTTTGGTCAACTCAACCAACATTCTACACCCAATTAAGACTTTTATTTATTTATTTATTCGTAGATCTCACACAATACCCATGCAATGACAAAAATGCCCCCAATTGAGTGAGAAATATCTTGATTTGCGGAAAATGCCAAACCAAATTTTCATTAAAAGAAAAATGAAAAATATTAATGTTGTTTTCTTCAATTTTAAACTACAACTAAAATGTCATCTTTCCTTGAATATATTAATGTCTCCTACCAAATTGAGATTTGAGAAGCTCCGACTATAAATCTCCTTTCTAATTTTCCCCTTCTTTTAGGTCCAAAAAATCATACAAATTAAAAAAATCATTAGAAAAACACATTGATTACAACTAATATACTTCAATAAAATAATCAATACCATTATAAATTAATATCTTATAGTATAAGAAGTAAATATCATTTTGTGAAATAACTAATACTCTCAAAATTAAATTATCTTGTTCACACAATATTTTGTCTTATTCCAAACAATAATGAAACACTAATAAATTTTAATCAATTCTCTTAAGGAAAATATTCTTGACTATTAATTTTAAGAATTAAATAGTAGTATTATATTAATATTTGATCTAATTTGACAAAAAAATGTCTTCTTCTTTTTTTCACTTTGGAGCAAATTTAATTCCACTGTCAAACGGAATGTGAATATTACAATTACTATGCGTGATTTATTTTCTCCTCAAAACACAAAAGACTAATGATAAAACTTTAAAAAACAAGACAATGCTAGCCAACAAACTATTGATCTATCTTGGACTCTTGATAACGAGTGAAATTTATCAAATAAGAAAATACAAAACATCAATATATAATCGGAATATAACTAAGTATCAGAAACCCGCGATATGTTAGGATTAAGTCCTAACTATTTACGAATTTTTAAGAGCAAATCGATAAGGCCCTAACACGATTAGGGCCGCGTTATTATATATTACTACATGTGCATTTATATATTACTTTAACGCTCATAAGAAGAAAAATAAAAAAGGATTTAACATTTCCCTGCAAATTTCATAAACATAAAAGAAAAAAAAAAAAAAGGAAGTTAACGGTTTGGTTGAGAGAGTTGTTGTAGAGTTGGCATCATTGTGTATTATTACTAGTTAGTTACCCCTCATGTCGTTGTCAATGCGATTGAGATGCTTCACCTCTTCCACCTAATCCTATTCCTCTCTAACACTTATACATATATATATATACACAACACTTTGGAGATATTTGAATTTTTCTAGCTCCTCTTCAAAGTAATTAAATAGTACTATGTTTTTTTGCCTTTTTATTTACTATGCATATGGAAATTAAACTTATAATTTTATTCAAATTAGAATTAGTCATTGGTGTTAGAATTGACTATGCAGGTTGTACACTTACCATATTGTAAATTTTCAGAAGATTATGATAAGTTGTAAATATCCCTAGATCTATATTATTTATAACAACAAATTGTTATTTTTCTCTTTATTTTTTTTTTAAATTGGGTATCCAAAATTTTGAGACTTGATTTTGGGTAACCAAACTAAGTGGAGTTCGTGTTTGGGTAGAGTAAAATTGTATCCATAATTTTGGGTACCCAAAATTTGGGTCTCAAATCAACGGCGTCCCCCTACATAAATGATTGAATACATTCATTATCTTTTTTTTCCAAAGAACAACCTCTGCAATATTTGAAGCGAAAGAATTGTCACCACACGGAATCGAACCCATGATGTCGGAGTGTATGTGCTCAGTCACCTTGCCCACTTACCATTCGTCTATGCCCCTGAGGGCACATTAATATCTTTTAATAACTATATTCGTTGTCTATTTCAAAAGCGATAGTAGCTACATATATTTGTTATCCTTAATAAATATATATATTATCTATTATGTTGTATTTTTATGATATATAACAAATAGTAATATATTTTTGTCCATATTTTTAACAAAATTTACTCAATAAACGAAAAAACAAATTTTAATAACTTAATCATGAATTCAAAATTCTATATATCGAATAAATTAATAAGTTTCATTAAAAATTTATTCAAATATCCATCTCAATAATTTAAAAATAAAACCTGCGAGATATTGAAATATTCATCACATACTAGTTACTACTTACCATAAATTCCATTCAAAATAACACAGTCGCCGATAATACTAAAGCCAATAAAAGGACAACCAATTCAGTTGAATCAAGCAAAATAGGAAATAATAATATGCTTCATTTTATGCATCTGACAAATGCTCAGAGAAGTTAATCTGATGGGAGTACAGTACACTAAGAAATAGCTACATTGAACAATATTTTCCACACAAATATAAGTGACTCATTGTTTCAATATAAAAAATTGCCATTAACAAACAGTGTGCTAACAGTTTCTCTTCAAATTTCAGCTTCAAATTTCCACTCAAAACAGTCTTACACAAATAGATTCATAACATTTCAGCCTCAAATTCAGAAAATTTCAGTCTTAATATAGAAAATCATAGCCAGAAGCAGTTAGAGTATTGTCAAATACATCAATCTCAAATTTCAGCTTTCATATAGCGAATACTTTTATTATTTGAAAACATATAACCGAACACATTGAGCCCAATCTGACCGCTAGATCTGTTAATGGGCCGAGTATTTGAAGTTCAAGCTCGACTCGATAACATTGATGAGCTAGAAATCGAGCTCGGCTCGACTCGCTAACGAGTCAAACCCAACCTAATGAGCCTAATGGAATTATAGGAAAAATCTTAATTATCGAGCCTAACAAATCGAGCTCGAGCCAGCTCATTAAATAATGAGTGTTTTATCGAAATTCATAGTGTAATAGATATAATGTTGAAAACAGATTGGAAAATTAAATTCAAGGTTGCACAACTAAGGTTAAATTGATTAAAATAATTAAATCATCAATTATTCGTAACAAAAGATAGACCAAACAAAACACTTTCAACCTTAAATACAAAATTTATAATTGGTAGACCATTATCTAGATTTTTCCAGCATTATAATTTATAAGTGGTAAAAACCTTAGCTCATCAATCATAGTCTTAAAGAAAAGAGTACAATATCCAATAATTAATTAGCAAGAGATTACTAGTAACATTCATATACATCAATTTTACAGTGTAAAAATACATAAATAATATTTTTAACAAAAATAACTAATACATTTGAATCAAATAACTAATACTTTATATATATATATATATATATATTTATATATATATATATATATATATATATAATATATGATTAGGCTTTCTTTGAATACCTAATTAAACATTTTATTTTCAGTTTCTCATTTTATAGAAGGTTGAAGGAGGGAGCTGATATCTTATTCTAATTTTAGGTGAGATGGGTTAATTGTGATGCGGACTGTTTGACGAGAAAATATTAGAAATTTTTGTAGTTCTCGTTAGGCCGAGGTTATATGCACACACTTTTTATTAAGACCACCCACCTATTAAAAAAACACACCAATTATTAAGGAAACCCCCATTGTATCCCTAAAGCGCCTGCATAACAATCGAGTTCCTCAACTCCACAAACACGTCAAAAGCCGTCGCACACCCACCTTCCCTCCAAAGCCGTCACCGCCCTCTCGCCTCCACCGCCGGAGTCGCCGTCGTCGTCGCGCCACCGCCCTCGTCGCGGTGGCCCCCACGCAGCGTCCTGCGTCACGGTGGCCCGTGCTTTTGCCGGCGTCCTCGTCGCGCCACCGCTCTGTCGCGCCACCGCTCGCCGCGCCGCCGCCCTCGTCGAGCCACGCCACCGCCTACTTCTATGACAAGAACAAATTTGCCGGTTAGTAATTAGGTTCTAATTTTTTTGAGAAATAGAAACCCATGTGTTTATGTTATGAATTTTGGGTAGAATTTTGGATTGTTTGTTGCATTTTGTAACTTACTTTAGCATTGTTCGTCAAATTTGGAATCATCGGGTAATTTGGATGGTGCTATGCGAGACAGTGAAATTGTGTTTTTAAATTCCTTGAGGGATGATTATCTCCCTCCCTCTCCTTGTAGTTAGAAGCTACCGTAGTTCATCCCGATAATGGAATTTTGTGTTAGTGATTTTACGAGTACGGATAAAATGTAGAAGAAAATGGAAGGAGGGTACAATTGTTAGAATCACACCGACATACGGCTTTATGATACGTATGATTAAGAATTTGGTTTGAGGTTTAAGCTAAAATTATGGCATTGTTGAGTTTCTGTTTGTTTGTTAATTTATTCATTATCGGTAAATTTTGGTGCATTTATGTTCTTTTTTTGTTGAGTCGCATGCTAATTTATTTGGCTTTGATAACCAAGGGGGCTTAGCCCACTTGGCCACCGAGCTCCTCACTTAAGTGGGAGACCTGGGTTCGATTCCCTTTGGGAACGAATTGGAGTGGGAGGTATAAGAAGGGCTTGGAGTGTTTGGAATTGTAAGGAGACTTGGTGAGCTAACTTCTAACCACTAACAACTAACATTTACCGATAAAAAAAAAAAAAAAAATTATTTGGCTTTGATGAAATAATTGGTTAATTAAGTGATTGAGTATTTAAATGATTAATCAATCAATTTTTCACATATTTGTCTTGATTACCATTATAGCATTGATGAACAATAGCCGTCGGAAGATCACCCACGCAAACCTCCTTCTTCGGTTTTTTTTTCCGAAATATGGCAGTGGGTGTGTGTTCGTGTGTATCAGCGTATATGGGCATTTCAGTCTTTTTGAGTCATATTTTAATTTTAATTTATTTGAAGTGGGTGGTCTTAATAAACAGTGTGTGCATATAACCTGGGCCTTCTCGTTATTGGATCGAGGGTCCAATTTGTTGGGTCAAATGTTGACCCAATGAGATGGGCCGGGCCTGGCACTAATCAATATCCCTTCCACGCTTTGAGGCGGAATCTCAGTCCACCAAGCAAATGAGGAAATATATTATCTCATCTCCATTAGTTATTCTAAATAAATATTTTTATTTGTTACTTGTTAGGGGTACAATATGAATGGATAATAATGGTCCCAGCCATTCACTGAGTAAAATAATCAAGAATTTTGCGGTTGTGCAAATGTCACCGTCAATGTACAGACCAACCTTTTTTTTTTTTTTTTTTTTTTTTTTACTGAGAACAACCTTATATTTTATGAAAGGAGAATTTTCCATATAAGACTTAAATTTTTTATTGAATTTCAATTTAGATTTTAAATTTTGATATGTATTAAATTATAATTTTATTTTTCATATTAAGATTTAATTTTTATTTTTTTATTTCAATTTAAGATCTAATCCATTTGTCTTTATTTCAATCTTTTTTTTATAAGATACTCGGAGTATAATAACTTTTCGTTTTTAATCCATTTTTAAATATAATATATTAGATTAAAAAATTATAATTTTTATTTGACACTTATATTAAATATACTTAAAAATAATTTTTATTATTATTTTTAATATAGACGATGAACTTGAGTATATATAATAAATGTGGTAGGAACAATATAAAAAATTCAAAATATAAAACATATATAAAATCTAGTTTAAAAAGACTCATTTACCCTCAATTTTACCTTTAACATATATATACCTTTCACTTCATATTTTCAATCAAATCTAGTTTGTATGTTTCAATTGTATTAATCTATACCTTTTAATTATATTAAAATACACATTTTATCTTTATATTCAGTTGCACAGTGCAACTAGTGAATCCTGACGGTAAAAAAATTACTTTTAAAATTATGTGATAAAATGATATGATTTACCTTCAGCATAATTTTTTTAATTAAAATACAATACCTACTATAAAATGAAATTAGTGAGAAGATCGCACACTACTCGTCTATTGAGCCAAATGTCAAATGGCATCAAGGAAAAATCCGAACGAAAAAGAGTTGAAAATTAAGGGTCTTTGAAACAAATAAATATAGCGCTGAAAAGTGCAAACACACAGGTAAAGAGAAGAGAAAAATGTGGTCCACCTTAAATATAAACAATTGCATAAGCCAAGCCCAAGCGTTGCCTTGTCCCTTGCTCTGTTTTCTTCTCTTCTCATCCCCATTCTACACCCTTCCATCCAATTTAGAGAGAGAATTTCACTGAGAAAAAGTCTTCCAATTTAGAGAGAATTTCACTGAGAAAAAGTCTTTGTGTGTGTGAGAGAGAGGGAGATATGAGTTTCAATAAAATCTTGTTATTTCTTTTATTTTTGATATATCTAATAATATATTTACATATTTTTATTGTATTTTTCTTTCTCCATCGCATTACTCATATTATATTATTATTTGATTATCAATTCTTTAAATATTGTGCAAATAGGTGACCACCACGGAGGAAGTATATCTGTACAGATATAGCCAGTTGATCCCAAAACTTTGTCTGCCCCTTCCCGTGACTTCTCTCTGTACCCACACCCTCACTCTCTCTTTAATCCTTTCTCTTTCATCTTGTTATACTTCAACATTTCTGGGGTGTCTTTTGGTATATATCTATTAGCTCAAAACTGGAAAAAGACTTTCTTTTTCTGGATTTTTACTCTTGATAATAGTACATGGTCTTTTTAATTTCTTCCAACTTCAAGGCAGTAATTTAAATCTTCTGACTTTAAAGTACCACCCCTTTCCTATTTGGCTTTTTCCCCTTTTTATATTACTCCAATACTATTTGTTGATTAATTCTGAGCATATATTCTGTTTCCAGGGTTTAGGGTTCTTCAATTACCTGCCACCAATCATCTCCCATTTCTCCATTTCCAATTCAACATGTTCCTTCATTTGCTTTCTTGCTAACTACCAGTCAATTATGTCTTCTTGTTACAGTCTAAATCTTGAGCTCATCAAAACTTTTTCCCCTTCAAATTCATCATCATCTCCCTCCGAATCCCCTCGTTCAATCTTGACTAGAAAAGCACGAGCCCCTCGGAAAAGGCCCAATCAAACGTACAATGAAGCAGCCACCATTCTTTCAGCAGCCTACCCTAAAATCTTCCCCCTTCCTCTCAAATTCACAAAATCTCTGCACAACAGAGGCCCCCTTTCTCTCTCTTCCCGATGACAACGGGTATCTGCTGCAGGGCCCACTCAAGAAAACAGAGTCGCGATTATTCAATTCATTCGAAAAGGCGTGCGAGGCAGAAACGCGAGTTAATTATTATAACTGCGCGGAAATGTACGATGACGATTTTAGTGCAGAGTCGATGCTGGATGAGGAGATTGAAGAGGGTATTGATAGCATAATGGGGTACGAATTGATGGAGGGCGCAATCAGCTGTGACAGCGTGCAGATGGACATGTGCTGCAATGCCGGCTTGGGGTATGGGATGAGAAGGGAATTGAGGGCCATCAGACACGTGGATGAAGGGGATTGGTGGAGGTTTCCTTGTGTAAATCTGGCTGAGATTACAAAGAAGACGAATTCTGCTGCTATTCCTTTGCAGAATGCAGGGCTGCGTTTGAAGCTGGACTACGACGACGTTTTGAAGGCGTGGTCCGGCAAGGGCTCTCCGTTTTCCGGTGATGCTCCGGCAGCTGACTCGGCCGGAAATGATGTCCAAGTATGTAATTCATCGTTTGCTTTTGTCTCTCTTCAGTTTTAATGCAGTTTGTTTTGGTCTGTTCAGAATGCCACGTGTTTTTATGACGCATATTTTACTGCTGTTAATAATCTGTTGGCAATAAATACTACTCCAGTAAGTTAAAAAATCATGTTGGTTTTGGTTTAAATAAACTTTTAAAAAGAACATATATTACAGTATATGTTTTGTTTCATCGTGATACTACGGATATTTAAGTAGTTTAATTATGATATTTATTTACAATTTCTCATATTTTGTTAATTCGATAACAAGGTTATTTATTTTTTTCGACACCTTAAAGAGTTTCCATTGTCAATTCGTCATGTCACATTATGTACTCAGTGTATTAAATTATGAAACAAATTGATATGACATTGTAAAATCAAGGGAATGTTTTCAAGAATTTTTATTTTGTATTTATTCTCGGATTTTGACAAAAACATATTTTAATTTTTTTTTTTTTTTGAAAAACATATTTTACTTTTTAAAAAAACAAAAACTGATGTGAGTATTTTTAAATTCAATACTTCCAATTAAATTATTCACCTATAAAATCTAAAATTTAAAACTTAAGAAGGTATGCTTCTAGATTCTGTTTTTACTTTAATGTATTACTTTATACCAAACACTTAACTTATATTTTCTACAAATTTTACAAACACCACCTTTTGAATATTAAGCAATTTTTTTCTCACAGTCACTAAATTAAACCGTTTCTTAGAATTATATATTTTTTTCATACATCCTCTAATTAATTTGAAAAATTGTGATTAAATTGTAAAATTGTCAAAAATTGGTGGTTTTGTTTGTGGTAAATCAAAAATAAAAAATTAAAATATAAACTTTATTGTTTTGTTTTTTTACCTTGGTGTATTATTCCTGGTGTGTAATTAGTGCAGTCTACAAAGCTTGGATGGGTACGGCACGATATTAATGCATATTTATAGCATTAGTTGTCAATTTTAATTATTGAAAGCGTAGGGTCATAGATATTACATACTCATAAAATAATTAAGCCGGTAGAGTGATGAATTTAGACTTGTCAACTTAAAAGAAAAACCCATTAAATAAAAAACAACATTTAATATATACTCATTTTTTTCATTTTCGCAATTTTATTCCAATGTAATTTAATAATTATATACAATTAACAATGATAGATTGTAATGAGTGGATTTGTCAAAACGAAGTTTGGTAATCCCGATAATGATTTTAATGAGATATGATTGGTTGGGTGTAGGTGAGGTTGGAGCAGACAGATTTGTTCCCAGAGAAAGGAGGAGCAGAGGGAGGTGCAGTGGTGCTACGCTACAAGGAAAAACGGTGTACGCGTCTTTCCTCCAAGAAGCCCAAATATCAAATAAAAAAGTTGATGCTGATCAACGGCCAAGATCTAAGGTACCATAAGTTCATTTTTTTATTTTTTATTTTTTTCAAAACTAGATAATTGAATTCCAAAAAATAGTTCTAGGTTTTTAATTCAGCAGATGCCGGTCAATGTTTTTAAGTTCGGACAGATCGATTCGATCGGAATAATCGAGAACAGATTATAGGATTGGTCCGATTATCAACGTAGAGCAGGTTAAAAATTAAACCAGTTTGAACCAGTCAAATCCCGGTTGAACCGATAATTTGGAAATCCAATTTTTTAATTAAGCAAGTGACTTAGACCGTGATATCCGTGAAGAAAATGATTACACTAAAATTCTAGGGTTTGCAAATTGCAATAAGGCCGGGAGGAGATATATTCATTCATGGGCCAAAATAAAATTTTGAAACAATTAACCTCAAAATTTTGGGCTGACAAGTTTTTGATTCACGGTCCTGGTGAGTTTTTTTCTTTTTAATATATATATATATATACATATATATATATATATATATATATATATATATCGGATTTGATCTCGGGTAGGCACCAATTTATATGTACATATGTCAATCGCCTATCATGTGATGCCAACAGGAGAGTCCACTATTATTTAATTAATTATGTGACATCACATAATTGGTGGTGACATATAAATTGATACCCACTGCGGCCATAAGAATCCTATATATATATATATATATATATATATATATATGTTTTTGGGTATAGTTTTTAGAAAATATATATAGATAAAATAAGGATATTTTTAGTGTTGTGTAGTCCATTTATAAATAAAGTGATTGTTTGTGAGTAAACTATAATGATAATTTGAATAATTAAGCGATAGTTGAAGGGTGAAAATAAAGTGATTGATTCCTTTAAAAAGAATGAACATATTTTTAGTGGACGAACAAATAAGACAAGTTAGCATGCTTTTGGTGAATGAACGAAATATATAATGCAATATTAAACTTTATGATATATAAAATAAATATAATTTCGAGTCATCCGTTTTTAACAACACTTCCAATAATCGAATCAATGATTAACTGTCCGATTTGGGTTTAACAACATTGTTACACATTGTTTCTGTCAAAAAAAAACATTGTTACACATTGTTGCTTAGTGAATGAAACTTTCAGTTTTGATTATTAAAAATGATATACTCAACTCATGTATATGATATATATATACTTCAAAATTATCATTTGTGGATGTGTATTTACGAGCACATATATAACTCACTATAAAAAAATTGTAAAATACCGACGGACCAAATTTAAGTCACAAATACCGATAAAATACCGACAAAATACGCCGAATTTCAAATTTCAGATTTACCTACAAAATTTTGAATTTTTATAAACAATGTTTTCAGGCGAATATTCGCCGGTAATTACCAACGGAATAGGTTCGTCGGTAATTAACGACGGAATACCGACGAATATCCATCGGTATTTACCGGCGAATTAATTTTTGTCGGTATTTTGTGACGAGAAAAATACCGACGGATACCGTCGGTATTTTTCGTCACAAAATACCGACAAAAATTAATTCGCCGGTAAATACCGATGGATATTCGTCGGTATTCCGTCGGTAATTACCGACGAACTGTTCCGTCAAGAATTACCGACGAATATTCGCTGGAAAATACTGTTTATAAAAATTCAAATTTTGTAGGTAAATCTAAAATTTGAAATTCCGACGGTATTTTGTCGGTATTTTATCGGTATTTGTGATGGAATTCGTCCGTCGGTATTTTACAGTTTTTTGTAGTGACTCTTCTTAGGACAAATGCAATTATTTTACGTAAATTAATTTTATCCCTTTAATTATTTCATTATCATATATATTTTGACAACTTATTGATGTGATAGTCAAAACTCATTTTAAAATTTCTGAAAAATATTCTCATTTATCAAAATTTAAAATTAAAAATGATATGTGGCAATGTAAAAGTTAATAAATTTTAATTAAATTTTAAAAAATATCTAGTGTGACTTCCTCGGTCTATATGACCAATCGTTGCAGGGAAGAGTTGAGAAAACGTCCAATCCCATTGACGATGATTAGAAACGTATACATTTGCAGCTGTTTATTGATGCTCTTTTTGTGGTCTTAAGGTTGTACTTTTGGACAGCTTTGATCCTCTTTTGTGGTACACGTTTTGTAGGAAAGCAAAGCAATCAATCACATGAGTTGATAGATTTGGATATGCCTTTTTGTATTTCGGCATTCATTTCCAGAATTATACAGCCATATGTAATTGTTTAAACATACATTTACGCTAAATTATACGGCGGAGTTGATCCATTATCAATATTAGATTTTCAAGAAAAATCATCTCTTCCATATTCCATTATAAAGAAAACCGATCAAAATATCTCTCCTATTGTATGAAATACTCACTCCGTCCCAGAAAAAAATTTCATACGTAGGAGGACACACATTTTAAGAAAAAGGAATAATTATTGAAGTTTTGAGGGTAATTTTGTAAATTTTTATGTATAAAGTAAAAAAATTTATTGGTTTATTTGTATGTGAGAGTAAAACGTAATGACATTTGTGTAAATTAGTGAAAATTGTGAGGGTAGGGTTTATAAAGGGTTTTTCATTTTAAGGGTGTGAAACTTATAATGGGACAGAGACGAAAAAAGAAAGTGTGGAAGCTTTTATGGGATGGAGGGAGTATTATTTTCCACCGAGATTAATGAACCACAGGCTTTTAATGTTAGAAAAAATAAAAGACGATATGAATTTCATGAATGGTTATATAATAGATTTGATCTTATGCCCACAAGTGGGCACCAATTTATATGCCCACCGCTTATGTGGAATGTCAATTATCTATCATGTGATGCCACATATACGGGGGAGCCCACTATTATTTAATTAATTACTTATGTGGCATCACATGATTAGTGGTGGACATATAAATTGATGTCCACCGGTCATAAGATCAAATTCGGGTTATATAATGGAGAAAATTTCATGGGTTGTTGGAGGAGCTTTTTGTGAGTATATGATAAATAAAGACAATAAACATTTTATTTATTATTTATAAATAGATGGAGTAAATTCAAGAGCTGTTGATAAAGAAAGATAATGGGGAAATTTTGTGTGTATGCAGCAAAGAAATTAGTGGAGTAACTTTTGTAAGTGCATAGTTAATTAAGACAATGAATGATTTTTTTAAAAAAATTGTAAGCAAATGAAATTCAGTTAAATGAGAAACAATACTGTCACTATAATTATGAAAACATACACAAGTTTTAAATTTATATTAATTATACTCAACTTATATCACCAATTCACCAGTAATATTAATTTGCAAAATATGTTATACATTTACCATCATAGATAAAATTTAAATTACTAATCACCATAATTAACTTATTTCAATGTAGGAAATTGAGAAAAAAAAACTTAATAGTATCAATATTAGTAATGTTACAGTTGATTATAGTCTGACTATCTAACCCTAAACATAACAAAAAATCGATATTAACACTACAGATGAAATTTAAATTTCTAATCACTACTATAATATTTTAGTGGGAGCAGTATATGCAATTTATCAAATGTCACTGATTAAAAGTTGTCAATTAGCGTGTTGATGCTCTTGTTATTGTCAGGGCAGGGAGAGAGGTCACTGATTATTTTTAATTGACATAAAAATTTGTTCAACTCTATTTCTTCTTCTAAACACATATTTATGATCCACTGAATTACCCCCATCTACTTTTTCTCCCTGCATTTTTATCTCATTCCTTACCGATATCCCTAACCAAACACCGCCTAAAGGAATTAAATTATTAGACTCTGTCCCCTGTTTTATCTTTTCAAAATCAAATTATTTAGGAAATGTGAACGTACCGTTGAATTAATTATTAGAATTATTACAAATAGGTTAAAAAGTATCCAAAATTGTAAATAGGTTCATTGTGCAAATTTTTTTGTACTTTTTGCAAATTTATCTTGTCTTTGTTGTGCAAATATTTTTGAACTTATTTATAATTTTATTTTTTTTTAATCTATTTGTAATTGCCCTTTAATTATTATTTTGTAGGAGTTGTTTTCAATTGTTTTCATGAAGTGATTCTGTATTTGAGATGAAACTTGATCTGTCTAACCTCCTCTCACATCCTTTTAGATCCATATTATAATTGGTGGTGATGATTTTTGCACCCCATGAGTCATTACAGTGGAGATGGAAGAAGGAACGAGACATGATCACTAGTAGAATGTGACAAATTTCTATATATGTATATTGAAAATCCTCTCAATAATTTCCGTGATAAACCATAAAAATATTGAATTCACATCCATTTAAATAATTATCAAAAGAAATTAGTATATACCCATACTAAATTTACAAAAATATTAATGCAATCATTAAAAACCATCTATTAACTCTAAAATTTGTTATAATGACTAAAACTAAATTAAATCCTCAAATAATTAACAAAAGAATTAACTATTTAAAAATTCTAAAAACAACTATATTAATCATTCTTAATTTGGGGCAGTCGAGGATCTTTTGGGGGCAAGTGAGGGTGTGAGCCATATGGGTAAACAATATTTTATGTAGGAAGATAAGTTTGAATAATTTACTACAAAATAGTTATAAAATATTTTATTTTAAGCAGGTGGATAAAAGATACTACTATTTATTATTTATTTATTATTATGAGGGTGGATAAAAATCATTTTCTTCCTATTATTAAATAAACAACTTAAATACTAAGATTAAATTTAGGATGGATCAGTTACTTGTAAGTATAGCACAGGAGATTTGGTGTTTGATTACAAGTAATCAACTGTTGCAATGGTGGCTATATTTAACTAGGGAAATGAGAAATCAACCTACCTAAGATATATGCTGACTCACCACTACTAATTCCTTTTATTAATTATTCCACCTTTGATACCATTAATTAAGACCCCAATTATTGTAGCTAAACGACAATTAGAAATCATTTAAGTTAATGAAAGAGATATCGCGAACAATTCAAACTTAAACGTGCCATTAACTGTTTGGAGTTTTAATCTGGAAACAAGCTAAGATTCCAGTAATAAAAAAAAAAAAAAACGTGTACAAAGAAAATCACGAAAAAACCGAAAAGAAAAGCGAACCCATGTTGGCAAGCTCTCTAGATCCTCTAATTTAATAAAGTATTTCATCTCATATTTCATTTTATAATATGTATCTTTCGTTTGGTTTCCTTTATTAGGGGTGTATTAATCCCTAATACAACTTTATTACTTTTTGGTTTGTTGTATACATTATGCTTCTAGCCCGTTATTAAGAATGAGTCCGTTCAAATAATGCATAATACATGGTATTATAGATTCCAAGTTTCATATGGTATTTGTAATACTTATATTTCTCAACATCTATTAAATTTTAAAATATTAAAAATACCCTTCACTTTCATTAAGATGCGTTTATTATTATTTTTATTTATAAGGACAAATTAGTCTAAAATAAATTAATACTAGTTATAATACTTGCTACCAAACATAATATTGATAGCTAATCACTAATTATTTAACTCAAGTTTTGAAACCAAACAAAATATTGATAAATAAACTAGTATTACAAATATAGGTATTATAGTTCGTATTATCCAATAAAGGAAACCAAACGATATTTAGGTCACAAAATTTTATATACATTGAGGATTCGTTTGGTTGCCATTATAAATAATACATGAATTATAATACTTATATTTATAATATCAGTCTATTTATCAATATTTTGTTTGGTTTCAAAAATTCAGATAAATAATTGATGATTAGCTATCAATATTATGTTTAGTATGAAGTATTATAACTAGTAATAATTTATTTTAGACCAATTTGTCCTTCTTATAAATTAAAAAAAAAAAAAAAAGAGAGAGAGAAGGGTGTTTTTAGTATTTTAAAATTTAATAGATGTTGGACAAATAATAAGTATTACAAATATCATATAAAACTTGGAATTTATAATCCCATGTATTCAATATTATTTGAAATGGGTTCATTCTTATAACTGGAAGTATAATATATACAACAAACCAAACAAGTGATAAAATTATATTAGGGATCAATGCATCCTAATAAAGGAAATCAAACGAGACCTAAATATATCGTGCAATTCAAATACATTATTTAATAATATAAATTATTTGTAATGAAAACAATTGTAATTTTTAAATAAAAATAATTAACACTGTTAAAAACCATATTTAAAATATTGCACAATACACATTGTACACAAGAGATCAACCCCATCAGAATACGCACGTGTCATGTGAAATACAAGACGAAATGTGACATCTACTATAACACCGAGCCTACTATTTTTTATTTTTTTAAAAAAGCTAAATAAAAAATAATTTAAATATAGAAGTATTTATTTGCTAGGAGCTGATTGAGCTTTGTGGGCCATTAAGAGCAGCAATGGCAGCTTCGATCTTCTCTCTTAAAATATCTTTCTCCTCCTCGTCACCCTGAAATAGAAAAATCACAATTAAAGCTTTATTTACGATTAATTTATTAAAATCTATCTAATTCATCATCATTTTCTTTAAAAATTAATAACAATGACATCCCTTTGATATATTTTATTTTAATATTATCCATTACTTTAATCAAATATCTTTTTACAACAACATTAAATTTTATCTCCGTGGACAAGCTAACTATATACGAGAATAGATTACAAGTTTATGGTTATGTCTTAAAGAAGACACCAATAATTGAGAACATAAAATATAATATATTCCCCTCAAAGCCGCATTAATTAATGATGCCCTATTTAATGTTAAACAACTACGGTTCTCAAATGTTTGCATTACATATTAAAATATTATCCACCTGTTAATAGAAAATACTTAACTTTTTGCTTGCAAATATACAAAAGACAACATTGAATAGCAAGAAAGCTGGTTTCTTTATATTTTCTTCATTTTACTTTAGGTTTCAGATGCTCTCTCTCTCATATATATGAGCAGTATTGCTGTCATCAATTATGCTTAGATGCCCATTAAAAAATTTATTATCTTTGTTACACCCTCGAAAAACTTTAGGGCACACACTTTAATAAAAAGAGTAATGATTGAAGTTTTAAGGGATAATTTTGTACTATTTATGTATAAAATAAAAAAATTTATTGGATTATGTGTATATAAGAGTAAAAAATAATGACATTTATGTAAATTAGTGAAAATTGTGATGATAGAGTTTATAAAGGATTTTCCGTTTTAAGGGTGTGAAACTTGTATGATACGACGAAAAAAAGAAAGTGTGAAAACTTTTATGGGACAGAGGGAATAGTAATTATCTGTCTAATACTATTTAAATGATTGTAATTATTTGTTAGCTTGTTTTTATCACTATTCCTAATATTAACCATCCTTTTGTATTAATTGTGATTTTATAAGTATCGATTACAAATAGGTTAAAAAAATTCAATATTATAAATAAGTTAAAAAATAGTTGTACATGAGCACAAGATAAATTTGCACAAAAGACAAAAAGTATTTGCACAATGAACTTATTTGCAATTTTGAAATACTTTAAAACTATTTATAATAATCTCTATTATCATCCAATGATAATAAATAAAGGCTCAATAATATTTAAATAATTAATAAAAAAATATTTGTATGAACGAATAAAATCACATGGATAATAAAAAGTGATATAGAGAGAAGTACCTCAAGAAACACTGTCTTGAAAAGCCTCCCAGAGAAAGCATTGATACTACAAGTAATGATTTTGAGCTTTAATGATTCAAAAGCCTCACATAACCTAATCATTGTGTCTCTTCTTTTGCTACAAGCTAAGCTCACCACCATTATCTTCTCTCCCATGTTGGATATTCTCAGCTGCCAATTTGATCATCAATTTAAAATAATAAACCCAATTATATTTCCTTAGCACATCAACTCACATTATAATATACGAAATATCAATTATTAAATTGTTAAATGCAAACCAGGACGGATCAGAATTTCGTCTCAAGAGGGGCAAAAATAAAGGGAAGGAAAATTTAATAATTCAAGGGGGCGAAATGATAAAATATTATGAATTTAAGGTATAAATAAAAAAAAATTCCATACATATAGTAGAAAAATTTTAAATCCAAAGGAGGCAACCGCATACCGCGCCCCCTAAATCCGTTCGTGAATGCAACTACTTGCATTAGATTATAGACCAACATGCTATAGTACTTCTTGAACCTAACATTTCATTACATTTTGAGATTTTTAATTTCTATCAAATTGATCATTGGTTACCCTAATTAAAAGCATTAGTTTAAGGTGGAAACAACGTCGTACAACAATATCACCCAAATGCAAATTTTCATTTAGAATTGGGTTTGAAATTTTAAATTAAAGGCAAAAGATTTTGTTAATCCATAAGTCTGCTCATTTTTGCTTTTAGGGTACTCCATTTTTTCGAATTGAATTTCGTTATATTCGCTTATAAAATTTAATTTTTTTGGTCATTTGAACAGTTACTACTGATTTTTTGAACTGACATAACATTTTTTCAATTTCAATTCTTTATAAATTATTTTTGAATTTCGTCCTGATAACTTTTAAAACTGTCTGCTATTCCGCAACAGCCGTTCAAAGGGTTAAAAATTGAATTTTAAAAATTAAGATGACAAAATTCAATTCAGAAAACTTACCCGATTAAAATAAACCTTCTCTAATTTTAATTCAACAATTGAAAACAGTGCATGAGATGTTCCCACGATAAAATTTACCAGTAACAATTAAGAGGAAATAATTAAGAAATGCCACCTCAAGAACCTCAATAGGAGATGGCTGTTCAATTCTTGTTCTCTTAGGTTTAGAACAAGGTGGCTGTGTACCCTCTAGATAATCAATCTCAGAAACTGCACCATTTGATTCCAAATTTGAAATTTCAGCTTGAATTTTACTCTCTTCTTCTTGCAATGATTTGATGTGCTCAATTGCATCTCTAATAATAGATGCCTTATCCATCTATAATAAAAAAAAAAATTCAACCGTTTAGATTTAGTTCACACTATATATTCAGAAGAAAAAAAAAACCAAAATTGAGGCCACTTCCTCAAAATTGATTCTTATGGAAGCTGTGACGCAAAATAATTTAGTAGTAGGGCCACAATTAAGTTACATATTCGATAAATACATAAAAAAATGCCGCGTGGGCCTTATGTGAACATTATTTACCTAATCACAAGTATCAATCGTACCACCAAATTAATATAGTAATGTGGCATTAATTATAATATTATTATATACCTTTGTAATATTAGGGACCACTGATCTTAGTGCATAGAGCCTTTCGTTGAGTTTTCTTCGTCTGTTTCTCTCAGAGACAATGTTCTTTGAAGCCAGTGATGACTGGACTCCATCAGGTGAGCTCGAGTCGTAATATACAGACATAGCCTCCTCGAAGTAGCTGCTTAATTAATTCAACAAAATGTCATGAAATTCTAGATACAAAATAATTTAGATCGGCCGTACCTGTCGAGTTCTTCACTTTGGAGGAACATGTTGGTTTCCCAGTAGTTCTTATATTCGTCATGGATGTTCTCCATGTTGTTTAATTTACCGTGTTGAGAAGAGAGAGAGAGAGAGAGAGAAAGAGAGAGGTGTGATGCTTTCCGAAATTGGAGAGAGGTGCTTTCCTTAAGAGGAGAGAGAGAGAGAGAGTTGGGGAAATATGTTGTTTTGTGAGCATGTGTGGGGGCGTTTTATAGTGTCACTTTATACTATCATCACGTGGGTTTAAGTGTAGTTAATTTTTGTTACTTTGTTGAATTCAAAAAAATAAAGAAAAATTGTTACTCCTACTTTGTCAAGAAAATAGTAGCCGTAGATGAAGGACGCGTATGTTAGCCGAGTGGGCCACAACACAGACTTTAAAAAATTGACCGGACCAATGCAAAGTTTAAGATATGACATGTAACCATTATTAAGCCTGTCGTTACATATTATCCACTGGTAATTTAGGGTGCTTAATAAAATTATAAGGAATAAAATGGATATAGGTATGAAATGGGTATGGAATCAAAGGCATTACACTCAAATAAGTGAACTATGGATTATTCATTTGTTTTTAGAATCGAGTCATAGTAGAGTCATTCCAAACACACACTATGACTTTGATTTCCATTACTCACCTCCTTCAATCAAACACTCCTTTAGGTTTTTTAATTTTGAAAAATTTAAAATTATGATCTATTTTTTTCATTTAAGATTTGATTTATTTCTTTTTGTCTTAAATTATGGCTTTTTTCTTTATCGGTAAAATTTTTGTTTCCAAAAGAAAATCGAATTCGATTTCTCATTAAAGTGAAAAATTCGATGATTAGGTGGGTTAAGCCACCTAGTTGTCTCAAATTATGGCATGATAATTTTTTTTTTTAAATCATACAAAACTACTTGGTATGAGGTGTTGGATAAGTGTTCAACATACACTATATAAATATTGTTGTTGTTTTATGACAAGGGTTGCTTCACATGGTATTGCGGAACTGCGGAAGCTTCTAGTGCCCCGAGGACGTCCTACGAGGATGTTCATAGTACAAGCTGGATTTTAACATTTCAATTCAAGCGGATTTTTACCTTGAGATTGAACTTGGTGATATCGAGGTGGTTTCACACGATCAATTAGTCCAAAGAATACTAATACGCTTTCACAAACGTTAATTTACCTTAATTTGTGGGGCCTGTCTCTGAAACACACTCAAAGATGAAGATATGTAATATATAATTTTTTTAATCCGTAAATGTTACTTGTTAGTGGTTAGAAGTTAATTTGTCAAGTCTTCTTACAATTTCAAATTTTCCAAGTCACTTTATACCTCCCACTCCAAATTCGTTTTAAATGGAATCGAACTCAGTCTTCCACTAAAATTGAAACCCGGTGATCAAGTGGACTAAACCCAGATTAGATATGTAATGTATAATACTATTGTATTATGTATTAATTATTAAGTAATAAATATTGATATATTTTTACTGATTATGACAAATTGTATTTAATTTCTCCGATTTTAGAAGGTGGGGTTTGACTAATTCTCATTAAGTTCTATATATATATATATATATATATATATTTTTTTGAAACGCTCATCAAGTTCTAATTAAAAACCCCATTGTTAAAATATTAAAATAATACATTTATATTGAAACACATAATTTAATTCCCTAATGATTATAGCTTTTTGTAAGTTTTTTATTAATTAATTGGTAGGATTTTATCCATTGATTTAGTGAAACATGAAGTACTTCTAAAAATCATGTATTAATTTATTTATTACTCCCTCCATTATAATATAAATTAATCAAAATCAAATACTACAAAAAAGCTGTGAAATACCGACGGACCAAATTCCGTCACAAATACCAACAAAATACCGTTGGAATTTCAAATTTGATTTACCTACAAAATTTTGAATTTTTTTATAAACAGTGTTTTTCGACGAAATACCGACGAATATCTATCGGTATTTACCGACGAATTAATTTTTCGCTTCGGTATTTTGCGAGCGAGAAAAATACCGACGGATTATCGGGTTTTACCGACGAAAATCCGTCGGTAAGTCTGTCGGTAAATGACTATTTTTTTGTAGTGAAATGACATGAATTTAATAAAAAATTATTTATTAGTATTAAAAGGTGCAAAATGAAAGGTATATGAGTTTTTTCAACTTTATTGGAGTGAGTAATTAAGTGAAAGATATTAAATTATATATAGTGGAGAATTGAGTTATATAAGTGTAAATATGAGATATTGTCTATTTTTTATTGTGAGCAATATAAATTGTAATGAAGGGAGTATATATAATATTAAATATTCATGTGAATTTTTAATTTAAATTTATATTAACTGTGTAATTTTATTTTTTATTTATGATTTCTGTGATATTTGATTTAATGTAATATTGATTAATTTCTAATTCTAGTTTCATTCTATTTATCGTAGATAATGGAGTCATACTTAGAAAAAAACATCACATATATTATAGTACTTCTCGTAGATAACAATTGTTTGATAGGAGTAAATTAGATTATTGACATGTTATGATGTAATGTATTGACATAATATAAATCGTTACTTTTTATGACTTTTTAAAAAATAAATGTGTATTATTGTTCTTATTAGTTGGGTTCCCAGAATTTTTTAATCCCCACGACTTAGATTGCTTCAAAAATTTCAAATTTGATCATGATTTTTTATTTTTAAAATCATTAGATCTCGATAATCGAACAATCAGATTAGATTTGAGATTGACACATTCAAGGTCCGCTTGGTTGGTCCCGTCGGAAGGCGCCCGGTTGGAAGTATTAGAAATAGATGATGAGAATGATTACGAGTTCATTACCAGTGATGATGCTTGATAATATTTACACTTTGCAATGAAATTAAAAATAAAATAATGAACAATTTATTTTAATTATCTAATTTCACTCCGTTAATCAATTATTCATCAATCATTTATCTTTCATTCCTATCAATTTTTTTCTCTTTCTACTTTCTTCACGTTTAACTTTTTTTTCAAATATCATCAATGATGATGAATCACTAGTAATTTTCATTAACGGATTCTAATATACTGCCCCTCAATTTCATGACCATGACATAAATATTATGATGGATTCTCGATAGTTGTGGTGGTGCATAAAGAACTAAAGATGAAGAAATGTGTTTAGCATGTATTTAATGATCAATGTGATAAAATGTACATTATTGGTTGTCGTTATCTTAGCTTTTAAAAATCGGCAGAGCGTTTTCACACTTTGAAATTCATTTGTCGTGAGTACCACGCGACACTTGTGAACACGTAGACGCGTTCGTAGTACTCCCTTTATTTCATTTTTTTATCGGACCTTACGTCTCATTTTTTATTGCTTAATAAAAAAATACATATATTAATGAATTTTTTTATTAATATTAAAAGTTGTAAAGTTGAGGGTAAATGAATTGTTTCAATTTATTGGAAGAGTTGTTTTTAGTTTGAGAGGATAAACTAGGTGAATTGAGTGACAAGAAATGTAAATAAAAAATGTTTAAAATGATTTAGTTTGAGAGGTTAAATTTTTTTTTTTCTATTTTAAATATGAAATTAATAAAAATATGACATTTATTTATTTTTTTATTTTGTTCAAACACGAGTAGAGGAATAGTGTCTTCAACTCTACAATGCTAAAAATATGACATTTATTTTTTTGATTTTGATCAAAGGCGAGTAGAGGAATAGTTTCTTCAACTCTACCAATGCTACAAATTGCAATGACATAGGATTCCCTTCTTCCGTACTCTTTTGCAATTACATAAGTACAATTTCATTTGACCTTTAAAAAGAAAAAAATACACGTTTTAAATTTGTTTGATATTCTACCAAGAACAGGGTCTCATAACAATATTTATAATATATATATATATATATATATATATATATATATATATGAGATACGATATTTTGTGAGAAGGCCCGCTTAACATGAGTTTGACCCATTTAATTAATGACATAGACCGGATTGAGTATTGCGCATCTGGTTCAGTTCCCTTAATTAGGGATTACACGGGAAAAAGGAATGAGCCCACGACTGGATTCTTACGATTACGAACTAACCTGGAGCGAGGGTTGGGCTTTTGGCTCGACCCCGATGTCGATCCATGAAAATAGATAATATTAAGTAGGTGAAAATGGATAATATTAAGTAAGGAAAACCAAGACGAGAAGGTGACCCATCTCGGCCCACCTCCTCGTCATATATCATTTCACCCGATAAAAGTAGAAAGATATATCTTAACCGAATGGAGATAATTATGCTCCGAGAAAGAGAATATTCTGAAATCTACCTACAATAGCGGATGTAGGTAACCGCTTTTCACAAATAGCAGAAAACACATTCTCCAACGATGAGAACGTGGCCAGACGATCAAGAAAACTACCGTAATCTGGTATGTCATTCATCATCTATATAATATCATTTGAAATTGGAAGAAAGGTAACCAATTTTGATACTTACGAATTACCCACCTCACCGTATACATTCTTGAATTTTCTTGGTTTTTGATTCGAGCGTCGGAATGCCTACGCCGAGAATCCTCCGACATGTTTTTGCATGTTACTTTCGTGGACGGAGATCGATCGGTTCGTGATAGCTCAACTTGGCTTTAACATTCAAAGATCCAGGTGGAAAATTCGGAGGTATATTTTTACGTATCAATATGTATATTGTAAAATTGGTCTCTCTGTTAAAAAAAAAACAATTTTATAATTTTAGAATTAATTTTGTGATTAAAAATATTAATGTGTAAATTAAACGTGGGAAGGCAAATTTAAAAATAAGTGTTTCTACTCCCCTTGAGTTTGCAAACACCCCCTAAAATTTTAACTATTGAAATCAATATTTTGTGCGTCTCTTTAATATTTTTTTATTAAAAAATTTTGAATTTATTTATAATTTGATTTTTTTAAACCCATTGTATATACCATATTACATGAGCACAAAAACAAACGAAAGCTTTGTTGAAATATTGCATGGGTTGTTCTTTGGATTCGTGTCTCCCGAAAGTCCTCTCCCTTGCAGATGATCACTCGTGCACATCCTCGATTTACAACCCTGTTTGACCAAGGGGCCTCAGACAGTGGGGTACACCTTCGGATATTTCCTCCTCAAGAAAAAAAAACGAAAGATTCAATTAATTTATAGCTCAACATCAAAACGTACCCCATGTGTCCCATATATCCTGGTTAAGTCACCCATTATTTCAATTTTAAAACTACACGATTTGCCTCACCAAATGCCAATTCTTAATTAGTCTTTTAATCTAACTAGACAATGATGCTCCATTTGTCTTAATTAAAAATTCCAATGCACAATCAATAAATTTATTTGCAAATTTTCGATCCAATGAAATGTTGATAGAACTTAGACCTCCTTTTAATATACTAATGTACAACTCCTGTGATGCACACTTTGAGAGTTTAAAATGGTTATAATTTAGCTTTTACATTTTTCCACTTAAATTTTAAATTGCATTTTTTTTTAATTTCAAGTCTATTTTCAACGCCATGTATCACATTAAACATTTTTAACGGTTTTTTTCATAATTTATATATAAAATAAATTATTAAAATTAAAATATGAATTTTTGTGATTTGAAATATTTTTTAAAGTTGAATTGAAACTTTTCAACACATTACACAGTTACCTAAACTAATTATTAATATACTATCGTGTATCGTATAACGGGATAATTTGTAGCTAATTATTCCTTACAAAGTTTAAAGACTTTGCAAAATGAGTAAAAATATTTGGGCCATAATCTTAAAATGTGGATGGGCTAGCCCATGAGCTAAATTTGGATCCATATGGGCCGGGTTAACCATCCATAAGCCGGATTGTTGTTTTTGTAAACTCATTTCAGGATCTATCACATTTTAATATTAATATTATTTTATGTATACATATTTATATAAACTTATATATTTAGGTCATCTATTAGATAATACCTGAATTATAATATTTATATTTGTAATACTAGCGTATTTGTCAATATTTTATTTGGTTTCAAAAATTCAGCTTAAATAATTAATGATTAACTATCAATATTATGTTTGGTATGAAGTATTATAACTAGTGTTAATTTATTTTAGACCAATTTGTCCTTATAAATAAAAAAATAAAAAGAGAAGGGTGTTTTTGGCATTTTTAAATTTAATACATATTGGACAAATAATAAGTATTACAAATAATTAGTATTATTTAAAACGGGATCATGCTTAATAACTAGTGCAAGTATAAGCTATACAACAAACCAAACAAGTAATAAAATGGTATTAAGAATCAATAAACCCCTAATAAAGGAAACCAAACAACTCCTTAAATTATTGCATGTACATTGTGTGCATATAGATGAAATGTACTCGATCGATCGGTAAAAAAAAAAATGGTCCCTTGTCTTATTTTTATTTCCAAATAAGTGTTTTTTTATAAATACAACCACTTTATTTTCACCTCCAATCATCACTTAATTACTTAAATTATTATTATACTATACTCACAAAAAATTACTTAATTCATAAATGAACCCTAAAATATACATTACAATTTATTTTATTTATGTGTTCAATCATCTAAGCACATATTTTGGAAATAGCGGAAGTATTATTTTTAAGTATTAAATAAATATTAAATATTAGTATTTTAAAAACATGTGATTTAATTTGAATTATTTAATATAATAAATATATTTTATTTTTAAAATCAATTAAAAGTAATGAGCAGGGCAGGACAAGATAGGGCAGGGTGAGTCATGGGATTTGGCCAAATCAATTATATTGTCGTCCCTACATTAAATTAATATATGGTCATATCTATTTGAACTCATTTTTTAAAGACGTCCATAACTAAATATATTTATTCTTTACTTTTTTTTTTTTACACTCACTCCTAAAATACTTATTTTATGAAGAATACACCAACAAAAACTTAATTATGAAACCAGGCTCTTCATTTAAGTGGAAGACTGAGTTCGATTCCCTTTGAGAACGAATTGGAGTGGGAGATATAAGGAGGCTTGGAGAATTATGAATTGTAAGGAAACTTGGCAAACTAACTTCTAACCACTAACAACTAACATTTACCGATAAAAAAAAACTTAATTATGAAAAAATCCACTAAAAATAATAATCGTTAAAAAATGAAAAGACGTCATTCAAAATATATATAAAAATAAGTTCGCACGACCCTAGAACACATTGTTCCAACGGTTTTTTTAATTTAAATTATATTAAAACGATAGTAGTTAAAAAAGATAGAATGACCTTTGAAACTAGTCATACTTTTGGGTCGTTCAAGGGATGGAGGAAGGAGGTTTGGGGTGACAGAGTGGCGGGGGTGGAAGGTGGGAGTTCGACCACATTAATAAAACGAATGAATTATGGAAAATATGAACAATGAGTATAATTATTTTTAAAAAAATATGAGTATAATTTTTTTTTTTAATGAAAGTGGTTATATTTCTAATTGCCAAAATTAATAATTGGAAGGACCACTTATCATCGTTTTTGTTGGAATTATTTGAATCTGAAAAGCAACATGCTATGAAAACAAAGATGGGAATGTGCGATAAACATCAACAGACATTAATCAAGTAATGGACAAATCCAAAATTATACTACTACAAGACTTGTCGATTGGCATCACATGGGACATCCGACAAAGAGGGAGGCCGGCTAGGACAGCTTCTTAACGTTTTCATTACCGTTTAATTAACCTTGATCAAATCTTTTAATTGGTTTTTAATTCCACTAATTTAGCTGTTTAATTAAGTGAATGAAGCTTCTAAAATACTGAGGATAAGCCAAAGTAGCTCAAGTAAGAAAATAAGCATTCTTTCAACTTAAAGTTCAACAGTTAGTACATAAGGAATTTTATTTTCCTAAAGGTCAAAACCGATCTAATTAAATTATTTATTTTGTGTATTAGGTTGAGAATCAATCCATATATGTCATCACCCTAATACTCCTCCTCACTCGTGGTGGTGTCAACTCCATCCCGAGGAAGCGAGTGTACTTGAGGACTAACATTAACTCCAAATGGAGAGGCCCAACAAGTATTTAATTTAAATGGGTGAAATGTTTCCTGAGGGTTTGAACTCCAGAGTTTTTGCTCGATACCATGAAAAATTCCGCCTCATTTAAAAGTATGAACTTATATAGAGGTTGAGAATCAATCTATATATATCATCACCCTAATAGAAGTAAGAATAATGTCATCAATCCATATATATCATCACCATAATATTGTGAGTTTTCATGAGTTAACTAACACAAAATTTCAATTAGCCCTTATCTAATTTTGGGCATCAGAGTTTTTTTCTGTGAGTATGAACAGTAGTTACTGTACCCTTATGTGTAGAAAATATGTGTCACATGGGATTTATTGTTTCCTTTTTCTTTTGTGTCCTGCTTTTTGAGACATTCGATCCTGTGTCACTATATATATAAAGAATAAAGATAAATACGTATGCAGATAATCAATTAAGTCATATCGTGTTTATTCAAAAAATTGCGTAAAAACAAGTAGAATAGCACGCTCCATTGTATGTACTATTACTATAAATACAAGTATATGTTATTGTAGTTAAGAACAAATAAACATGCGTATTTTTATAGATCATATTTATCTTTATAATGACACATATAAATATATTAAAAAGTAATGTTATTTTATGGAGAAATATGTCATATGAACAAAGATATGTACAAAACACAACAAAAAATTTAGATTTAAAGAGAATAAGAACATAATAACAAGACACATAATTTTTTTTTTTTTAATTTAATTGAAGCATAAGATAAGAAACGAGCTAATAAAAATCAGAAAATATGATGTAGAAAATATATATTTGCTTTTTAAAAAAAAGAGTGAATCTTCAGAACATGTATTTGCATATATTATTGAATAATATACATACATATCTCTTTTCCAACGTAAATAAGCACCTAGCTAGGTAGCTTTATAATATTTTCTAACACATCACCTAATCTAAAAGTCTCGTATTTGGCTAATTCAGTACAGGAAATATTGAACTTTTTTTTTTTTTTTTTTTTGAAAAGTGGAAATATTCAACTAGGTATATGTTATATGTCTGAAAACTGTGTTTGTCCCATTTGAACCAAGTTCACACGATAATTCTTAAAGTAATATCATTTCATATAATTAAGTTCATGTTTAACATGTATTAACATATACGACTATAAATCACTATTTTTAAAATATTTAATTTTGTGTTAATCTTTTTAAAATTATTAAATATATAGTGATACAGTGATACTTTATAACGTAATTAACAATATATTGAGTTTACCATAAAACTTCTGTGAGCCAAATATATAAAAGTTTTTATACGGAAAACTTGTCACTCTTTATTATTTATGTTTCCATATGATTACGTCCTACTCGATCCTCATTCCACTGCATTTATGTGTGGCTTGAAAACAACAAAATACATGAATCTTCTTTATTTACCATACGAAGCAAAATGTAGAGACAATTTCAATTTAAATATACTTTATCCATTAATTTGATTTTTAAACTTTTATTTATTAATGGATGAATTTTTAATTCTTTAGGAAGTTTCTCGAATACACGACATTCTTAAAATTTTGTCTTTCCAGTGTATCGCTCTTTAATGATATACTCATTTTTTATTATTTGCTTCAGTGTAGGCTTCTTATGCATGAAGAAGTTTTCGTACTATTTCTCATATCTACTAAACATAATCTATTAAACCTAATTCTCAAAAGTAATTTTATACTCCCTCCGTCACTCCGTCCCAAGAAGTTATGCACATTTTCCTTTTTCGTCTGTCCCAATAAGTTATGCACACTCCTAAAATGGAAACATCCCACAATATTAATATACTCACAATATCATTTAAATGGGCTTATAGCCTACTTGGCCACCGGCTCCTCACTTAATTGGGACTCGGGTTTGATTCCCTTTGAGAACGAATTGGAGTGGGAGGTATAAGGAGGCTTGGAGTATTTGAAATTGTAAGGAGACTTGGTGAACTAACTTCTAACCACTAACAACTAACATTTACCGATAAAAAAATCATTTAAATCACAAAAATACCACTATTATTCTACTCTCTACTTTATTCTCTCTCCTACTTTATCTCATCAAATCACCCAAAATACTCTTATACTTTATTCTCTCTTACACTTTATTCTCATAAAAGTCAACAAAATTAATTTTTCTTAGTTTCCGTATTCCAAGAAGTGTGCACAATTTCTTGAAACCGAGGGAGTAGTATAAAACTATTTCACCATAAATTTTGTATCTCATGAGATTAGCCATATGATATAATATTCTTTATGTCTATAAATAAACACTAGCTAGCCACTTGTGGAAGATGAAATTTGTTCCCTTCTGCTTTCTTCTTCCATCGTATTTCTTAAAATCTTTCTAAAACACACTATTATATGCACTATCTTCTCTCCCAGTTAATCTCTAGCATCTCCCAATAATCCTTCATTTACATTAAAAAAACAAACATAGCTATAAATATTTTCCAAAAAAAAAAAAAAATCAGTATGAAAGCAGAAGTAAGAAGCAACTCTATGATCTCTTCCCTTTTTACCCCTCAGCAGAGTTCCATTTCCGGTGGTTTAACCGGCAACCTCGACGGAGCATGCATCGAGAAGCTTCTACTCCACTGCGCCGCCGCTCTGGAGAGAAACGACGTCACTTTGGCTCAACAAGTCATGTGGGTCCTCAACAACGTCGCCTCTTCCACCGGCGACCCCAACCAGCGCCTAGCCTCCTACTTTCTCCGCGCCCTCATTTCCAACGCTTCTAGGGTTTGCCCCGCCACCATCACTTTCAAGCCCGGAGGCGGCGGCGCCGCCTCTCCAAGAAAAGCCATGTCCGTGACGGAGCTGGCAGGGTACGTGGACCTCCTCCCCTGGCACAGGTTCGGCTTCTGCGCATCAAATAGCGCCATCCTCAAGGCCATTCAAGGCCTGCCACGTGTCCACATCTTGGATCTAAGCATCACCCATTGCATGCAGTGGCCAACCCTAATTGACGCACTGGGAAACAACCCTCCGACGGTGAGAATATCCGTCCTTTCATGGCGGCCAAACGCGCCCCCTTGCTCAACGTCTCCATCCAAGAGATCGGTCAACGCCTCGTCAATTTCGCCAGGCATCGAGACGTCCCTTTCGAATTCAACGTTCTCGATACTCCTGATGATTTCCGTTTGCTGTTGACGGACCTGAATCCGTCAACGCTCAATCTACGCGACGACGAAGCTTTCGTCGTCAACTGCCAGAACTGGCTGAGGTACATCCCGGACGAGGAAGCTGATCATGTTTGTATTCGCGATTCTTTCCTGGAGGCCATACGAGGCCTAAACCCTAGCATCGTGACTATTGTTGATGAGGATTGTGATGTAGGCGGGTTGACAAGTTTAGCATCAAGAATCACTGCTTGCTTCAACTACATGTGGATCCCTTTCGATGCACTTGAGACATTCTTGCCCAAAAACAGCCCCCAAAGGATGGACTACGAGGCCGATATAGGGCAAAAATTGACAACATAATCGGGCTTCAAAGGATAGAGAGGCTAGAGTCGGGCGTGAGGCTGTTTGAAAGAATGGAAAACAAGGGTTTTGTGAGTGTTGCATTTAGTGAAGAGAGTGTTAAAGAAGTGAAAGTGGTGTTGGATGAACATGCAAGTGGATGGGGGATGAAGAAAGATGTTGAAGAGATGTTGATTCTAACATGGAAAGGCCATAGCTCCGTCTACGCCACGGCCTGGGTCCCACGTCAATCATCAATTCAACATTGGCAAAATAATCCTGTTGGAGATGCATGTTAGCTAGCTAGATATTGATGATGAAGATCTAGTGTTGGATAGGCCAGGCTACATTAATTAAACACTAATCGCCTTAATTAGAGAGACTAGATCTAATGTTCCTAGGAAATCTTGTTATGGTCATATATTAATTAATAAAATAACTAATATTGTTCTAAAATACAAGCAAGTTTTATAGTGCAACTATTTTACATGCATTATAGCTTGCCTCATCTGAGTTGTTGAAACATATTCTTGAATTGAATACTTATACAACACATGTTGATAATGGAAAATTGAAATTTCATTGAAGAATCAAGATTGTTTAGAGAGAGAGAGAGAATCGATTAATGGTATAAATTAATCCGACTTAATTAATATCTAATCTGAAAGGGAAAGGTCCATATTTAAAGGGTGTACTAACTGACTAAGGGGTTGAACTAACTTAAGTAACAAACTAACCACCTAATGAAAATGACACTTTACAAAGCCAAATAACAACTATCAAAGTGCGTAACAACTTTATTGTTACGAGATCTTCAATCAAAATGAGAATAAAATTGGTTTTTCCCCTATGCCCCCAAATTTATTGGAGGAAGGAATTTCTCCATATTGATTACATCATTAGTGTTGTGCTCTAATTTAAAAAAATTAATCATAATGGGTAACGATGACCACAATTGTCTTGTATTAATTCTTATTCCCATAATTTCAAACCAAGCGCCCCTTTACATATCTTTACAACACTTGAAATGGGGTTGGATATTAATTATCGTTTATTTATATAATGAAATAAGAAAAATTCTTGGGTTGGTTTAATGGTGTAGGATTGGGAATTAGATTTATGTTCCTTTCTTCGTCTCAAAATCGAAATTCACAAAGTGTGATCAATTTCTAAAACGAATCAATACATATAGAATTTTGTTCTCGACTTCAATTGAGATCCCCTAGTGAACAGTGTAATTCATAAACCCCATATTAGTAGCTATTTGAGCCGGATATTGAGTAATAAAAAAATATAATGAAATAAAAAATATAGAACATGCATGTTGTCTGTAGAGCAGATGATTTGATCTGGGTGCTCACTTTTTTTTAAGAGAATAGACAAATCAGTGTCGCCTTTTTCTTGCAGTACTGTTTCAAAGCAAGGAATAGGCACAAGAGACAAGGGGAAGAGGCCTCACTTTTGGAATGGAGAGTAACTTCATATTTACTTTATAATAATTCAGCTTTTCCTTCGACATATAACTTGTCACGTGTATAAAAGTGATCATGACAAAAAAATGGCAATCTTGTCTTTGCGTGAAGGCAAATGCAGAGTACTCTTTGCTTTCCATATTGGAATATGGTGCATGTTCTAGAAGAATTTAGCATTTCGTAACAACATAAGACTATCTAATTCACTTGCGGTTTGGCAAGAGAAACCACGAGGAAAGCCCTCGCTAATTAAAATTGCAAAGAAATCTGCCAAGAAAATCTCACGACTTGAAATAATTGTTTGAACAACGACTTAATATTACTTCACAACTGCAGATATATATATGAAGAAAAATTCCATCGATCGATCTCCTTGTTATATTGACATTAAAAATAGGTACAGTTAACAGCGGAAAGAAAACTAATCTTAGTACTTGTGATATGAATTGTTATAAATTATATATGCAGTTGTCAATTAATACAAACTTGTTCAAATTATAATAATTATTTCAAGTTGTGAGATTTTCTTAGCAGATTTTTTTTTGCAATTTTCTCAATTTTATTCATGTTTCTGGTGACTCTTACTCGATGGCCGTTGGTGAGTGTATAAATTAGTTGTGAAAATTTATTTAAATTCAAATGGGACAGTATTATCAGATATTAGTAAAAAAAAAAAAAAGTGGGTGTACAAATTAGGAAAGGGTGCATATAGTTATATATATAAAAATCTAGTAAGTCCACCACCATTGATTCCAGGCCTAGGAATTATCTGGGCTGCTTTTTTGCGGGATAAGGCCCACCAGAACCCAATGACAATTCATAGGCCAGCCCGTCTTGACTTTTGTTCTCTCTCAAAAAAATTTATGTATATTATGTATAGACTGGTATCCTAATTTTTATACATTATAGCAACTCAAATTAAATTATACCAGTTTTATATTTAATACAAATATATATATATATATATATATATATATATATATATATATATATATTCATATTTATAACATAAATTTATAAAAAAATATGTCATTTTGCCTCTCTTGGTTAAAATATTTTTGTTCCTGATGTTAGCTATTAATATTTATTTTACATTCATAAATTTTAAGTTAGGATACTTTAAAATTTTTGCTCCATTAGAACAGAATCCTGAATCCATCCAAATTTATAAGAATTAAATCCTTCATATTCTTTATGTTGTAGCATTCTAATCCCTTCAATTGTCATTTTACAGAATTTGTAAAATAAATTTAAGATTTTTATACTTTGTAATTTAATCAATCACAATCCTGTAGAAAAATTTAGAAGTGATACTATATATATTTAATTTTCATAATTATTGGTAACTAATGTTTGTCATCCGGGTGAAATTTCTGTCTCCGGAAAGCAAAAGCTAAGCAAGAATGTCTTATAAAAGTATCTTCTTTTCAACTCGATTTTAATTTTTTTAGTGAAATTGTTATATAAGTCGAATTTTTTTCTAGTTTACTTGAAAAATTTTAAAAATTATTTCTATAATAATTTATTTAGAATATACTATAAATTAATTTTATGATATTTTTGAATTTAGAATGTACAAACTTATTATTATCCGACAGATTATCCAAAAGAGTTCGACGAAGTGTCGACTGTAGTGTTGTCTGATCTCAAACACATACCAATCGACAGAAATTATCTATCAGTAGTCATGATTTTCGACCGAATTCTAAAAGTATTTATCTGCAATATTCGATTCAAAATATATTACTTTAGATTAACGAATTATAACAAACAAACTCAAATTCAATAAAAATATTTATGATTAATGTGTAATTTTACGTATGTAATAGAATGAATTTATAGAATGAGTCGATTTTCATTAAAACTTGTTCAACATATGAAATTAATACAATTGCATTCATTCACTTATACTATAAAAATATATTCACATAGTTCGGTGTGTTTATGTGTATACAATGTTACGATATTAGTTTATAAAAGTAGTGATATACTAAAATGAATGTAATGATGTTAAGGAGTGAATACAGTTTCATACCGTAAATAAATTTTACAAAAATTTATCTTATAAAATTAATTGGGTATATATAATTCTTAAATATATATAATTATATGTTTTTAATTAATTGAAAATTAAATTAATTTAAAATTGATATGATCAAACTCGATTAACTTCAAAAACGCTCGTGTGTATCAAATAATTAAGTTCGGATCCGAACAACCTTAAAATTGAATTTCAGTCCATTCAATTACATCCCAATTATATTCCATTTCCATTAGTTCAATTATCATGACGCCCATTTAAAAAGTAGCTGTCAACAATTGAATAAATGAAAAAAGAGAGGAAGCACAACAAAGATATGAGTAAATTAAACAAATTAGAAAGTGCAACAATGATTTTTGTATGATAAGTTAAATAGACATTTTGCAGGAGTGCATGATGTTGTTATGTTTTTTTCCAAATTAAAATTGACGACATTTCTCTATCATGTAGAGACAATCCCCCACCTCCGCCGCTTGATGTAATCATATCTTCTTCATATTCTTTGATGAGTCAAAGTAATGATGCAAAACTAAGGAATTTCTGTACCCATTGTCATGTAGTGCCCAAATTTAAATTTGCACTCATTACTCTTTTTTTTCTTTATAATTATCAACATATGAATAGCAACTGTCACTAGTCAAAAGTGCTCATTTTTTAGAAATTTTTTATAGTAATTAACATCTTCTTTTGGGATATATATTGTGGCATAGATAATATTGTTTATGAAAAGGTCTTCACGAAACTTTTGTGGTTAGAGATGAAATTGATTAATCCACGCCCCCAACATTTTTAAATCATATGAAATCCTGTTAAAGTATCATACTCAAAGATATAGATCAAGTCCTGTTAAAAACAATTATATCTATATTGAATTATTTCCTGATGAAGTGAAGTACAAAATTCAACTCATACTAAATTTGTCGCTGGTCTTCTGCCAAAAAAAAAAATGAAGTAGTGAATTCAATTTTCGAATGAGGGGAAGTATTATTACACATCAATATAAATGAATTCATTTAATACTATTATAGAAATTCAAAAATAAAATTATCTTGTTATTACACATCCCTAGCTTCCTATCTTAAATCTTTTCCCAGTACTTAATTAATTCAAGTTGCAACTCAATTATCTTGTTTGTGCATTTTGTATATATGTATATATTATAAATATACAACTCATGATTAAAAACCTACTTTGGTCCCAGTTTCCAGGTTCTAATTGAGGGGATGTGGCATGCATCAAAAGAAAGAGAGATATGTCATATATATGGTTCAATTATGAGCCTATAGTTGGCCTTTTGTTACTCTTTTCCTTAAAATATATATTTAATGTCCAAACTTTCACAACTAATCTTGGAATATATATGAATTTTATTAATTTCCTAGGCCACATCTTTTGTTCCTACTTAAAATGGACCTTAAATTATTTGATGCTCACCACTAAGGAAGTAATTTCCTTCATCTTTAACTAATTGAAAAACTTCTACTATGCACAAATTACACTATAAAAATATTGAAATAAAATGAGAAGCAAAAATACTAATTTGTCCGGTTGAATAGTATTAGTATTTTTTATATATACAATAATATTTTTATCATTACATGAAGTAATACTTTTTTATCATTTTTTTTTCTATGATTTTGCTGTCAAAATTTCACATTGGTGCAACGAAGTGTTTCCTAACTAATTATGTCAAACAGAGAGTAGTAATATGGAAGTCATAATGGAAATTAATTAAGCAGATGAAAGCAAAGCAGACATTGTATTTGAAAACAGTAAGTGGAAGCTAGAAACATGAATATATTACAAGGTGTTTCTTCAACTTATGAAAGAAACTGGGATCCTTTTAGGAAGACATGTTCCCTTGAACCCATCTTTTTCACCAAATTCCCCTTTCCCCCTAAACACACCCTAAAACTAACCTTCTCCCCCTCTTCACTATTCACACCCCCTAAACTCGTCTGAAAAACGTCTTTCAGCCATTCTTCAAACAACGCATTCACATGCAACCCCGTCCCACGCAAAACTCCCTCTAACACCGTTTCGTCTACGTTAAAATTGTTTACACTTTTGCCCCCTCTACTTTCCTCAAAAACCCTCCTCATTTTCATCAACAACATCCCTTTAGCCTCCCTTTCTTGATCCGCACACAAATTCAACACCACCCGGTTCTTGATCTTGCTTACCAACCCTAATGAACCGGGTTCTTCGGGTACGGTTTCGCGGGTCAAATCACTCGAAATCGGGCTCAAATCCCCTGCCTTTTCCTCATCCTCGTCAGCTTTAATATTAAGATCAAGAACGCTGGAATTTAACCTTTTTTAGCTCCCTAATCTGCTTCATTATCGAAATCGAAGAAACCTCTTCCATCTCCTCTGCTTTACGCTTGTGATCAAAATTATTCGATCCCACAAGCAGCCTCATCTGGATAACGGAGTTAACCTCTTCCCCTGCATCTCCCCCATTGTCAAAAGAAACACATGGTTCCTCTTCCCGCGCGTCTTGACGCCGTCAAGAACAAACGTCAAGAACAGAGGATCCGCAAAATCAACATCTTCCACAAGAACAACAAGCCCCTCATGCTTCCCTAACGCCGTCTCCAACGTTTCCGTTTTCTCTCTCTTCCGCATATTCATGCGCAAAAGAAACTCCGATGAACCGAACATGGAAACTGCAATCGAAACAGCCAATTTTCTTTTCCCCACGCGATCATTCCCCTGCATCAGTATAACCTTGTCCTCCTTCAACGCCTCTATGATCAGAGGAAAAGTCGCGGATTGCCAGGGCACGTTTTCTTTAAAAACGCGATACAGATCCGCATGATCAAACGCGCTTTTCTGAGAATCAGTGTAGGTGGAATTTCCCAGAGCGAGTGTGATTTTATCTTCCTTATCTTTAAGAGAATCCAAATTGGGGTCCTCTGATTGGTTGGTGAAGGTGAAGTCGATATGGCAGGATTGCTGCCTCCTGAAACGAGGGAGAGAGCTGGGGCCTTGATTAGGCTTCAGAGATGGATGAAGAAATGAGATTGTTTCTGAATCGGAAAACACGTTTTTCTTGTACGGATAGTAGCGATTCCAGCTTGAATTATGGCTCCCTTGATGTAGGCTTTGGCACAACTTGTTGTATTTTCTCCTCAACTGATCTAAATCTTCCTGCATTTTTTTTTTTAAAAAAAGTTAATTATAGAGTTAATTTCAAAATAAATAACGTATTTTCAATTACAATGTACTCCCGCAATTTCATATTATAAATCGTGGCATTTAAGATTTTGAATAAAATTAAGGAATGTAAAATTTTGGCAGATTTATTTTTCATCGACCATCCTCTCTCCCCTTTGAAAGAGAATAAAAGGAAAGAGGGTGTATAAAGTAAAATATAATAATTTCCAATAAAATTAAGATTTCTTAAAGGTATATTAAAGAGAAATGTGGAAAAGCAATTAAAATAAAAATAAGTTTGATTTTTTTTTTTTTACTTCAAAAGCGACAATTTAATGCTATGAAATGAAGTGAAATTTGTTTGTAGTATAAAATTGATATCATTACATTTATTAACTAATATAATTAATCTTATAAATTAATATCATAATATTTTACACAATAATATTAGTTTATAAGTACTATAGTATTATTAAATAAAAGATATGGTATTACTGAATAAATTTAATAGTATCAATTTCATATTGTGAATAAGTTTTGTAGAATAGTTTGTGATATAAAACAAAGGAAGTATGTTATTAAAATTTACAATTCGATACACAATTTTCTAAATATTCAATTATTTTCGCATAACTATTTTTTTTTTTTTTGAAACAGCGCATAACTATTTTAAAAAGTCTATTTATCGAATTGCAAATTTAAAATATACACTGTAATGGAGAAAATATGAAGATTTGGTAATTTATTTATGCAATTAATAATAACCAAGTTGTGGATCCCATGCATGCATTAAAATTGATGTAATTGTTGTGATTAAAGTAAAAGTTAGTAGTACCTTTTGAAGAGGGGCATGGCTATGGGAGTTGAGCCAGTAGGGCAATTGTGGTGAAGCAGCTTCTTTATCGTAATTGGAAATGCATTCTTGGCAACAAGTGAGAGCATCTGCTTCATCCTCTAGGCAGAATAGCTTCTTTTCTGCAACTGGAGATGAATTTTCTGAGTATGTAATTCTTGAATTATCCCTTCCACTGCATGCCAATTACAAAACATAAGTTTCCGAAAAGCACAAATTATTTTGACCAAATTATACCGACAACAAAGTGTACAAATAGAAAAGCAAAATTGAATAAATAAATAAAGACAACAAAACAATCTCATTCATTCAGACAAGACATGCAGTTGAATATGAAATTTCAAATCTATGTCCGTATCCATATGGTGTGGTAAAAAAGATGGCTATTATGGAAAACCGAGCAAAATAAATATCTCATGCGGTTAATATAATCTACCTACTTACTTTTTCACTCTGTCATTGTACAGATATGTTCATAACTATCCAAAAATAGTAAACACTAGCTAGCTATTTAAACTCATTTTATAGCTGTGGTTAAAAATTTGGGTAAACAATTCGTCAATTAAATTAAAGAATTGGTTATCTTTGAAAGTTCCATGTATTAAGGAGTGGTCTTATGTTGATTTGTCAGAGGATGAGAGGGAATTTTTAGTGACTGTGTAGTAAGTTGGAGAACTAGTTGGAGTTCATTTTTCTTCATATTGTACGGGTTTGAGTACCCCTTATACTCATGATTCGTATAATAAATTTATTTTTACCGTTAAAAAAAAATTGTCAAAGAATTAATAACAATTTACTCTATGTAATTTAGGGTTGATTCAATATAAATAATTTTATTTATTGTTTTTAGTCATAGAATGTCTAGTTTAATCATATTCTGATAAATTTTAGTTATATGTTTTAGTAAAAGGTTATAAATAAACTGAAAACCGCTTACATCTATAACTGAAATTGGATACCTAAATTATAAATTGAACATTATATATCAAATTACATTGATAAAACGTTAAAAAAAAAAAAACTATAATGAATCTATTCTAAATTATCGTACGTAAATTGATATTAATTCATGGTTCCAAAAATCTTAACTACTGCAATAAAGTTTTCACTTACTTGAAATTTAAAAAAAAAAAAGAAAAGTAAAGAAAAACTGACCTTGTAGCATTGAGGCTCAATCCCAAACCACCTGAAGGAACAGACACAGCTTGAAGAGACCATTGAAGATCAAGCGGAGGTTGCTTCATCTGACACTTCATATAAGTCTGATAATTGGCTGTTGCAATTAACCACACTCTCATGCTTGAGTTGTTATACAGAGAAACCAACTTCCCTATCTCAACAATCAAATGATCAATCGGATTATAGGCTTTATTTGTTGATGATGATGAGGATGAAAACGCTCCTTCTCTGTCATGATCGACGGCCCATTTGAGATCACCTATGTAGATGATCACTCTGGATGATGAGAGAGAGTCCACCTTCCTTTTGAGATCAGCTACGTTCATCTCCACTTCTTCTTTGTTCATGAACATCAGCGGTACGGTCGAGAATTGGAATTTCACGAGCTGGGTGGATTTTAACTCCTCAGGAATGTCGACGCCGTACTCTACTTTTTGCATCAACTCGTGAATGAGTGACTCGGAGGAGGGCAGCGAGTCGCCTATTATGACGGCGTTTCTGCGCTTCTTTCCGGCGAGGACTTGGAGCACTACTCTGATGTCTTCGTTGATGGGGGTTTTTTTGAGGGAGGCGGCGTAGGATAGCAGGTGGGGGTGGAAGAAGCTGCGGTGGGAGTCGGTGGGTGGTGAGTTGGGGGTGGAGTAGATGCCGCCGGAGGTGTTGTAGCATTGGAACACGGAGGAGACTAGGTTGGAATCTTCTAGATTGTTCTTGACGGAAGTGCTGGAGAACCCGGCTTCTCTCATGACCCGACTCACACTCGGGTCATCCAGGATTGAGAGGATGAGTTGGTCCAATTCTACTTTGATGGCTATGAGGGGTTGTTGCTGTTGCTGTTGTTCTATGCAGCCTCTTCGCTGGTGGGCCTGGGCGCGTTTCAGGGCGGCGATGAGGGCGTTCGAGAGCGACGGCTGGGCGTGGAGGAGCGGTCCCGGCGCCGCCGGGAGGCGGTTGAGGGCGACGTTGAAGCAGAGCTCGAGTGCGCGGCACTGGAGAGGGTGAGAGGGTTGGTGGGGCTGAGATTTGAGACAGGCGCGGCGGAGGACGCTGGTGCGGGAGCTCAGCAAGGTGGCGGCGACATGGAGCGGAGTGACCTGAGCGTGGCCGCGCCGCCGTGCGAGGGTGAGGGAGTGCTTCAACACGGAGGCGGCCTCCGCGGAGAGGGTCTGCTGCGCTGCACAGGCTCCTGCACGCATAACTTGGCCAACACCCACCCCTACACCCCCTTTGAGATCAAACTCTGACCAATCTTGTGACTGATTTTGATGATCTTTTCAACTCTGATCACCCCCTTCGAATGGTAGCTGAGTTTAACTTGGGGTCGGTTTGCTTGCTTTTTTTGGAAATTTAAGAGTTGAGAAACTGGGGTTTTTCAAGTGCTATGATATGAACCTCCAAAGGACATAAATAGCGGGTGAGATAACTTTTGAGAGTTAATAATTTACTCTGGGGCTATTTCGGAAATTCACTGAAGCTACATATATATATGGTGGAGTGAGCACCATGCATTACGAATTTACAACACCTACGTACACCCACTTGGTGTGTAACTGTCTTGTATAAATTAAATTAAATCAGTGGTGAATGTACACTGTAAATATATCTATATAATGTATAATAACTCTTGAGAGTGGACGGTCTCCTTTTGGGATCATTCTCTAATATACACTTAATACATAAAAATACTCACGGTCAAAATCGAGTTTAATCGGGACATATGCATACTATTATGTGTTTATTATGATACTTATTACTTATGTGCTCATATAATATTACGTTAATCAATTAGTAACATATAGACATGCCTGTCAAAAAAAAAAACATATAGACATGCAATAATTGAGATATATTTTCTTTAACATGACTGGGTAGAGGCTCCATAAATTTATGAATATAATATATATATATATATATATATATATATATATAATATGTTAAATGTGATTCGTTTCGAGTATACTTTTCATGAATAATAATACAAGAAACTATACATAAGTGTAAAAGAAAATATATTATACAGATAAACAGCCTGAAAAATTGTTACACCCAAATTAAGAAGTATTTTTTATCCAACTATTCCAAAAAATAAGTAATTCTAGTAGAGAAATTGTGTTTGACACCACCGAAGTCCTTAAACATATCTCTTCATCCTATATTGACAAATTAATAATAATAAATCAAACTATTTAATGCTTAACTCAGCAAATGACACAAGCTATATATTCAGCATTGTATTTCAGAGCATTTTTGTTATTTATTTATTTTATTTTATTCCGCTCTATCAAGCGGTAATTCATTCTCTATATATTCAAATACATACATGTATATATATACAGGTAATGTTTGGTGCTTCAACAGTGTTGTTCTGTAGGTAATAATCAAGAAAGGCTACTTTAATAGTGATCAATCATTTAGGTGACGATATAAATAGCTATATGTGATTTATAATTGGCACTTATTTTTTTATTGTGAACCAATTAAAGGGTCTTTTTCTTTTCTTTTGATTTAGTAAAATATAAATAAAATTGTTGTGTACTTTAACTTTTTTTTTTTTTGAACAGTGGTCTTTGAATGACAGGGAGCAGCAGAAATTCAAAAAAGTAGCAAAGAGAAAAAGGTAGGAAGAAGAGAGATAAAATTAAAGAGAAAGTTGGTATTTTAGCCTTTTTCATGTTTGTCATTTGTTCTTTGCATATAAATGTGTGCGCGTTCCTTTATTTAGTGTTGTTTTTTCTCACAATTGTTGGTAAAGAGAGGAAAAGATTTGTGATCATCTGGTATCACGCCAATCCTCGTAGAGAGACAGTGTGTTTTATTCCCTCTCTCCCAAAGTACCCAAAAAGCAACACTCTGTCTCCTCTACTCTCACAATCCCTCTCTCTCTCTTGTTTATGGATATAAGAGAGAGAGAATGAGTGAGTATGAATTTACACCTCCAACAACCCACTTATTTTACTTTTTGGTAAATCAAGAGAAGATAGTGAAATCCATGGCAACTTTTGTCATTCACGCTCATGGTAAAATCCGTATTATATTTTTCACTCGATCGAAGTTCGTAGTTTGTAAGGATAAAATGTAGTGTGGAATGAAATATAATGTTGGAACATAAGATTCAAGCCCAATAAACTATATTTTTCTGTCTCTTAAAAATATAAATAGGGACAAAGATGTAAATTAAAAATAAATTAAATGATATATTGAAGACAAAGATGTAAATTAAAAATAAATTAAATGATATATTGAATATAAAAAATAATTTTTGGTGTGGGACACATTAAAAATAGAATACAATTCTATTTCTATGGGAAAGATTAAAAATAGAAAATAAGTCTATCTCCATGGAACTCATAGGGACTCATAGAGTACTAAGTATTTATAAAAAAATTATATACATTATCGTGCAATTTCTACAATTTTAACAAACTAAACGTCAAATTCAATTTAAAATAAATCCAACTTAAAGATGTCAACATTCCCTTCTGTTAATTAAATTTGGACTTGAGTGCATTCATTGAACTTCAGATAATAAATCTGACTCCACCTTCATCATCTTAAAACACATGCCTATTAATTGCATGTATATAGAGCCCGCTAGTTAAGAATTAGGGAAAATCATATAATAGTAATGTACCCTACCATTATTTCATATATATATATATATATATGTACTTCTAGTATCTATTGCTTGTAATTTTTCTTTGTAGATCAATATAATTCCTTTTCCGACGAATATATATATATATATATATATTATTAAATTTAAATGATAGTTGTATTAAATTTTAAGATAATTACATCATGTAGCTAACTAACTAGAGATACTCGAAATTCACAAGGGATACATGAAATTCCACAAAATGAAGACCGGAAACTTCAAGGAGACCAATACAACAGAACAAAAGAGAACTCTCACAACAACCCAAGAAAAAAAAAAATCACCATTTAACCAAATTTTGCAAATTGCAAAGTAATTACTTATGGTGATTGGTAAAATTTATAAGAAATAGAAAACGTATAAAATAGAAAAATTATGGAATTAAAATCATATGTGAGATATGGGGATTCATTCGTCTATTAGAATCAAAATTATAGTAGTGTAATTTCATACACACACTATAATTTTGATTCTCATTATTACTCAGTTTCAAAACCTTCCAACCAAGCATCTCCTTGATCTAAATTTCAAACATGAGCATGATAAAAAAATCTCAAGATCATATATATTGAAAAAATGAAATACAATATTAAATTAAAGATAAAGTACATTGTGAACTAGTTTTATTATAAAATTTTTGCATTTTGTGTGTATTTTTAATAGTAGAATAAATTGTATTTTTGGTCCCCAAGAGTATGATTGATTTGCAAAATGGTCCTTTTTTTTTTACATTTTTGGTCTTGTAGGATTTTTCAAATTTTTAGTCCAAAAAAATTGCATTTTTTTGTCCCTAAAGAATGATATAATTAAATTGTAGTTTTGGTACTAAAAATAATCGTCGGACTATTTTTGAAAAAAAAATGACAAAAAATGAATGTGGGATAAACGTATTCTCATAAAATCAAAGCTATAATTTTATCTTTAATAATATTAATTATTTTATTAAAATGTATTATTTTGATAATATTATTATATATAATTAAAAAGACTTGTATTATTTTAAATTGTACGATTAAATGATTAAATTGATTTACGGTATATTTGTCTATGTCAAAATACCATATAAAACAAAATAATGGGAACTCGATCGGGTGCTTGTAAGAACAACTTTTCACAAAGTGAAAAACAATTACTACAACTTTATAGTCAAAGTCATAAATAGCGTCTAGATTATGTAACTTAAAGTTTTTGAGATTGGATAATCACCTTTTAATGACTGTTAAGAATTTTAATTAACACGATGCAAGATTTCATCGTAAAGCAAAAAGTGGAATTTCAGTAGTGATCGATTACTGACTTAAAAATTATAATTAGGTGGGACAGATTTTCCCATCCACTTTAATCTGTGTTTTACATATGAAAATGGGAACTTAAATAAAAAAAAAAATAAACACAAATTAAAAACGAATTTGAAGGAAAGGATTAATGAATGCCTTCAAATCATTGGGAAATTATCTAGCCGGGTTGATCAAAAGTTGTAAAGATGAAGAGATGAATATACATACGGTACATATATAGTTTGCTCTTCTTACAAGAAAAGTATAACTTTTTGAATAAATTCATAATTTCACCCCTATTTTGAATGTTTAATCTTTTGGGCTTTTCAAATGATTTGGTTTTCCTGTTCCTGACAAATATTCAAGAAAGCATCACTGTAAAAAGTCACCCACTGTTAAAAAATTAGACATTTCAGCCGGGAAAATGACGTTGAAGCTCATAAGCCTAAACGGTGTCGTCCAGGGTTTTTATTTACGTCATCCAGCACCAACACTTTATTTATTTTTGTGGAAACATGATATCTAAAAGTTAATTATTAGAGACATTATTAGAAAGAGGGTAAATACTAATTAATTAATTATCAATTAAAAAAGGCAAAATAAATTATTGAGTCGATAAAAAAGGTAATTAGTCATAACTAAATGAATTTGATATTAAATAATAATGTACGTACTAACGATGACTTACAACTAAAATAAAATTTTACACTTGAAAAGTTGTAGACTTCGAACTTCCCCAAAATAATGAAATTTGCAAATAGTTATAGTTTCGATCGATTTTATTAATTTGTTTGTATTCTTTTTCTGGGAATAAATATTATAGAAAGTTGGTCATGATTAAGGTGAGCCATTGAGGACCATTCGCGGTAGGTACATCTGGTTATCATATACTAATAATTGACACTTTATATTTTTGATGAAATAAAAAATCGAAAAAAGTCGAAACTAGAGAGTATTATTAATATGGTTAAATTAATTTAAAAGATTAGAAAGAATAAATGAGAATTTTTGGTGAGTTTTTTTTTTTTTTTCCGGACGGGTTAGCCCATCATCCCAACTTATTTTGTTTTGTTATGTAATAACTTTTTTAAACAAGATGTATATTATGAACTCTAGTTTTACTATTATTGTTATGTATTATTCTTGTCATATACATGCACTTATAAGTAAATGTAACGGTAATAGTGCATGTTCATTAATAGTGATTATGCATGTGATAATAATAAAATAGAGTTTATCGTATTCACTCAATTCACATGTATTATTCTAAAAAAAAAAATCTATGTAATTATAGCGAAAGAATACAATTATTTAATGGTGTACAATACACAATTACACATAGAGTAGTATTTGTGTGCATATTGTGCACAAAGTTTGGTTACTGATGTAGTATTATTTCATATCTTGTATAGTATTAATTTGGTTACAGTATAATATTATTTCAGTCTTGTATAGTATTAATTTGGTTATTGTGTAGTATTATTTCGGTCATTGTATAGTAGTATTAGTTTAGTTAGCAATATTATATAGTATTAATTTAGTTACGGTATAGTATTAGATAAAAATATTGTGGACACTATTTTTAGTGTGCACACAAATATTTGCCTTACACATAAGAGAGAATTAGAGAAATAAAAGTGGGTGGGAACAAGGTTTAAACAAATAAAGCGTGCATTGGCCCAGTCTTGATAAACAATTTGTTTCCCAGCAATCATTCCTGGCTTTTCCTCTTTTATCATTCTCATTCCATTTCAACTTTTTACTTCCATTTTATTCCATTCTCTTCCTCGGACTTTGGGATTCATAAACAAATTATCGCATTATTTTTTATTGCCCACAGTCTTCCTGTATATTTGACCCTGCAGCCTACAAACATTTCAGGATCATTCGAATATATTTTTCTCGAATTATATTGTAAAATAAAAAAATCATGACTTTTTATATAATCTATGTAAACTCACGTTGTTGGAAAATTTGGTTTTAAATCAAGTTCAAAAAATATTTAATAGGTTATTTATTGGAATTTTAGATAATCGTCTTTGACCAATTATTTAAGGGGTATAGTTTGTTTTCCAGGAAATTAAACGACTTAAATTTAATCTACATTAGGAGTAGATGATCAAAATGTATATATAAATTTAAAATCTAATTTTAATAACTGAAAATAAAATATACGAAGTTAGACATATTTGATTTTTCGTTTTGAGATGTCTCTCATATTAACTTGGACACTCTAAAAATTCAAATTAATTACTCTCAAACTTCACCCTCATAATATTCTCATATTTACACAAAATGTTATCATAAAATAATCCAATAAAGCAAAAGGTGCATTTTTGTGACAAAATTGTCCCTCACAAACCATTCAATCAAGCATAAATTGCAAATTTCTTATTTTTTGTGTTTTCAAAAGTTGGAGTAAGTTAAAAAAAAAGATAATTTAAATCTTGATATCATATGTGCTTATTTTTTTATGTTCTACTATCTTTTATTATTTTAATATATAATATATGAAATGTTAAAATATATACATTAAATGAATCACTATAATCCTAACTCTACAAAAATAGTCATTTACCGACGTATTTCCGTCGGGTAAAATTAGTCATCCGTCGGTATTTTTCTCGCCGCAAAATACCGACGAAAAATTAATTCATCGATAAATATTACTTATAATATTCGCCGGGTATTCCGTCGGTAATTACCGACAAACCTATTCTGTCGGTAATTACCGACGAATATTCGTTGGAAAACATTGTTTATAAAAATTCAAAATTTTGTAGGTAAATCTGAAATTTGAAATTCCGACGGTATTTTATCGGTATTTGTGACGGAATTGATCCGTCGTTATATCACAGTTTTTTTGTAGTGTATATCTATATGTTAAAAAATAAAGAAATAAAATACATATTGAAATATAAAAATAAACTGCATTTAATTAGTGGCATGATTATAATGTATGTTTGATTTAATTTGATGAGGTGGGGTTGGGTGAGTTTAATCCAGCTTTTTGGTACTGAAATCAAAGAGGGATTTATGATCGATAATTAAAGATAAGGTGTAAGGGGGTGACCGGAAAGTAAAGAAAGTGAAAGGAAATTGTTAAAGGAAAAGAAAAAGGGCGCAGTTTCATGCTTTCTTTAATTTCCTTTATTTTCCATTTCACATTTTGCATGCAAAAATGACATCTTTTATGCCTCCCATCATCACTAACTGTCACCTCTCTTTCTGCTCGGATCCCAATACACACATATTTATAATATAATATAATACTCTTTCTTCAATAGTAGTAAAGTATTAAAGTTTAAAACGATACAAAACAGCTTTTCGAATTAATTCTCTCACACCATACCTTTTGAATTTCTTATTATTCATCAATTCACTTTTCTGCTGTGAGAATATCAAATGTTTACATTAATAGGAGAGAAAAAGAATATATATTTTTAAAAATAAAATATTAATACTGCTATAAAATGGAGTATATATGATATAATTAATCATAACATATATTATCATGTAAGTAACTACCATTATTTCATTATGATGATAAAGCTACCTATTCTATAATGGTACACTTTCGCAGTTGCAACATGCCTAGTTTATTAACGACACATGCGGTAATAACAAATTTTTATTTGATAAATACTTCCATATATATCATCAGTTGCATCTTATAATTTATATACATTTTTAAGTGATATTAACTTTTTTATTAAAAAATCAATGGATTAATATTAATTACTTTTAATTTGATCAACAGTATTAAATGTCCAATTGTAAGCTTGTACATTCAAGTGTTAATCATTTTATTTATGAGAATTTGATATGTTAGCTTAATTATCAACTTCAAAATTTTATACGTATATATACTCCTGGGTCACTTTTCTGTTTTGGAAGTACCATCATTATCACACAGTAATAACTATTCGTTACAAATTAATACTTTCTCGTTCTCATCTTAAACTTTTCATTCGAAAATTACACACTTTTTAAAAAAATATAGTACTAATATTTTATGTATAGTAAGTATTGAGATATTATGAGAAAGGATAAAAGTAGAGAGATAGACAAAAATAAAGGTGGAAAGATCGAGAGATATAAGGCCACAACTTTTCTTATAAAAATGAAAAACTTTGGTCGGGAGTATTATTTACAAAATTAGTATTGAGGAGTAGTTTATAGAGAGTTGTTCTATTTTAAAAGATGTGAAATTTATATTGAGACAGTAAAAAAATTAAAAATAATCATGGGACAAAATGGAGTATGGTTTGACCTAAGAATATAGTTGTGCGGCAAACTTTTTTACAGTTATTACAAGTACTTACTCTGTGACATAAGGAAAAGTATATATAAGCTCAGTTTTAATAAATTGGAATGTTTTTTTTAAAGGTAAAACTTTGGATTAATCTCCAATGAAATTTATTTATAGTATGAAGTTAATATTATCATATTTTTAACAAATAGATACATTGTATCAATACTAAATTAATTAAACGTGTGTGCAGATTGAGAATTGTGAATTAACCAATCTATAACCACCCCTACCTTGTGGAGGAAAATGATCCACTCGTGTATACAGAGAACCCTGTGCAGATTGAAAATTGTGAATCACACACTCGCACAAAATGTGTGCAGGCGTGTATAATCTAACGGTTTCCTCATCACAGAATCTCCACTACACGAGGGGTCCAATTCCCTTCAAAGACTATAATTAGTGAAAGTGCTCCACATTATACTTTATTTTTCAAAATAACGTGGGCTCATAAATTACATCAAATGATAATTTACCAAGCTAATTACACTTCCCAAAATTAAAAATTATGCAAACTCATTAAACTATTCTTCTGGAGAGTTTTGTTGAATTCTGCTTTTATTTATTTATTTTCGGAGTTTCCTACTCGATTTCTGGGAAATTTATAGAAATACATGTATTACACATGTGTTGTGTGGCAGGCGGTGGTAAAAATTCATGATGCACGAAAAAAATGCATTTGTTCTGAAAAATTATATTTCATTTAAAAGTCCATATATAAAAAAATATATAAAATGAATTTATTTATATTAATTTCTCAAACAGGTTTTCGTCCATACTCGGGTTCTCCCGTGGAGGTTGAGTTCCAGGTGGCATAGAAGGACATGCAATTTGTGATTTCTTATTATTATTATTATTATTATTATTATTATTATTATTATTATTATTATTATTATTATTATTATTATATTTAGGTGATTTGGTTTCCTTTATTGGATAATACCCGAACTATAATACTTATATTTGTAATACCAGTTTATTTATCAATATGTTGTTTGATTTAAAAACTTGAGTTAAATAATTAGTGATTAGCTATCAATATTATGTTTGGTAGCAAGTATTATAACTAGTATTAATTTATTTTAGACTAATTTGTCCTTATAAATAAAAATAATAATAAACACATCTTGATGAAAATGAAGGGTGTTTTTGGTATTTTAAAATTTAATAGATGTTGGAGAAATATAAGTATTACAAATACCATATGAAACTTGGAATCTATAATACCATGTATTAGGTATTATTTGAACGGGTTCATTCTTAATAACGGGTTGGAAGTATAATGTATACAACAAACCAAAACAAGTGATAAAGTTATATTAGGGATCAATACACCCCTAATAAAGGAAACCAAACGAGTCCTTATTTATAGGGATGGCAATGCATCAACAAACAAACTCATGGGGTGCATGTTCACTGTTCAGGAGGAAGTGAAGTGGCGTAATGAAGCTCTAAATTTTAAGGGTGATATATATATATATATATATATATATATATATATATATCCTAAGAGTGCGTTTGATATATAGGAAAAAACTCAAACATACACTCCGATATCCCAAGGACATAGACGGATGGTAAGTGAGCAAGGTGGCTGGAGCACATATACTCCGACATCCCAGTCCGTTTGGTGACAATTTTTGCTATAATATTGCGGGGGTTATTGCTTGATTCATGTCTCCCGAAAATCCTCTCACTTGCATGGCTGTCACTCGTGCACATCCTCGATTTACAACCCGCCTGACCAAGGGGCCTGCAGTACAGGTGGAGGGTTTACGCCTTCGGGTATTTACTCCTTTAAAAAAAAAAAAAAAGAAAAGAAAAACTCAGAAAAAATGTTTCTTATGTTTGGTATGTCAGATGGTCTTTATATGGTGGACAAATAAATATGGACAAAAAAATGTAATTCGTAATTCGATCCTTTTATTTTTTTTTTCTCGCAAAATTCGAAAGAAAATTTATACTGCAGGTTTACTTTGAGTGATTAATAAATTTTATTAAAATATTAAGTAATATTGTTAAATATTATACATAAAATATAAACAAATTTTATGGTAAAATTAGTTCATAATATATTTTATTGTGTCTTTTTAACTACAGCAAGCACGTGGCGGGAAAAAATTCACAGATTTCATTCTATAAGCGTAGTTTTATGATTATTAACTGATTAAATATTTAGGAAAAGAGATCAAACGAGCTTCTCTATTGATTCGAAGAGCAATAACAAAATGAAAGAATTAATATCATATAAAATCAAACAACCAATGTTGAATACATACATACCAATTTATACTAATAGTACATATAAATACTGAATCATAGCAATACACATAAAATTTTATTCCTAGCATCGATAAATATAAATGAAAGACAACAAAAATATTTGGAATAATTCTTTCTTTCTTTTTTTGTGACAGAAAAGTAAAATTCATAATTTGAAACCAAATAGACCCCAATATCACATGAATTGTACGTTTTGAGTAAAAATCAAATCCGTTGTTTATGTGTAGTCTATCTATGTTCCACCTCAATGTCACCTCAATATCAAATCTCAAAGTCAACTACAAAATTAAATCAAGTCCAAATAAATTTTTCTCTAATAATTTAATATAGTCAAATAAGCAAAAATTAATCTTAAAATTTATAAATATATTATATTTAATTATACTGAAAAATGATCAAATGAATAGTTGGGGTGTAAATATAATAATGTTCAGTTAAAATCAACTGTGAAAATTAAATGTTCTAATCTTCATCATTAATTTCGAATTTGAAAATCTGCTAAGAAAATTGCGATATTTAGATCTAGTTTTTCATTTCCCTACGACCCAATGGGCAAGCTATATAATATGTGTTTTTCTTCGGTAACTGCTCCTCGCCAATTAGCGATTTGTAAATAATTATTATAACTTTCATCTTGAACAATTTGGTGATTGTTAGTTCTGTTGATCATGTCGACTACACCCGAGCATGATTCTTTGTTAGTGTTCTTTCCTCACCAGTTTTTTTAAAATTAATTTATTCACTAATTTTGTATTTAAATTTTGAATTAATTTATACTCCCTCCCATTTGTCATTTTAACCTTTCATGTTATTTGCAATTTAAATGATGTTTTGCATTTCTCTAAGCAAATTAAATGCATTTCTTCCAAATTTACCCCTAAGTTCATTACAATTTTTTTTTATCGGTAAATAATTCATTCTCAAAGGGAATCAAACTCAGTCACACAGGTCTCTCACTTAGTGAGGAGCCCGGTGACCAAGTGAACTAAGTCATCTGGTTAGTTCATTATAACATTTAGAAAAATATGTTTTTTATTAGAAAGTCAAACATTTTTTTTTGATCGGTAAATGTTAGTTGTTGGTAGTTAGAAGTTAGTTCGCCAAGTCTCCTTATAAATCTAAATTCTCCAAGTCTCCTTATATCTCCCACTCCAATTCGTTCCCGAAGGAATCGAACCCCAGGTTTCCTACTTAAGTGAGGAGTCCGGTGGCCAAGTGGGTAGAAAGTCAAACATTTATTAAGGGTATAATTGAAAATTAAGTTATTTTCTTAATATGTGTGCATTAATTTAGAATGACATATATTTTAAATAGGAGGAAGATTTATTAGGCGACAAGGTGGATTATAGCCGATTTTAGTTCGAAGCATGCAACTCACGTGATATTTTGATCCACTTTGAACTAAATATGTCCAATTTGTCTTATTGATATTTGAAAATTGCAATTTTTGAATTCTTCTAAATTACTGTTCTAAATATATATATATTCCCAAAGGATATTCAAAGATAACAATAAGATAAGGACCTAATTTAGGCTAAATTAGGTCCTTATCTTATGGTAAACATGTCTACCAAACGGGCACTTAAAATATGTATTTTTGTGATTGAGCCACTTGTCTCAAGAAGTTAAAGGATCCTCAACTCCTCACGACTATGCATGAGTGCACCTCTAATGCGTCGAATGTGATTAAACGCGGCGAACGTGTGCTTGGACGATTTGATGATTTTTGACACACCAATATCATGTAGATTTTAAGTCAACTTGATATTTAATTTAGAAACAAGTTTACGTAGGAGGAGCTCAAATTATCTTCACTTTTCCTTTGGGATAATTAAGAACTCTTTTCTTTCTCTACAACATGTTACTCTTGTAACTCTTCAACTTTAATTTTCAATAATAAGTTGCTAAGCATAATCAGGTGGCTTAGTCCACTTGGCTACCGAATTTCTCACTCTAGTAGGAGATCTCGAGTTCGATTCCCTTTAAGAACGAATATTTACCGATAAAAAAAAAAAGTTGCTAAGCATATGTATTACTTAATTGATTTTGAGCAAGTAAATAAACCAAATTATTGAACGTAGATTATGAATTATAACTCATTTATATTTTCAATAAATGAATCGTCAAAGGAAAAAAATTACAAATTATGTGAGATTGTATTGATGCATGAGTAAATGTGAGGTAGGGTGGGTTAAAAGAGTGAGATGAGTGACATCCCATTGCGCACTGAGGGTGTAACTCCGATGCAAAAAGCTTTGGAAGACACATTCCCATCTATTGGAGTGAATGAAAGATGAATGTTGCATCCACCCACTATTCTAGTCAAAAAGTTCTCATCAACTTTACATCTTTTTATCATTTTTCCCCCTTTTTTCTTATTTTTAAAATATTTCCCCCTTCTTTTAATATTTTCAGTTTATTATACACACACATAGGTTGAGATACGAATCAATAAAAGCCTTTTTTGGTTGTAGATCCCGCTTCTAGTAAAGATCAACGTTAACTTTTTGTTTGATTTTTATTTATATATTTTCAAGTGATTGGAGAAGTTTATTCAAACTAATATTACTCATTTCTCTCGATATATACTCTTAATAATTAAATAAATCACACATTCATAAAACATGAGATCATGGCATTGGATTTTATATATATTGAAACACATGTGATCCATTCAAATTACTGAAAAAAGTATATATAATTTGGGAAAACCAAAAGGCAAATATGCGTAATATTATTGAGTAACATTTGTGTGCATCACTTACACGTACTATGCAACTCGATGTACATCTAATATTATTCAATAAAATTAATTAATACTATTATTTTTAATAAATGTGTCTCTTCACATATGAAGATAGTTGCGGGACGAAGGGAGTATATACTAACGAACTAATAATGTCCAATGAAATAATTAATATTGTTGAGTAAAATAACAGAGTAATTAATATATATTGTTCAACGTTCAAGTTTTTTTTTATTGGGTAAAGGATGACTCGAACCCATTACATTTGAGCCATAAGTAGTGGAGCTCTAACCATTTGAGCTATACCAATGTTCAAGTAATAGTGTTTAGTGGAAACAACTAATAACAATTAAAAATACACACCAAATACACATACAATTGGTGTTATAAGAATTTGCCAATAATAATATTTATATATGTGAATTGTATACTTATCAATGTCTTAACAAGTGATAAAAAACAAGTGATATACGAGTTATAGCCTAACACACAATGACGTGGAAGAGTTACTCGGCAATTAATGAAAACGGTGAGCTCAAGTGAAACGACAAAAACTCTATAAACAAAAATTACTATTATAAATAAGTAAATGATATAAGACATTTACATTTAATATTATCTTTGTTTTAACCATGACTTAAATTATTTATTGATAAAAACGGAATTAAGTTTCATATTCAAAGATTGAAAAGTTCATGTTAAAAGAAAAAGAACGAAAATAAAGCATAAAAGTATTTCGTTCCTACACTTTCAGTCTCTTCACGAGTCTTTACATATCATTTTATGTGTGCTCTTTTGGAGCATATTATGAACTCCAATGATTTTAGGTCCATTAAGTTCAAATGATTTGAGACATATATATAGTTGAGGCAATGATGCTAGTGATTACTCACGTTCTATAATCCAAAAGTGATGTATGTTGGACAAAGTATTATGTGGATCAATTTTACTTGTAAAATTTATTTTGATAGTTTTACAAGTTATTTTATTAAAGGTATTAATTGTTTTACTAGAAGGTATTAGTTGTTTCATTAAAGAGTATTCGTTGAATAGTAATAATTATTTTATTAAAGAATATTTTTTTATCAAAAAAATGTATATATCATTGTGTAAAGAATAGGGTATAAGCAATATCCAAATTATAAAATACAAATTTCACAGTATCAGATGTATATCAATGAGGTATTAAAATAGGACCACCAAGCCAATCTCTAAAATTTGACGACAGAGTGTCTGGAAATTTCAAAAAATATTAATTGGTTAAATATAAGATATTAATTGTAAACAAGTTTTACCGTAAATCTCGTTAACACAGAACCAATTCCAATATTGATGTTAATATGTGTGAATTGATCTTTAGACAAATTCATGTTCAATTACTCTCTAGAATATAGTCATATATAATGAAGGTGGGATGTATAATTAAGGAAACCTGCTTGTTTGGATTCATGTAACTTTTAACATAAACTGGAGTAACTTTCATAACATAAAAGTAATATGGTTTCACCTTGAGGCGTGTCCTCACAGGTGACCTACTTTATTTATGGATAAAAAATTGTGTGAAAAAAATTTCACCATGAAACTTATTTTTTTAAAGTATTTATTGTTTAACTAAAAAATATTAATTGTTATTATCAGCTATTAATTTTAAATGATTTCTTATTTCATTAAAAGATATTAATTATTTCATAAAAATATTCCCTTCGTTTTGCCCTAAGTGTCTCATTTTACCATTTTCGTCTATCCCACTTAAGTATCTTATTCATTTTTTATCCATACCCTACTTTTATAATTATCTCTATACTACATACATATTTACACAATATGTCACTCATTTAATATATTTAAATATATGTTTCCATCTTTCTCCATCACATCACATATACTATATTATTATTATTATTATTATACTATCTTTCATCTCTCTCATTTATCACATCACACGTATCTTATATTATTAATATACAATATTCTTTAATACTTGTGCCCAAAAGTGTTGGGACACTTGGACCGGGATGGAGGGAGTATTAATTATAAACAAGTTGCATGGTGTACCTTATGTACAGAAGGATTTTCATATATATATGAAATACAATTTCCATTATTAATTTTATTTTTTTACTCTATCCGACACAAGCAATAAAGCAAGCAAAGTGAAGAAGGGATGTTTGTTTCTTGATTTGAGTGTTTATTCGTATTGCCACATAAGATTATTTATTATATATATATGCGTGTGTGTGTATATCTCAACCAAATAAATGGTGCATCAAATAAAGCTTGAGAGCCAAAGAGAATATGAGATAATGCCAAAAGGAAAAAACCCAAAATTACTTAAAATTCCTTCATCTCTGAATTTCTGATTGAAAACACGATTATCTAACAAATACTAGATCGCATTCGTATCTACTAAAGATTCAAGAAACGCATGCCTATCATGCTGACATTTTATTTATTTTTTCTGGCACGACTTTTCAAGCATCGATTGTCTTTGCTGCTAATATACAAAACCCATCACTTCATCCTAGAGATAGTATAAGATTCTCCAACCAAAATTTACACTTAATTAAAATTACACTAATCTTCCCACACTTTTAATTACGACTGATCGATTATAACATATTCAAATCCACTGAAAATTCCCCACCAAAATATGTACTTGAGGTATTTATTCATAATTATAAATATAATTAATAGGGTAATTCATGATCAGGACTTATCTAAAATTTTACTTCAACTGAGATGGATTCATATAAAATAAAGATCTAAATTTAAAAAAAATTACATATAAAATATAATTAAAAAATTAAAATAAAAGGGGAGCGTTCATCCCTCGCGGCCCCTAAATACAACGATTTAATGTTGTGTGAACCACTTTCACTTTAAAATTGGTTTACAATCGATACTTTTAATAAAATAATTAATATTTTTTTATAATTTAACAAAAATAATTAATACTATTGAATTGATACATTACTTTGCCAAATCAGTCCCTGCCCATGAATGATTCTCTAGGAAAACAGGCTTGAACATGTATGTTTGCACTATTCTGCATGGGAAAGAAGGATACTGAGAGAGATTTTGGCAATGAAATTTTGAATAAAGTTTTGAAGGGTCCCACTTAACTGCCATGATTAGGGCTGAGGTGGGGATAACTTTTTAGGACAGAGCAGAGGATAAAAGAATGTTTATTCTTTGCTTCCACTTCTACACTTATTTTTTTCTATTTTCTTTTTCTTTATTTTTGTGGCTCCACCGCTTTTGGACTCAGCTTTTGCCTTTTTGCTTCAATTCTATTCTTTTTACTTATTTACACACTAGTTTTGTCTTTGGTTTTTTTATTCTTGGCTCAATTTTCACTTAATTCTTGCATAACTGTATCTTTTAATTAGTATTTCAATAATATTACCTTAGACATATATTTCAACCACTACCACTACAAAACAATCGTGAAATACCGACGGACCAAATTCCGTCACAAATACGACAAAATATCGACAAAATATCGTCGAAATTTTAAATTCCAGATTTACCTACAAAATTTTAATTTTTTGTAAACAGTGTTTTAAGCGATTATTCGTCGGTAATTCTGACGGAATACCCGGCGAATTAATTTTTTATCGATATTTTGCGACGAGAAAAATGCCGACGGATGACCAATTTACCGACGGAAATCCATCGATAAGTCCGTCGGTAAATGACTATTTTTTTGTAGTGTACGTCTCTTCTCGATTGCATAAGTTTTTAGTAAAACTTATAAGCCGGTTTTATTGTATAATTCAAAATAAAATTTGTTGCTTTCATCATAAAATAGGGCAAAGTCTACTATGAAAAAGGGTTCATGGTGAAACTTGATCCATTTATTAAAGGGTATCGATTATGACAATTGAAGGGTATTACATATATTACTATAGGGTATCGATTGCAATAAGCGAAGAGTACGTTCTATATTACTAAAGGGTATCGGTCGTGATAACAGTAGAGTATTATTTATATTACTAAAAAGTATCGGTCGTGATAAGCTGAAGGTATGACTTATATAGTTATATTGCAAAAAGACAATATTACAAAGGGTATTAGTCATGATAAGCTGAAAAATATGACCTACGTTACTAAAGATTATTATTTATAATAATTGAAAGGTAAAGTAGATCTATTTTTCAATGTAAATCAAGTTTCACCGTAAAACTTGATTGATAGGAGACACACCCATAAAATCTTACCATCAAACTAATACATTTTAAGTTTTTAATAGACTAACTAATATTATTTAGATTTGCATGTCTCTCTTCCAATCATGTCATTAACTCATCCCATAGTCATCATGGACGGATCAATTTGAAGTGAATCATGTCTAAATTATTTTATAAGAGGATCAATTTTTCAGAAGAGGATTAAATTTATTACCAAAACTCAACCAATATCCATACAAGCGGAATGCTCTACCCAAACGAGAAAATCACCTTCGACCAATAAACAAAGAAGGCAAAAATTTTGTGAGAGCGTCTCACGGATCTCAAACGGTTGTAAAATTATTACTATTATTTTTTAATAAATTATTATCATGTTTTTAATAAATTATTATCACTTATAATGTGAAGTGTATTACTTCACAATTTTTATCTTAAAATGTTACATTTTACATATAGTGTTTTGTAAAATTATACAATTTATTTAATACAAAGTGTATCACTTTTCAATTTTTAACTTAAATATATATTTTACACATATTTTTAAAAAATGATAAAATTTTATTAAAAATTGATCCATTCGTGAGAAGTTCTCAAACAATACTTACAATTTGAGTGGTATAAAATTACAAAATGAATAAGCTCGTTTTGGTGATTTCTATCAATTGTTAATTGGTGGAGAATATAAAAAGGCCCAGGTTATATGCACACATTTTTTTTTATTGAGAACACCCATATGAAAAAATTAAAAAATGAAATACATGTGAAATGACAAAAGTACCCTTATCACCTTGTTATGAGAATGTAAAGCAACCACTCTTTTTTTCGGCGAAATCTTCCGGGAAAAGGGTTTGAAGGCGTTATTTTTCAACGTTCACAAAACCGAACGGTCACCGTCATGAAGTTCGTTAAGCGTCCGACACGTCTCTAAACGAAGTTTTATTACTTGTTTCCTAGGGTTTTTTTATGATAAACTAGGTTATTTTAAAATGGATTTATATTGTGTTTGTGTGTTATTTGTTGTTTGTTTTATTATTATTGTTCTTGTTGGGTTATTTTGGGAGTTAATTAACGTAAATACTATAATAAATATATGTGTTAATGTATTCGCGCATGTTTTTTGTTAACTCGGTATTTTAAAATTTTCGATTACGGTTTGTCGTTTTTGTACCAAGTTTCGATAAAAAATTCTGAAAAATGATCTAATTTTTGAAAAAAGGAACCGGAAAATATACTAATTTTTGAAAAAGATTCCGAAAAATAATCTAATTTTCGAAAAAGGAACCGAAAAATATACTAATTTTGAAAAATATTCCGAAAAATGATCTAATTTTCAAAAAAAGAACCGAAAAATATACTTACTCTTAAGTGAACTTCCATAAGCAATACTAAAGACCTAAATAATTTACCAATTAAAGTACTTAAAAAAATTAATGAGAATAACCTTAAAAAAATAGAAAATCAATAAAAAAGTAAATGATACACTTTTCGAGAAAAACCACGAAAATTGAAAGCAATTTTGGAAAATATTGTCAAAATCGATACATTTTTCGGCAACTTTATTCAAAATTATGTGAAATTTGAGAATTTTATTCGAAAAATGATCAACTTTTTGGCATAATTATTTGAACAACCTGTATTATTCGCTAAACGAATCGAGAAGAATACATCCCCAAACTAAAATCAACATAAAAGAAGATAAACTAATCAAAACCCCGATATTTTTATGTAAACTAATCACAGAGTTTGTATTACGTGAACTATCTCCTGTCGCCAAAATCACAAAGACACCGATTTAATTAACATATATTTCTTCAACAATTACAAGCTAATCAAATTTTCAAACACATATGGGTTTGCAAAAAAAAATCTATTTTTTGTGTATTAAACCGTAGAGAATTCAATAAACATGTATTCTACACAAAATTCATCAACATAAACCATGGGTTTATATTTCTTTCAACAATTAAAACCTAATTATAATTTGAAAATACAACCGTAAGAATATAAACTAATTGGATAAATTTGTTCTTGTCATTGAAGTGACGATGGGATACAATCGGCGGTGGCGCAGCAGGGCGGTTGGACGGCGAACAACGAGCAGGACAAGCTTGGGCGAAGGTGGAAGGTGGGTGTGCGATTCTTTTAACGTTTAATAAAAATGGAGGAAATTTGAATAATAAAGGGCATTTTAGGAGATATTGGGGAGTGTACTCAATAATGGGGGTGTGTTTTCATCATGTGGGTATGCTCAATAAAAAAGTGTGTGCATATAACTTGGGCCTATAAAAACCCAAAATCACTATATAGAAGAGCATGGTGCTACTTTTGTTAATAGGCCGGCCCAAGCCCATCTTTTGTGATTCCTAATAAAATATCGGCCCAAGTTTGATCTCCAGCCCAAGCTAGAATATTGAATTCCGACCAAAACAAAAGATAATAGTTTTGAAAAAAAAATTCTATAAATTGTTTTCGTTGTTTCCTACACACTCTCAATGTGATATAAACAACCGTTAATGGAATGCACCGGTATCGCGTGGATCTAAATTTGTGACTCGACAATTAGTAAAATTATTTATATAGGGTCTATATTTTTTTCATATTGATTCAGAATCTGAAAAATAAGAAGTTGTTAATTTGGAACCTTAAATATAAAAAATATCAATTTAGAACTCAGAAATATTGAGATCATATTTGACTTCTTATAGTTTATATCATATCATTATATATTTATATACATTATTGTTTTGTCATATCTACTCGCGTAAAATTAATATATCTTTTATGTTTTTAAAACGATTTATAAAAATATTATTGAGTAATTATGAATTATAAAGTGTTAAACATATTCTTAAAGTCATAAATTAATAATTTCTATCTAATGGATGGTTTTTTATTTTTTAAATTTTACGTATATATTTTTGTAAAGTTGTAAATTTATTTTATGCAAAATGTATCACTTTTTAAAAAATTTGATGACTCAAGATGTCGACCTAAAGATCGACTAATTTGGGGACCAATCCCACCGTCCGCCACAGGCCCTAATTGAGGTCAAAACAAAGCTCTGTGTGGAATAACACATCTTAGGAATTGCTTGAATCCAATGGGTTTAGAATTTAAGACCCATAGATCATCACACCCCTAAGTGATACATTTTGTATACATTTTTAAAAGTGATATATTTTTATGGCTTAAATTTAAATTAAATCACCACCTTTCGCTTAATTGCAATATAATCTAGAATTTGAATAATTGCAAACAAATCACTAACTTTAAAAATTATTGCAAATTAGACTTTCGGGCAATCTCATTTGTGCCCATGTATGACGTGACTTGCTGGCATGGCACCCTTTTGCACAAATTAATATTTTGGACAATCTCTTTTGTGTCATATCGGTAAGTCATACACATACGAGCACAGGGGCTGTACATAAGTTTAATTTGTAACGATATTTAAATTTGATGATTAATTTATTTATAATTATCTAAATTTTAAATTAGAATATAATTAAAAAAATAGCGGTTTAATTTATAATTAAGTTTATTTTTATTGAAAAATAATAATAGTTGCATAATGATCTCACCATAAAATATTTCACCCAAAACTTACTACTCGTATATATTATCACAATATACAAATATATATATTCTCTATCAAGATGTATAAATATTGAGTTGATGCGTATATATTTCACTTTCTTCAGGAGGCCCAAAGTAGGTGCATTTGCTGAATATATGTAAGCCACATTGACAGTTGCGATAGTTGCCTAACTAAAGTAGTTGCATTTTGAAAATTCCAACAGAATATCCAAATAACAAATATGATAACCTGTGCATAATATATATATATATATATATATATAACAACGTGTAAAAACTCGTATAAAAACATCCACCATTTATTTTGATTAGAAATGGTAAGAGACCAATTTATGCCAATTAATTTTTAAAAGATGCTCAAATTTCACACGAATCTCGTGTTACATAATGGTATTACATCTCCGTTACATTAATTAGATTTGCGCCACGTGTACATATGATTATATTAGGATGTTATTCTCTTATTTGTAAATTTTGATGTATGTACACGTGGCGCAAATCTAATTAATGTAACAGGAGATGTAACATCATTATGTAACGGGAGAACCGGACCGCTCAAATTTAACTGTTTTATGCATGCAGAGAATAATCCTCTCAAAAAAATTAATTTTGTTGTAAATATTTTTGTAAATATAAAAAGAGAATGACACATGATAAAAAAATGAAATAATAAGTTTTAAAAATTCCAAGAGACAATTTCTCATTATATGTCTTCTCTCCAAATTTTGGAACTGAACAAAAAAATATGCAGATGCATGATCCACCTAAGTACTATTTAAATTTAAATGTATTTATCCCTTTATGGATTCATCATTCTCTAAAATAATTAGCTAGCTAATAAAGCCAAATTTAGACACTCAGATAATTCACATTAAAAATTGTTTGCCGATATTGTCACCGAATATAATATTATGTCAAAACCAAAAGAAAAAGAAATTAAGATGATACGTGGAATATTATTTTAGCAAAAATTTATATATGTGGATCGTATCACGTGAATTATTCCAATAAATTTTCGTTTTTAGTGTCATTATTTATATATATAAGGGGCTTAGCCCACTTGGCCACACCTACCCTCACTTAAGTGAGACGCATGATTCTCTAACGAATTGGAGTGGGAGATATAAGGAGACTTGGAGAATTTGAATTTGTAAGGAGACTTGACGAACTAACTTCTAACAACTAACATTTACCGATAAAAAAAAATGTGGATAGATGTGCATTATTATTGCTCTAGAAAATAATGTAGAAGGATATAATTAAATATAATGGATTAACACTTTGTTTAGTTTCCACGTGTGCACCAACAAAACGAACGCCCCAGCCCAGCTCAAAACATTATCCAATTATGTTCCATTATTCAGTTATGTTTATATTGTCTATTAGTATATACAAAGTTCTAGAAAATAATTTTTAATAATGAAAATAATATATAAATGGATATGAAATCTAGAACTCAGTGAAGTAATAAATTTTTAATAATGAAAATAATATATAAATATAGCAAAAATCACACATATTTTAGAATTAATTAATCAAATATATTTAAAAATAAATTCAAATGGAAAAATAGTTAGATAATCAGAGATGAAATAAGATCTCAAGAAAGTTAAAAGATTTAAAAAAAAAAGGTATGCACCAATTGAACGGTTGGTGCACAAAAATATTACTCTTTTTTAACACTTGTATTTTCTATAAAAACATGTCAAATAAGGTTTGATAACTTGGAAAGGTTCTTATGTAAATTTAACACAAAATTAATGTATTACTTCTTATAAAGAAAAGTATTAATTCTTATTAAAAATATTTATTTGCATATTAAAAAGTATTAATCTTTTTTAATATATAAAATTATACATTTTAATATGTGAACAAATATTTTTCATATATAAATTATTAGTTTTCAGTCATTTTTTTAATAAAAATTGTTTCAACGGAAGAAAAGATTTTTTGCAAAAATTACTTTTACTCCGTAGTAAATGGTTCAAAACAGTATGAAATATATTGTGAAATTAAATCAAAACAGTATGAAATATATGGTGAAATTGATTTATCCATTATTACTCATATAAATATATCAGATTGTTATTTCGCCCAACCATCTTAAAAATTGTTTAGTTTAAATTATCAAGTGAGATTTCAGTTAATTTTTTAAACAGGGTGTAATGATTAGGTAACATGCACAATGATATCAAAGAAAAATATGAGTAAGAAAAGTGAAAAGTAGAGAGAATATAAGTAAATAAATGCAGAGTAATTTATTGTGTAAAGTATTTTTAAAAAAATATTAAAAATTTTGATTTAAAGAGAAACGAAAGAAGTATATATATATATAATTTAGGTGTTATATATAAAATAAATTATAATAAACATACACACACTCTGGAGAATAGTATCCCAATTTTTATTAAATAAATATGTATCGCCATATTTACACCGTAGCGTCCCCATCCCTTTGCGACATAGGTTCATATAGGAGTAGTATTTGTGTGCATATTGTGCACAAAATTTGGGTATAGTGTAATATTATTTCGGGTATTGTATAATATTAGTTTGGTTCTGATATAATATTATTTTAGATCTTGTATAATATTAATATTATATAATATTAATTCAAATACAAAGATAGTATTAAGTAAAAATATTATGTACAGTATTTTTGCACAGTGTGCATACAAATATTTGTCCTAATATAGTGATATATGTGTGTGCAGAATTAGAATGCAAGTAGAAAGACTATACCGACTGTATATTTTTACGGAATACATTAATTAAACGTAACATGTACTGACAAGCTTAACCTGCGCTACGTGCGCACGTTAGCATGACGTCTCTGTAACAAACATGAGGCCACCGCGGAATCTTCTCGAGATACGGCCTCGTTTCCCATTATAAATACCCCTCTCATCTCACAACTTCCACAAAAATTCTGAGAATTCAAAGAAAACGTCCTACACACCCACTCAATTACAATTGCCTTAAAAGCTTGCGCAGAGTGAGAGGTGAAACTATGTGTTTTTGGGTTGCGACACAGAGGAGACGGAGCTCGGGCGGCAACAGGCGCCGGGTAACTGCCCCTACTGCGGCGGAAAGGTGCATTCAGTAGACGTCGGAAGCCGATGGAGATTTTGCTTTCTCCCAATTTGCTTCAGATTCAAGCGCAAGTATCTGTGCACGCTCTGTTCTAAGCGGTTGGTTTTGTATGATCTTTGACGACGAAATTTGAGACGAAATCTAACTGGTTATTCGTTGATTACTTCGTTTATTTAACGAATTTAACAAATTTATCGGCGATTTTGAAGTTCATTCAGTTTTTGGGTTTTGTGAGGAACATATAGTTGATGATTCTGTGATTTTAAAGCTTCTTCAATGGTGGATGATGGGTCTCTTGCGTGTGTATCGTGTGTGTATAATTTTTGTATAATTTTTCTAATTTAATTTGTAAGAAAATTAAGCATTGTTTTTTATTGATTATCTGTTTGCCCGGTTGATTTCATCTGTAGAAAATTAAGCATTATCTGTTTTTAGTACTACTTTATATCTTTTGTTTCTAACTCGTTTTTCCTTCAATTTTTTTTTTTTTAATCTTGAACTGACAAAAATGAATTTAACTTTATTGTAAAATGCTGGAAAAAACGCGCTTAAAAATGAATGAAGTAATATATATAATGTAGAAGGGTAATCTTTAGAATATAAAATTACTTAAGTGGTAATATTGATTTTTAAAAATATATTTGATTAAATTTGACAATGTTGAAGTGTGTATAGTAAAATATAAAAATTCGGGTGTGAATAATTTCACCTGTAAAAAAAAAAAATGTGCCGTGTTACGTTTTGTTTTCGACAGAAAAAACTTTTTTAATACACTTTGTTTTTTAAACGCTGGGAATTATTTAACAACAATTGACAAAGGAAATTGGGTAAATACAATTGATCAATCTTGCCCCTCCTTGTAATTAAAGTATTGTAATTGACACCTCAATCGTTAATTATAACGAAGATAGTGATATCTTAACTTTGATCACTAGGTTTAAGTTAATCAATACAATCAGATAGTTTTTTTGGCAGTGTAATGTCCACGATTAAGTACCCTGTGCAAATTTATACCGACAAATTATCATAAAATAGGTAAATTAATTCTGTTGCCCATTCTCTAGCTATCTTAGCTTATGATGGTGTGCAGCCTTACTCTTCGGAGAGGCTACCAGACTCTTGTATTTACATTCTGCTGCCGATTTCTCGGCTCTTTAATATCATTTAATTTCCCTGTCAAAAAAAAAAAAAAAAGATCAACGGGTTATACAAGTTTAATATTAATATGTCTTAGGAAATATTATTTGTGAAACAGAGAATTCATTTTTAAAATTAATATTATAATTATAATTAATACTAATATTGAAATAGTCAGATCTTCGTTTTATATTTACTCTCAATATTAGATCAACACATAACAAAACATTTAAAATAAAAGTCATTTGTATTTATAAACTTGATGCGGACTCGATTATCCGTTCTCCCG